>JAUMHF010000010.1:6258452-6268678 GCA_032359275.1 Microctenopoma steveboyesi | reverse complement strand
ATTGGCTTCCTGTTAAATCTAGAATAGAGTTTAAAATCCTTCTCCTCACATATAAAACACTAAATGATCAGGCCCCAGCATATCTTAAAGACCTCATAGAACCCTATTATCCCAGCAGAGTACTTTGCTCTCAGAGTGCTGGTCTACTTGTGGTTCCTAGAGTTTCCTATGGTTCAAAGAGAAAACTCTTTGATAAAGATTACAGTTAAAGGTGGATCAGGTGACTCTAAACTCTTAGTTATGCTGCTATAGGTTATTAACATTGTTTCTTCTCTCTCCCCTAGTTGTCTTCATCTTCTTTCTCTCTCTTTTTTTTATCCTTAGAGCTGTGATAGCTGGTCCGGCCGTCCTGCACAGTGCCTCGTCTGCCGCTACTTGTTGTTGTCTGTTGCCTGCCGTTATTTTCTCTCTCCTGTCCACTTACCCCAACCTGTCGAGGCAGATGGCCGCCCACCCTGAGCCTGGTTCAGCTGGAGGTTTTTCCTCTCAACTGTTGCTCAAGTGGGAGTGTTGTGAATTGGTGCTATGTAAATAAAGCTGAATTAAACTGAAAACGTTTCGAGGCGAGTTCAGCTGGACGTAAATGAAATGTATTCAACCAACTGTGAACATTCACACATGAACACTCGCGTATCATTTCAGAACCATCACATATTCTGATCACCAATAACACTTTTGTAGAAAAATTAAGGGACGCCAACTGCATATCTCCACCAAAGCCCAGTCATAGGTTACATAACAATGACATAATCGTGTTTTAAAAGTTTCAACAAACTCTAGAAGAAAAGGTTCTCTTCATGTCTTCACGTGACCTGAAATAGACCCGGTGGGAAACTCGGCTTAATCAGCACAACGCTGTTTTCCCTCTGGTTATGTGCCTCTACCTTTAGATCTTTTGTTCAAGTCACATAATTTATTTTGTCATAAATAAACAAAGGAACAGCTGACGCAGCAACATAACTTTGTCCCTATTGTCTCCGATGATGATGCAGCAAGGTAACTGGAACATATTGGTTGTTTTTCCAACAGGGTGTAGATGACGTTGCTTATCTTACATATGCATGTACAGTACAAGCACAGGTTGTAGGATGTGAAACGTGTTATGAAAAGTGTTACAGGTCTCCAGTGGTACACCTCTCTGAAATACTGAGCAGCTAATTTCCTCAAAAAACAAGTGAAGTACAGAGTCAGTCAAACGTTCAGTAGGCACCAATCCGCTGACACGCACAGTTTCCATGAATGATTTCACATTCAGATCATCTTGTCTCATTGATTTTCTTTCCTCAGATTTCCTATTATGCTCATAGTAAATCATGTGGGCAACAAAAACTGGCTTTTTAATGGTGACATCGCTGCAGCTGATTGAATTTGCTAATATACTGTGGCAGACTGCTGAGATTCATGAGACGCGCAGGTTAGGGCGGTGGACGTGTCCTCGCTTGCCGATGGTTGAAGCTTCCAGTCTGATGGGAGCAGCGGAGTTTCTGTCCCATGATGTAAAATCAACAGCAATAAAAGGACGTTCCCAACGGGTGCCACAGAGTCGAAGAAAAGACCTTTATAAAAGCAACAATTTTAATACCTATGCAGCACCAAGGATCTCATTTGTGTTGTGCTACTGGCTCATAACACCCATGAGAAGGAAAAAACATCGCCTTTGTCTCTGTGGCTACATGCTTTGGGTTTGTATGGCTGCCACTGGTGTAACAGATCTAACAAGGAGGGGTGATGACGAGGTGAAATACTGTAAAAGTCATCATACCCTGTGCCAATTATTTTACATCCACCATGATGGAAAAAGATGCCAGAGATTGTTACTCTCCCCCCCAAAATTCAGTGTTTCTCTGCTGCCCCTCGCCTCGGTTTGGCTGCAACGCTTGGCTTCTTCCCCGGCGATCTGCAGACATTGATCACAGAGGTCTTGCTAACAGAGCTTTGGCCATGTTTTAGGGCTAACAAGGTGAAAAAAATAATAATGAGCGAACCCAAACGAACAGGTCTCTGGCTCTTCGCTGACCTCACTGCAATTTTTGTACTCCTGCATGCCCTCGGTCCAAACAATCCAGCATATTGCTCCTGGTGGAATGGACGAGCGCTGAGTGGAAAGTGCTGTGTTTGTTATCCACGACCCTGCACCGCAACCGACGGAAATTAAGAAGAAGCTCTTGAAATGCTTTTGAGGCCTTTTATCACTGTACTTAGATACATGAGTCATCACGGGGCGAGAGCACAGGCAGAAGTAGCAAACACTGAAATGCAAGGTAAAGTGAACAACCACAGTGCAGCTGCATAGGATGACCAGCACCCACGGCTGTCCTTTTTCTCTTGCTACTTTCAAAAAGCTCTACGAATAAAAACACAGAGAGCTCTGGGCACGTTAGCATAGACTGTCGGATGAGCAAACACTCATTATCTACTACCCAGTCCACTGTAAGGAACTTGTTGCACATCATGACACTGTCTGTTGAGGATAATCTGGCGTGAGGTATTATCGCATGCAGTGATATCAACGGACAACCAGACCAAAACTCAGCCTCTTTTCAGTGAGTGGGACTGTTTGTAATGGACTTTTAAAAATGTGTCATATCTATAGGGAACCATACATCTTTCACATGACACAGGCCAGACTCTGACATATTGACAAAAGTTTAATTTAAGACATTACAATGCCATCGGTGGCTGGGAAGTTTTGAAAAATGGCTCCCATGCCAGCGAGGACACTGGGGATATGACAATCCGTGATTAGAAATTGATTTCAACCCCGGGATCAATTAGTGAGGTTGATGTTTGATGGGACCATAATGGCGCCTGTGTGCAAATGCAGCCCACTACGGCTCATGCCATTTTGTTTTCTTTTCCATCAGGTTTGATCAAGCTGTAATTGATTCACTAACTGCCTTTAATTATAAAGTAAATGACTTCTTTCTACCGTGCTGGTTGGGTTATCTGTTTTCGTGGCTATCAAAGAAGAACTTAATAAACTGGGTGATAGGGTTAATAATACTAATCAGCGCCGTAATTCTCATCAGATTCAAATAAGCATAAAAGAATCGAATTACTTCGCGAGCGCATCGTTTGCTCCGACAATTTAAAACGAAGGCGCATCTCGCTTCTCTCCTCGCCTCCTTCTTTGGTCTGCGGTTGGAGGTTATGCCGGAGCAGCTGCCACTGTGCTGTTTGCAGTTTATTCAGGGAAATGAATCACAGGACAGACATTTTCCACCACATTATCTCGAAGACAAAAGTTCCCCGCTCATCGGAGGCCGAGGGAAAAAAAAAAAGAAAAAGAAGCACGCTGAGGTTTCTGCTGCTGTTGCAGTTGTTGTTGAGTTAAACACACTGCTTGCTTAGCCACCCCTGATAAATAAAACATCGAAGTGCTTCAGGAGAAAGGAGGCTGCCTTTCTGGCACATCACACTTTCCCCCGAATGCACTGTGGACACTGTGTCTCTGCTTTGACATTGCACACGTACACACACTGGTTTTCACCCTTTGGCACTGTCTCATTAGCCCTGTCCCACCCCCCGTGCGCAGCCTTGCAGCCGCCGCACGTGCACTCACACGGACGTCTGCGCACACGAAGGCAAAGGCGAGATTGAAAAACAAAAGATAATTCGGCTGTATTATCCCTCTGCCGCAACATTGGAATAATCCTCTCAAATATTTATTGATTTTATTCTGAATGCCATCACTAATACATGTTTGGGGTGCGGAGAATGAACTGAAGAGTCGCGGCGAGAAAGCGCAGAGACTATTTCACTTCCTAACCCACGGACTCAAACGTGACTATCCTTAAACACCCGATGCGCTGCTCTGTCGGCAGCGGCGTGCTCTCAGCCTCCTGACCGTGCTCCATACCAACACTCGCTAAGTGCTTTCTGCACAGTCAGATATCATACATTCAAAGATAAGAAGCGCATGCATAATTGAAACCACGTAGTGAATGGCATGACATGAGAGGAGTGGAAAACATATCAATGCACCTGGATCCGTGCACCTCCTCCTCACTGCCATGGAAATAAACAAGAAAATGAACAAAAATGGAGGCCTAGAAAATGTCTATGAAAATTTTATGGAGGGATATTGCTTAGTTGCGCCTGGCTGAATGGGTGTTGTAAGGTTCAAAACTCTTTTTTTGGTCTTGGGTCGGGAACACACGGAGACGTGTGAGCTGAATATGACTGAAGGGTCCTCGCCACGGGGATTCGGTTTGAGACTCAGACACTGTAATGATGATGAACTGCGCGTGTAAGATGGAGACCAACGCGCCTGTTCGGCTGAAATGCAAACGCTGAAGCACAATTTGGTTACGTCAACACGATGCACATGCTGATGCGAAGAAAACGAACGAGGGTTGAAGGTTGAGTTTCCTTATTGAGTCTTTACTATGGACATAAAAGTGCAATAGTCCAAATATCATTTTGTGCAGTGATAATAAAATTAATCTTTGCACAGAAATTCACATGAACTCATCACATGCAGATGAGTTCATATTTGACATTTGAACAACTATTCCTTTAACCTTGCTATCTTCAACGGAAAGTCACTGACTCACATACACACAAAAAAAAACACATTTTGCATCATCCAAACTGATGAGCTTCTGCTTTGATAGCTCCTCTGTTCCCCTGTAATATTAATGAAAATGTAATTGCTGTGGCGAAATCACAGTCGAGAGCAAATTGTATAATCATCTTTATGTTGGCCGCAGCGTTCCCTTTGTTCTGGTTCTCCCACACACTTGTCCCTCCTGCGTGGCAGGTTTGTTTGCACCTTAAGATGGCTGCCATCTGTTCACTAACCACCGAGGACACCCTCCTGCTCACCAGTGTAGCTGACGGGATATGATGATGGATTACATAAATGGGGAATGGATGTGAGAGAATCGAAAACGTTTACCTATTTAAAACAGCGGCTTAATGAGCGATACAAGTGTGTGATTGCATCGAATGATATTTGAGTTCAGTTTTGTCTGAAACAAAACAGTACATCAGGACCTTTCCACAGTGTACTCATCCTCCCATTTCCTAAACCATTGGTTCTGTTCAGGGCTGTGGTGCCTGGGGAGAACCCAAACACCCTGGAACACATTGCCTGTCAATCACAGACAGGAAAAAAAAAACAACCACTAAGAAAGAAATAACCTGCATGTCTTCAAACGCAGCTGATTAAACGGGTGCCAGGTCGTTCTGTCCCAGCTTGTTCGGTTCCTCCGGCAAAAACGCCCTCAATTCGGCGAGGAACTTTTGAGCTTAGCGTCTCTCCTGGTTCGCTTTGGAACTGCAGGAGGAAAATTAGAACCTTGTCATTAAGCGATTCATTGCTAATGGAGGCTAATTGCATTTTACTGCAAGCGCCGAGCCGCCCAAAGTAACGCACGTCAAACATCACGCGGGGTGATAATTATCATTAACTGATACAAGTGAGCCATTGGTGATTTGCCTTGTATGTACAGGTACAGAAGAACTAAACGGAATAAGTCAAAATGACACCAGGAAAGAGAGAGAGAGGACGCCCTGAAAGTGAGTCTGCTGCCAGAGAGTGCTTTCCCTTCTTGTTCCGTTGCCTAACTTCATGGCACCTCGCTGAGAATGTCTCGTGAAGAATGGCGGCTAATCCACTGAGAGGACGTCTTGGACTATTCCAGGAGAAAAAAAAAGAAGAAGCTTCTTCAGCAAATAGCAAAGTACAGGAGCAATGACATGGTGCACCCCCACCCCTCACTTTACATACAAATAGCTGTCAAAACAAAATTGCCTATTTTGAATAAGAATATGCCTGGGACGGGAACACAAGTCTATGAAAGGACAAAGCAGCCTAGTGGAACAGACAGGGAAAGCATGAAATAAGATATTAATGTGTCCTAAATTGAAAGACAATGCATTATCACTTTGCAAATAAACTAAGCAAGTAAGTATGTCACCTCCATCAGTTGTTTAATAGAGATGTTATTACTTTGATCATCTGTTCAGCATGGGCTGATGTTTCTCGTTGACAGACGCATCTGTGAGGTCAATGAGAAACAGAGGCGACCTTTGGAAGAAGCAAGGTCAACATAACTTGTTAAGTCGGTAAAAACTTGGGTGTAAAGGTTTGAGAGAGGTTATGCACTATAATTGGACGCACGAATGAAACGTGGTTATGCTAATGTGAAGTAAAATAATATGAGTCAGGTTAGAGATACACGATAAGAAGAACCACTAACTAGCTTAGTTCTCAGTGTAACACTACAAACGTCTCGCACAGTTAAATATATTTATTCTGAACTGAAATGAAAAACAGTACATTATTAACGCTGATGCTTGTAGTCCAGAAATAAATGTTGCAAGTTTTGACAGTATTTAGTACAAAATAGCAGCAGAAATTGGCAACAGAAAAAAAAAAGTTGTGGTGTTATGGAAACAAAGTATGATTATGTATTATGAAAATAAGAAATTAATTAAATAATTAATTAATTAAGTATAATTAGTGATTTATTTATGAGCACCTACATAAAAGAATATTGCTGAAACCAGGGCAGGGCTGTACATGCTGGAATAACAGAGGTTACAGCTACATAATTTAAATAACAACTTCAGCAGGGCAAGTTGGCAAGTTTTATGAAGGTGGACAAAACATGGAACAACATTAAAGTTAACATTAAACATAGTTTTTATTGTATTACTGATCGATCTAAATTGATCCCTAGGCCGAGTAAATGAGCGTGAATGAATTTGGAACACAGCAGAAATTAAAAATAAAAAAACAAAATATACTTTATAATGAAAATATTAATTCATTACATCTCGAAATCCACAGAATAGGATCTGAACATGACCTGAACCAAAATTCATGCAAAAAAATGAAGTATAAAAAAGTTGGAGATGTCTTTGTTGATAAAAATTCCTTTGTTTTTTACCACCAACGAGGTACTGGACTTGTTATCTGCTGACGGCAGTGCTGATCTGTGTCCAGAAGACTTTTCTGCGGACGAGGAGGACAACAGTGATCTGGATTATTTAAGTTACACCAGTTTTTTTTTATAGATTTGTGGTTTATTTTTTTCATTTTCACCATTTACCTTGTTCTAAAACTCTATTTCACTTTTCACTGTTAACACATTTGATCTATTAGGAGTCAAATTAATTTCTCTGTATGATATCCCCTTATTTTGAAAGGATAAATATATGTAGGTTGGATTTTTCCTCAAATAATGAAATGACTTTCTAAAATAAATAAAAGAGGTCAAGAACCTAAGAATAAAATCCTTCCTCAACAAAGATCACCAAACTATCAAAAAAGGCGAGTAAAAACGTGTCGCCGTTCTAGTTAGACTCGCTCTCCGTGCGTCCTGAGCTTTGTGGGTAAACGTCTTTAGGAATCCAGTCAGTGTACTACGCAGGAGAATGTCTCAGGATCTTAGCTTTTCTTTTGCTGTTTGTTTGCTTCTGGCTCTGTGAGATTTTCACATAGAGTGATGGAACCTAAATGTTTAATTTGAATAGCTTTCACATGCTTTTGAGGATATGACCATAAAGCAAAGTCGCTATTGCGTTTTTTTGCGGGATATGTGCATTTAGCATTTTCTTCCGTTCGTTTCATTTAGCGGCGTTTTGTTAGAATAGGGAGCTGTTGATGTAGAAAACGATGTTTCTATCGTTGAGACGTGCTTCTTCTTTTTGCATATATTGGTAAACAATAAGCATGTTTTAGATCGACTTTGTACCCGGCATCGCTTGTGGACCACTATCCGGGGGGATCTAGAGGTTTTAAACTGCTGGTGCACCCATCTCTCTGTAACAGATAAAGCTAGTCTAGAAAATAAATGCAGCTAAATTACGAATCGCACGTAACAAATTGCACATGAGATCAAAGGTCATGCTGCACAAGATCCTCTGTAAGCTGTCACTTAATTTGGCTCCTGTGTGTGTGTGTGTGTGTGGGATAATCACTGACCATTACCAGCGTCATCGCATAATCTAAGATGTATGAGGCAAGAATGGCCAAGGCATTATGTTTGTGATATTCATTTTGAGTTTAAGCAACAGCCATGTAGATGGAATAATAAAGAAAAATGAGACGATTATCCATCAAGGGCATTACACGAGGCAGGAGCCAATTTATCCCTGACGAGCGGGCTCTGAATGGGCTTGATAAATCATGAGGAGAGGGGATATCATTTGGCCTCACGGTGAAAAAACTGTAGCACAAGCATATTTCAAACCATTAAGGGCTAAAGTTAGCTTTCAGCCCCCCCCCCTCCTGCCAATCTATCAGTGTGCAGTCTTTAGTGCGGGCCTAACAGCAGACTCGGCTGTGTGTGTGTGTGTGTGTGTGTGTGTGTGTGCGTATGAGGTGCCCTATAGAACAAATGTTTCATTTTCATTAGTTACCAGGTAGAGTGAGCCTCAGGGCCGGGGCAGGCTTTCTCCGTGTCTGAGTGTAAATCTCTCCTGGGAAGATAAGTGATGGAGAAAAGTTTTCAACCATTTTTATGTTTGAACACGTGTATGTGTGTGTGTGTGTGTGGGGGGGAGACATTCGTCTCATTTTATGCAGTGTTTCCCCCCCCTCAGCATTAGAGTGGTGCTAATAAAGCTCGGATCTCTCCTAAGATCGTGATCTGGAAGCCTATGTGATGGTAAATATGAAGCAGTGATCAGCCATCGTTTTAATGTCTTTGTTGCTAATCACTGCCACAGCTCTTGAAGTACGCCAGATAATAACTCTAATCACAAAAGGTTCACCGGAGTATATCATGTTCGGCTTGGTGCGAGGCGAGGAAATCGAACACTTTAGACACTTTCTGTCGCTTTGAATGACTAGCTGGCCGACCGCATTGCTTCAGCAGCTTAAACAACTTTTATTAGATCGTTTACCTTCTGGTGACACAAATTTCACCTCGATTGACTTGGTAATTACAAGTCGGTCAGGCTTGTGCTAGTTTCTCCCCTTGATCCTCTGGCTTTTATTGGAACCTGTCCACAGGGCAGACCGTCAAACCCATCAGCACCGTGCTTTCACTTCGAGGGGCCACATTTTTGGTTAAAACAAACAAACGTTTTAGACACATGTGCAGAGGAGACAAACAGCTGTCTTTTGTATGATTACCTTCTGAAAAGCAGTAAGTTAATGTGAGGTTAGATCTGGAAGAAAAGAAGGTGCAGGACTAGTACAGGGCTTTAACGCTTGTCCTTGCAAGCGTCACTTGATTTGTTGTCCTGCAAATGTGCCACGCGGGAGGCACTCAGGCAACAGAGTGCGGGGTGTCAATCTTCCTCTGAGACGTGTTGGAAAGCAGTCGTGAACTTAACATGCCGAAGGTTGACACAGTTCTTTTCATACAATATATGGAGGTGGAAAGTTTTATATTTATTTTGAGTAGTATACAACTCTCCTAACTCTCTGTTGTGGTTCCCATTGTACCGTGAAGTAAATGTAAGTCTTTGGAAAACCACAGACAACATAATCATATAATAAAAAGCATCACACTGAGAAAGCCTATACTTATGTATCTGTTTATAAAATTGCCAGTTTTGGTCAAGCTGAACAATCATAAAAGCCTCTGGTGTCACAGCGAGTCTACTCTTTGCTGACAAATTACAGCCTAGCTATTGATTGGTTTTTTTTTTTTAACAAGCCAGTGAACCTGAAATGACAGGTGCGAGGAGACAATTTACGAATACAAATCAAGTGACAGCCCTGCAATAATTCTGCTCCCGACTCATTTGAAGCCACTGAGTGATGCGGAGGAACGGAAAATCTTAGAGAGCAAACACATATATATGGTTGTGTGATCATATTGTTAATACAGAGAGGCCACATTGACGACCTTCCAATGATTATTAATTGCATGTAATTCTAAACAAACCAGACGATCGAGGTGAGGCTGAGGGTGTAAATTTCATGTATTTTTTTATTTTTACAGCATATTTAGTCATATTTTATATTCTAGACAAATCCTTAAGATTGAAAACATATTCATGGTGGGTATACTAGACATACAGTGGTGTGAAAAACAATTGGCCCCCTTCCTGATTTCTTACTCTTTTGCATGTTTGTCACACTTAAATTTTTCTGCTCATCAAAAACCGTTAACTATTAGTCAAAGATAACACAACCTGACAAAGAGAAGTAGACCAAAAGCACCTCAAAAGCTAGACATCATACCAAGATCCAAAGAAATTCAGGAACAAATGAGAACAAAAGTAATTGAGATCTATCAGTCTGGTAAAGGTTATAAAGC
>JAUMHF010000010.1:6244364-6254548 GCA_032359275.1 Microctenopoma steveboyesi | reverse complement strand
CACCGATACCCTGTAGCGCTGACACAGGTCTAGCAGCTGTCCAAACAACAATTTCCCCAAGGGGATCAATAAAGTATCCATTATTATTATTATTGTAAAGAGGGACAACCTAGTGATGGGTGGAACAAGCAGGGTCATGCTGTCTTCTCTTTTAATGCTATGTCTGAGGTCTATTATGAAACTTGGAAATGTTCTAATAATGTGGGTGTGGGTGACCAAACCAATACGACCAAACCCATAACTCTGTGGGAGTTGATTAATGGAGCGGATTTCCAGCTATCAAGCTGGGTGCAAACTGTTCAATTATACATTTTGGAATCTCCTCGTATCATGTTTTTAGTTGCGTCGGTCTCTGTGTGTGGGAGGCTCAACCCAAGACAAGCCACAGTTGCATCGGCTATATTTGTCTAAGTGGTGACCTTTGCTATTGTGACAAATTAAAAGAGAGTGATTGGTGGAGTACTGACAGTTTGCTCTTTCATGAGGTCTTTGCCGGGGCTGTGACAGCGATCCTGGCAGGACTCGGTTCACATTCGGAGTTAATCAAAATGCATGACTGGGGCAGGCAAGGAGGCGGCAGCCTCACGCTGTAAACAGTAAAGAAGTCGTTTACAACCTGACGCAGACATCTGTCCTCATCAGACACAGCTGCTTGGAGGCTGTCTTATGATTGTTTGGTTGTTTTGCAGACACTCGTACCACTTTCAAAGTTTATATTGGAGCACGCAATTTGTTATACAGCGCTTTCTTGAGCTCGTACAATTATTGGTGGATAACAAGCCTTGGTTGCTGTAATGGTGTTGAGAAACAAAACATTCTCAACTCAGCAGCTGGGATTTAAGAATATTATGGTTGTTGTAAACAGTGTTGCTTCTTCTTATTCAGCAATGCTGCAAAAATGTTGTAAGTTCAGCTTCAAACACCTGTGAGTGGCTTCAAAGACTAGTTTTTGTTCGGTCAGCCTAACTGCTCAGCCCTGTCGCAAAGACCCATCATCTGCAAAAAGTGCGATGTCAAAAGCTGCCGAGACCAAACGTCATACAAGTCCTGGAGGTACCAAATTGTGAATTCATCTCATGATCTAAAGCTTGGAGAGTTTGGGTGGAGTCATACTATCGCCATTAGTTCACACTGAAATATTTCCCTAGACAAATACTCATGGTCAACAGAGGACAAACTATAATAACTTTGGAGCCACCAGCAATTAAGAATTATGAGTCTTTTTATGATAAATAATACACATAAATTAAATGTAGAGTTGGATTGTCATTTCAAAGGTCTGCAACATGGTGAGGAGACATTGAGTCTTTATTTATGTCAGCTCTGTTCAATTTAAATACATTGTTCAGACAACACAATTTCTCCTCTAACACTGACGTCGATAGTTTTTCAAAGGGTAAACGAGATAATGAAAAAGAAAACGAAACATGAGACTGAAAGCAAACCCATCAAGTTGTTTAATCAACAGCTCATTTAGTAAAATGACTCTTTTGGTCTAAATGAAACGACTGAAAGACGTTATTTATTTGCCCAATCACATAACACTGGCTCCATCTCCATCTCCGAAGACTAACATCATTTCAAACACAGTCTTTTAAACAATGAACCCGAAATATGATATAATGAGATGATAAATAAGTGGGTCATCATGGTTAAACATGCACTTGATGAACAGCTGTGTGTAGACTGCATGTGGTGTTAAATATACTACATAAGACAGATTTTATTGCAGTGCGATACCACAATTTTTCTTCCTGGGTCTCTTTGTTTGTGGTTGGTGATGATTCCCCTATGAGCAATGTAACAGGTGGGTGGATGGACAAAACAAAAGATCAAATCAATAGTTTCAGCCACCGCTTAATTGCACAGTGGGAGCCAAAGGTTTTTTATTACAGGCTCTGGTCAAACTTTTAATATACCTCAGGCCTCTGGAGTATGGTGTTCCTGCACACCTGGCTTTGTCGAAGAAACAAAGCTTTCCTCTCAGGTTTTTCTACACCCTGTCTTTCAGTCAGCCCTTGCAACTCGTCGTCTTCTTCTTGAGGAGAGTTTACAAACAGCGGAGGGTGTCATGAAGTCACAGTATCTGAATTAAGCAGCTTATGATATTATATTAAACCCATCTTCTCTGGTGTGGAAATTATTAGAAAACAAAAGGTTTACCGAGCGAGGAGATTTAAACTGAACTGGAGATTTTCCTCCTCACTTCAAATGTAATGCCATTGAAATGTGTGTGCCGAACATTAGTAATGCAGTCGCACTTTTAATCAAATGTGGGACTCGGTGAAAAAGAACAAGCCTCCAAAAATACTCCAGGTTGAGTCGTCTCCCTGTAAGCCCGGCGTTCTAGTTTCATGGTTATATGCAATTTTGAACCTTGCATAATTTGACAAAAGCAATCAATAAAGGGAATATCATGGCAAGGTGCTGGGGACGCGCGGCAATCCCGGTATCTAAGTGGGAATGTAATGTGCTCCAAATATGACACAAATTATCCTAGATCTATTATCGAAGATTGCAGCCTGAAAGTGGCGTCATAAGTCTCACATTACTCACAGCTGTAACTATAAGGAATTTAAACCGTGACTCATCAGTTTTAATAATTAGGCTTCCGCTGCCATGTTAATATACTCTCATTAGCCCAACGACTCAACGGGTAAGCTCTGGAGATACACCTACTGTATCTATGTTTGATAACTACATAAACAGAGGGCAAACCGTGCCACAAACAAAAACTTAGTCTTAAACCATACTAGCGGATTTACTAAAAGCCCTCGGGATTGGCGCTGGTCTGTGAAGCACTTTGGTGTCGTAGCCAAGCCACAATACTGCAACTTCTACTTACATCACATGTTGCACACACTGACCCAAAAAACATTTCTCCACAAAAAAAAAAAACATTACAAAAGGAGCATCTGTAAAACAGTGAACACAATTCTATGAGCATCAAACCTTGTGAAACTTCTCTTTGTACTGCAGCTTCTTCTATTTGCTACACTTTTTTTTATATTGCCCCTCTCGTAACTGAAGAGAAGTTGCTAGTGTACATGCTATATGGTCCCAAAAACAAGGAAACGGATAACCTAAATAATTCTAGCTTGTCTGGAATGTGGAATAATGAAGACTTTGGTCAGACTGTATGACACTTGAATGACTTGTGCAGCCGTGCAGAGTTTGTATCGAGGATTTAGAGCTACAATATACAACCTAAGCTACAACTAACATCTTGAAATTCACTTTCCAACAGCGGTATAAACTTTATTGTGGTTTCAGATTAGACGCATAGTAATATGTCAGGATTGGTACCCAATTAATTATTATGTCCACCATTTTGCAGAAGAAACTACTAGACATTAGAAAAACTAATTCCTCGCAAGGAAACTGCCAAAAAACATTTCATTACCCTGTAAACACTGAGTGCTAATTTGCCCCTTGCTAGCATATCGCGTGCCTTCACCTTGACAGCATCATAACTAACAGGTTCCACCTTAATAAAAAAAAATATATATATATATGTGCTCTTTACTGCATTATATATATATATAACGCAGTAAAAAGCACATTACAAAAATAGTTTCAGCAACTACTAACTTGAATGCAAGCTAGTGATAACTAGCAGGAGATTTGTGTTTACCCCAACAACACTACTATGTATATGAACTAGTATTAGTGAGACACTCACAAACATACAGTACTCTATATTCTTTATGAAGAAAAGTTAACACCGTAGAATAACCCCTGGCTTCTACACTTTGTGATGCAGAAAAGACAAAAGCTACACAGTACAGTAGTACAGTGATCATCAGTGTACAGTGCTGTATTAATAATGTATGAATGTTTTCTGAAAAGGGAAAGTAAAAATATTTTCCCTTTAGCCTTTCAAGCTGTAACAACCCTACATGTAACTGTTCTCATCTAGCCCACACACTGTCTCCTAAGAAAAAGATATTTTTAGTGACATAAAAAAAGTTATTGTTTCATATCAGCTTGCTTTACATAACTCATAACTCGGTTTGGTATTCTGTGTTTGATTTGGATTTGTTTCATGCCGGCCGCCTGCTGGGCAGTGGTAGATGCAGAGGTCCTCACTGTCCAGCCTCTTTCCCCTTCAGCAAACAGATGTGTGGGCATGGCACAAACAAGCTCCCAAAGCTTTGGGAGCTCCATAAATAACATGTTTGTCCTAATCTATCAAGTTTCTGGATGTAAACCTGCTACCTTTGTGGCATGTGGGGGCCGAGTATTAGCCGGATGTCTGCAGTATCATGATGTATAAGCTGTTACTTCGAGCACTGGACTCGTCCACTAAAGGGCTATTCTGCTAGGCTAGTGCCTCCAATCCATCACACTTAAGCCTGGTACAGCCTATTTCATTTGGCAGCAAACCACCGTCACCCTCTGTTTGCCCATTTCCATACATACAAATCTTTTAAGGCATCCGGAGAAATGGCCAGAAGCTCGTTGGAAGAAGATGCAGGAATTATTAGTAAAAAATATATAATACATTACATTCTGCTAAAGAGTGATGCTGATACTAATAGTAGTCTACTGAGAGCCAGACACATCTGGTTCCACGCAGCGCCATTGTTGCTGGAAGGTGTGATTTGTTGGCCCAAAAAAAGACCTGCTGCTTTTGGCCCCAAAAACTCCCCTCAGCCGTTATTTTACAATCTGAGTAGGAGTGTTATTTTTCCACTTTCTAATTATATCCTTTTATCAGCACACCCTGTGATTGGTTTTATGTGATAACAGAGAAGTCAGAATGGGAAAAAAAACAAAACAAGCAATTGTAATGTTGAGAATTAATGGGAGGAAACAGTTTTTTTGTTATCTCACCAGGGAGTAAAATGGGAAGTAAAAGTCAATTTAAAAACATTACGTGAACATTACTGCAAGGTGACAAGGATGGCAATCAGCTACTTGCTTGCTCTTCCGGGAGCGTCTATTTTTTTTCTTTAATCTTTAAAAATAATTTCAGTGCAACTTTTCTGAAACAGAGGTTGTCTACTTTTTTTTCTTTTTACAAACTCTGCTGCGAGTTAGTAAAAGAAGAAAAAAAACCTTCTCATGGCAGTCACCTCGCTGATTATCCTGCTGAAAGATCAAGACAAGCGGGTTTCTGAGGGGTGTCTTTGTATTAGCAACAACTCCCAAGGGGGCACATTCATGCATAACTGCTCTTTTTGTAGATATTTGGTGGAACTAAGTGGGAGGATGTGAGCGCAAGGTGCATTATTCAAGTGACTGTATTTCACATAGCCTTCACTTCGGGTCACATTAGCAATGCTAATATGTTATGGTTTGAGAGGATGCTGCAGTTCTTAATGGTACTAAGGAAAAATCGTGAAAGGTAGATGGTAGGAAGACAAGTATACTACATATACATTTTCTCTGTAATTCCATGGGGAAAATCGTTCGATAAACTATACATATTTAAAAGTGTGTTGTGAAACATTGTGGTATGGGAGAGAAAGCGTGATGGAGAAACAATAAGAGAAAGACGGCTCCCAGAGACCCACTCAAACTCTCAAGCCCTTATAGTCTATTTGTTTTTGAATCTTTTCAAAAAGAAGCTCAGTCTGAGAACAGAATGAAACTAAAAACAGCAGACACTTGTTTTTTTTCCACTCTGAAATAGTTGCAAATGGCTTTTTTGGTGCCAAGTCACATTGTTAGAATGATGATGGATGCCAGCTGTTTTGGAAATTGGCTAGGAAATGGATAAGACAAACATCAGAAGCAGCTCCTGTAACAGGCCTGTTTGTATATCAAAGATGCACCATCTAAGTGTAATGAGAACGGAATAGATATTAAAATTTAATTCCTTAACTTGTATTCATACAGATCTCTTGTTGCATGGCTGCCATCCACTTTGTACTGTTTTACCTTGTTATGCAGCACTCAGACTGAGAAACTAGCAGACCGCAGAAATTCATGCACTGCCTGCAGGTTTTCCTATATAAAATTCAATAATTTCACTTTTTCAGCCGATCTATATAGTTTTACATTAGGTTGCATTGTCTGCATAAATGTATTAAAATGCAAATATCATGTAAATCAAAACGTTATGTTATTTTTATGTATTTAGACTGGATCACTTCTTAATATTGATTCAGCAGTTGGCGGGACTATAGTGACCTGGATATTACCTGTTACACTATGACTCAGTTTCAGGTTACAGCTGTGTCGCGGCCACAGCTTCGGGTCATGTGTTGGTGGGCTGAAAAAGGTGCAAAACCTTTGTGGTCAATTTTGGTCTAAACTGTAAGTGGAAATATAAAAAAACAAAAACTTAATCAGTTATTTGTTCTACTTGTAACTGTGTATAACACCTTAAAATATATTATGTACTGTATTTGTATAATAGATTTCTGCCCTGCAGCTATAACATCTCAATTGCTGAGATGGAAAAAAAAGAAATTGCAGTTAATACAAGAGAAAACATTCAATTACAAAAAATGGAAGCAAGTGGCTTTATTAGGTTAATTAAAAGCATATCACAAGCCAAAATTGGCTTATTAAAACTGCATGACTGATTTGTGCAATTATACTCCAGAGCTAATTGTTCTGTTCTGTGATTGACGTTACCTTTTGTGTTCTGTTCTCTCTTTCAATGTTTATTTTGTGTTTGGCTTTTGTCCCTTGTATTATTTCATTATTTTTTAGAGACTATATTGGTCTTTAGGGACTTCACTCATTACATTAGTTTTGCCTCATCAGTTCCACAGTTAATACATCAGATATGAGATTCTGGTCAGAAAATTGGAACATTTTCTCTTAAGGGAAAGATTGTGGACTGTTATTTTTGTAACAGTAACTTCACACACAATACTTTTTTCTTTTTTTTTAAATCAAAACACAAGCTTTCATCATTCTCCCATCCACATCCATGCAACTCGCATTTTAATAAAGTTATAACTTAATTCAGTCAAAAAATATCATTTTATTTTTTGTAAATTTGAAATTTTACATAACGTTAGGTAGCATTAGATTATATTTAATAACTTTATAGGATATATGTATAATACCTGTGTAGCATATGTAAACTGATATGAGATTACAATCAAAAAAGATAATGTAATGGACAATAAGGACAACAACAACTCGTACAGTTAATTTTTATATCCACATATAAACAGTGAACAGTTGTTTTATGTTCACATGACAAACCTGAAAATAATTATTATTAGAATTGGATACATGTACTTTTTGCCCAAGTGAGACATGGAAAGTGTTACTCAGCCAAAGTGTCAAACAATGCACACAGGGCCACTGAGAAATAAATATATAGCCGTGATCTAGAATAATAGTTGGCCTCAGCGAAGCTGCTCTTCTGTGTGTAACCAAAAGCCTTTTGACTCTCAAAGAAGGCTGCTCAGGATTTAATTGTAGAAGAAATGCACACTGAATGTTTGGGACATTTCAGCGGGAAAATAAGCGAGGGAAAATGAGGCCCATTACAGTGCAGCGCGAGAAGAATATAGCACTATGAATGCCCAAGGACAGGTTATTGTGGCCCTGCTATCTGATAGATTGATAGCTGTAAAATCCTGGATCTGTTTACCACACAATTGCCATGGGACCTTGTTTACACAAACAAATCTGAAAACAGCATCTGAGAATATACTAATGGCTCATGCTTGTGAGGCCCACACAGGTCAAATCGATGGGATGCTTCGCTTTTGAACATTCCTCTAATATATTGCCAAGGGTTTTCCCACGTCGCCCCGTTCACAAGTTGGGAGTTGTGTTTGTGCTGATAAATCTGAGCTCAAACTTTAGATTTCTTTGGCCCTGCCTTGTCCGTGGATGTTCCTTTAGTGGAACGCTACTAGCGAATAAAGCCCTAGAACATATGTTTGTGTATGGAGTAAATGCCATGTAAAAGTCACCGTCACATTAAATATGCTCCGAAAACAATCACTGGTGTTCAGCCCTAAACACAGCTGGTTATCTCTGTGTTAGAAAATCCATCAAACACATCAACATTAACCTTTCCTACACCCGCTGCTGCTGCTGTCATTTGCCTTTTGAGTTTGATTTTTCAGTGTGAAAAAAAAAAGTGCCAGTGTTTCCTTTAAACTATCTGACAAATTGTTTGATGAAGAAATCAGAGGTGAAAGACAGATCACGCAGCTGCGGAAGCATGTGTCGTTTTAACACACCCACAGTGGTTTAAATTATAAGGCTCTCTGGTGGAACGTGACTTCATCAGGAATATTTGAAAGCCACTTCAGGCGACTTCTGACCACTCGGGAGTAGCGAGGCTTCAGAACAAACTCGTAACAGTACAGTTTGATGTGCCATCTATCACGCTGATGTCTGAATGTGGCCACGCATTTTGCACACACAGAACAGCATTACATTGGACTTCTAATTTACGAACTGGAAGTCCGATATTTAGATGTGCTGCGTTCCCGGTGTGCGGCGCCAGCACCATCAGGAACCTATCTGGATGTTTTGGCATGTCAAATGTTTGATGGCGTTCGCCGGCTACCAAGTTTACTTTGGAGCTCTGTTGGCTTCGCGTTGAACCACCAGTGTGTGTGTGGTCAGCCTCTGTAAATTCATCTGGAACTGTGCGTATTTAATATGGAGCCACTGTGGCTCAATCTCGTGCACTGGTAGACAAAGAGAAACCCATGAGCTACAGCCATGACTGTTGGTTCTCAGAGTGAACAGCAGTGCAGTTAGTATCTGCAGTACGGTGTGTGTGTGTTGTATACTGTATATGACAGGGGTGTCCAAACTCGGTCCTCGAGGGCCACAGCCCTGCTGGTTTTCCAGGCATCCATGCATTTGTGACTTCTGATTGGCTGAACACACCTGATCACCTTGGCTGAACACACCTGATCACCTTGATCACCTTGAGGGCTGCGGCCCTCGAGGACCGAGTTTGGACACCCCTGGCATATGAAGTACACTCATTAGGTGTGTTTAATAATTTTATACTTAAATTTCAACTAAAGTAACGTAATAATAATCCTCCACTGCTTCTAACTGAATATTAGGGGTTAGCTAGTCACTCATTTTCCAGTTGGGTGCATTGCAACAATTACAGTGCAATAACATGCTGATGGATACATCATTCAAGATCCTTTTGAGTTTCCACTCTTACCTGAATACGTATGAATATGAATGTGTGTAAACACGAAAGGATAGAACCCACCTCCTCAGCCGCTGTGAAGTCTTACTTGCCCCGTCCTGCTTTATCTCATCTCTGACCCACATTAACTGAAAACGTGTCAGCGTTATGTCTGAGTTTCTATGTGCAATAAACACATAGATGTTTGGCCTGTGTTTGCTATCTTCTATGGCTGGAAATAAAATAAAAAAAAACACTGAAGTGCACCGTGTGCAGCTTTCATACTTAATAGCTCCCAAGAAAAATGAAACAGACGAATCCTTCAGAGGAGGTAGGCGTGTTAAAAAGGAGGACACTGCTTTTCTAGAATGAAACATGGTTCGAGAGGAGGAGTGTGCTGCGTTTTTTTTTGAGTTCATCTCAGCGTTCCTGTTTATTTGCCACCAAATATCTGTGGAGTCACACTGGGCAACGTGGAGTTAACTCAGCGGAGTTTGTTTTACCTCTGGTAGTGCTGTGGGCCATGTTTATTTTTATTTTTCCACTTGTGTTTGCATCATAGGTGCAGGAAAATACAGATCTACACGGGAGCATGCAGGAAAGTAATACATACATGCTGTCTCAGTGACAGCTGGTGGCAGAAACACATTATTATATAAACTATGCAATAATTCAAAGTTGGTGAAGAGGAAGAAGAAGAATGCTAGCAAGCTAACAGGGTAAAAAAATGAGGTTCGAGTTTCATTTTAAGAAATTGGCTTTGTAGGTGACACGTCGCCAGCCTGCATGCGTTATCATATTCTGAATTATAGAATATTTCTTGAAATACACTGTGCTGGTTGTGCAGCGTGTTATTTGCAGTCCCTTAAGGAGTCTCTGTAGAACGGTTTATTTTTGTCCGGCAGCTGGGGATCTGCTCTCGGTTCTGCGGCATTAGTACAGTTCTCAAGACACTGTAGACATGCTGTTTGATGTCGTGCTGAACTTTTGCCAGTGTAAGAAAAACATGAATCTGACACATATTACAACTAGACTTAGCAATTTCAGAAGAAATCGCGTGGGGGAGCATGATTGCCGCAAGACGCCTGTCGGCGTCTTT
>JAUMHF010000010.1:6188566-6228237 GCA_032359275.1 Microctenopoma steveboyesi | reverse complement strand
ATATCAGATTATATTGTATATATATATATATATATATATATATATATATATATATATATATGTGTGTGTCTGTGTGTGTGTGTGTGTGTGTATATATGTATATGTATATGTATATATACATGTGAAGATAATCTGACAAAAGATCTATAGAGCCTTAATTTCTCATATCATTTAGAACAACTTTATTTAACAAAACATGCAAAGGAAGGAGGATAAGGGATTTTTATATCTTGATCAGAGCCATTAAAGGACCAGGAGAGTGGACATTAAGACAAAGTTTAAGCCTTGCTTTTCCCAGCACAGAGGATCATTTTCCAGGCAATTAAGATGAGCTCTGCTTTAAAAGGAAGGGTCAGTGCATGCTCATGGGAAACCGGTGTGATAAAAACTCACAGCGCTGTTGTGGGCACCGTAGAAAGCTGCTTGTCAGCTGTCCTACAAGCCCGGGTAATTGACCCAGCTTTGAGACAGATCACTGATATCAAAGAGCCATTAGGATTTTAAAAATGAGAATCCCTAATGAAATGTTTCCTAAATTTTGCGTTTCTAGCAGCGTCTGTAACAGTGCTGATTTAATCTATGTAAGGTTTAACTGTTTTTTGAATATTCTCGATGAGAACATGTATATTAATGAGAGGTACAGCTGAAGCCCCTGAGACCAAGAGTAACAGCATTGTCATATTCACTTCCATAAATGTACAAGGCTTGGCTTCCTAACCCGGATAGATTTTACCATGACTTAAAACACCAACGAATGCCCATTCTACACACTTTTTTGCTTTTTCTATCAATTCAAATATGGACAAAAACTGGTGTAGTCATCTCATGTGTAGATGATGTGTGTAACAAATACATCTGCTAAAATGTATCAAAGGAAACATAAAAGTATAACAACCTTCATGGGGATTGGCTTCTGCAAAAGTGCACCAACTGCCAGTATGAAATCCTGCACTGGCCACCACTGAGACTAGCCAGCAGAGCTATTTTCTTTCAACAAAGAAACACAATGTTTGTACAGTATGTCTTGAATAAAATTGTGCAGTTTTCTCTACTGTGTATGCAGGAAATGTTATACAGAGTCTACAGTGAACTTTTAAAAGACACAACACAGTGCATCACCTTATCAGTTTCTATGACAGGAAACGATGCTTTGAAGATTCTTCAGCCCTGCGTGTAGCGGCCTGGTAGCTCAATGGGTTAAGCGTCAGACTGGGATGCAGAAGGTTGCAGGGTTACAGTACAGTCTAGAAAGGACAACGCAGCCCGATGTTTGCTCGACCCCCGCCCTGACTGAACTTTCTCTGCAACTGCTAAATGGCCTGCATCTGCAGCTTGTGTGGGCATCTGTGGTGCAAATGAAGCTTTTGAGAATGAGAATGCAACATATATGATGGTTTAGGTTTGAGGTCTTCACAGTTCACAGATCAGCTAGTATGTATGTAGTCTTTTTGTCTGCTGAAAGCATTTCAGTAAAATGCACTAATTGATAAGACTACGTTTCGTTTACGAAAAATAGAAAGCACACTGCTATGCCAGCTTTCAGGACTGTAAAGAGCTTAAGCTTTAGTAACACATTTTTTTTTACAGTTTATAGGATGGAAAAAGATGTAATTAAAAACATAAAGGGCCAGGTAATCCTTCAAGTAAAGTTTAATTAAAAACACCTAATATGACGTTGCATGTGACAACAGCAATAAATCAGGTTTCAATGAGGCCTTGTGTGGGCAACCAGGGCACCTTGGCCTAACTTTGGTTATCAAAGGTGCACTTAACCAAAATACAACGTGTGTTCATTAACTGTGGGCACACGTTTCAAAATGCTAAACAAGCTTTGAATGTGCCCTTAGTGATGTCACCTGGAGGACACTGATTGCAGGAAGTGCTAAGCACAGCTGAGTGACGGGGAGAAGAGAGAGGCTGCTGAGCATTGAATGCGCTTTGATGGTGTGAAAATATCATTTTCAAAAACTGTTCGCACTTTGTTTTGCATATTTTACTCGTCTCTTTAGTGTTTCAAATCAAACACGAAATTCATATAATGAAACCTGTGACGTCCTGATCAATTTAGAGTAAAAGTTCCCCACAAAACTATCAACATCCTCCACTCCTTACAGTGTTTCCGAAGGTTATGCAGAGTTCAGAAGCACAAAGACACATTTTGAAAACAAAAACAGATGCAGCCATTCATTGTTCACAGGAGCATGCTGAGATGTTCCAATTTGGTGGTTTCACTTTTGAATGAGACAGTGAGGATGGACTTGTGCGCATATCAAACATACAGCACAGAATTTTCTAGCCCAGCATTGTGAAGTGAAAAGAATTGTAAATCTCTGAGGGGGGATTTCTGATGTAACAGACTACTGCTCTCTACAGTATGGTTTATCCCCGATGAGAAGACGCGGCTGTCCTACCATTATCTCACTGGGTTCAGTGTGGGTTTCCTTTTGTTTGTATTCACAACCCCACATATTTCACTCATGTTCCATGCTAAATAATTTAGCAGCACAAACCACATTAATACGGGCGATCCATCTCTGGTGGATGAGAGATGGGGAGTGGTTATTTATATACAATACCAACTGGGGAATTAAGCATAGTGTGTTGCAAATAAAGACGGGTTGAGATATGTCGACTGAACCGAGTTGGCCCTTTGGGTTAGTTTTGCAAGGGGAACAAGATGTGAATAAAAAGTTGCATTTGAAACGTAGCCAGTAGACATGGATGGAGAAATCCCATTGAGCACTATATGACTGTGTGAGCAGCATAAACATGGGAACATATGAACAGACTCTGATATATATAGTTCAGTCAACCAATCAACATGGAGGAGATTCTATGTGAATACAGAGTTACAACACAGAGTTAATGCTTGGCACTGACTTACCACTTGCCACAAGCATCCGCAGAGCTATGAACAAACAAGATTTAAGATGCAAAAAGCAAGAAAGTGTTGGTTTGCGTCAGAAGCCTGCATTACAGCCACATTAGATGTACAGGCCAAAACCAGGTACAGTATGGCCTCAAATCCACTACCTACTACTTTCTGTGATGTTTTCCAAAGAAGCATCTTCCCAGTTGAGTCTCTACTATGCAGTGAAGTGAAGTGGAAAACACTTTACACAAATATAGCCTGATGTGCAGCAGCACGCTTACAGCCAGTGTACCCTGCCTCCTAAAAGTTATGTTCCTATGCAACCAAATGTGGATATCATATGTTGCATGTGTGAAATATTTTAGTGGAAGAACAGGATGATGTGTGTTTGTGGACAAAAATGTGCTTTATATACAATTCTTTAGAACGCATCTATTTGTAATTTGTCATTTAGATTAATTGTGAACATAAAAGGTGATCATTATGTTGACTAGCAATGTCAAATGAAGTTCCCCACAGAAATATAAATTCGCACTAGCTATGTGGCGGATCATTGTTAGCTTAAGCACATAGTGTTCCCAAATTCATGCCTAAGCAGTCTATTAATGTGAAATGTTCTGTGGGGTTGATAAGCAGGTATTCGCATTTAATACCAATTCAAAAGCTGCACAAAGATAGATGACAGAAGCACAACAGCAGAAATTAACATCCAGCAAATGTCATGATGTTGCCCACATGCGGAGCAATAAAACAGCCAGCAGCCTCAGCATCCTCATAGCTTTCTGATTTTGCCTAAGCACACAAAACAGCAAGTGTTTGCAGCTTTTCTGCATTTATTTACTACAGAGTTTGAACATTAGCATAAGAGTGACTTTGGGTGACATTGGAAGCTTAAGTCAACTGCAGAACATGCAATGTATATGTGTTATGTTCATTAGTATGTGGTTTTCCCCTCTGTAGTGTTGGTTTTAGAATTAAAGTAATGAAATTAAGGTACAACTGGCTATCAAGGTTTGCGTGTACCTTTTTATATAACAAGAACAATGCAGACCTATTTATAATCACTTTCTCATGCTATACAGCCTGTTCTGGGTATAAAACCTATTTGCTGATACTATTTCAGTTAAACAGGAGGAAGTATTTGTCACCTGACTGACAATTGTTGTCATTCATTACTCACAATTTCTCACAATTACAGGCACTGCGGAAGCATCCTCTTAAGTGGCTTCCTGCAGGTGCAATGCCAGTGTTTGTGCAAATGCAGCTTTTATACAATTTTCCTCAGACTAGCCTGTTTTCTTTAGGCTGTGCCTGCATTTGCAATTCTCCTGGCACTGGGTACTACTTGATAGCACTGTCGTGGAAGAAAAGAAGAAGAAGAAGAAAAAGGCGTGGCTTGGGCTAAGTGCAGATTAGGTAAAGTATAGCGCTTTCAATAGAAGCTACTCAGATCCCCCTTACTGCAATCTCCCACATCACAGGGCTTTTTTTACTCACCATCACATATCCACACAGGCAACGCTCCGAAATCACAAAATGTCTTTCATTTATTTTAAGTGAGGCCTCTTTTTGTTTGCTGCATTTATTCTTTAACCTCTGATTAACAGGTATAGAACAATACATAAAAAAATAGGTAAAATTATTAATTATTATTTATCACACAGTATCTGAAATAATACGTGTACGGTACTGTGCAAAAGTAAATAGGTTTATCTATAAAGTGAGTATTAAGTACAAAAGTCAATAAACCACCTGTTGTGTTTGATGTTATTCTAATATAAAAATTAAAAATGTATATGGCTATAATAGTATTGAGATTAAGAAGAGTGACCAAAAACTTTTCCACAGTACACATCTCATCTGTAGTCTTGTAATTCTGGCACAAAACCTCAACTTTCATTAATTCTTTCTATATCAGAACATACTAACAAGATTGTTCTGAATTTATTGTATAAGCTGATAAGAAAGAAAGGTTTTTTTCTTCACACATTCCAGATTTTAGTGTAATACAGCTATGCTCACAAGAGTGTTGAGATCGATTACATATTTGAAGACATTTTTCTTTTTCAATTGCAAAAATCCAATTTCCTTTACTTTGCTTGGCAGATGCTTTTATCCAAAGCAACTTACAGGGAGCTAGCACTGTGTGTCTGGCTCAAGGACACACCTGGTAGATGATGGACTAGGAGTCAGCCGGGGTTTTGAACCGGTGGCCTTCTGCATCCCACTCTGAAGCTTAACTGATTGAGCCACCAGGCCACCACAAGTGTAAAAAGACCATGAAGCTCAGTATTCTAGTTTGCGGCTAGATATTGTTTAAACATATATAGTTGTGGTTATTTTATATTTTATGACACCATCAGGATGTATAATGACGTGAGATAATAAACCATAAAACTAATAACAAAAGTCTGTTTGCAAAAAACAAATAAGAAATTTTACTTGTTTTTCAGAATGCCCTCAATACCTTTCTGACATTTTGCTGACTTTGCACACACCTTTAACAGCTGATTTGTAAAATTTTAATGCATGAGAACTATTTTCCATTTTAAAATATTCAATCTATGTATAGGATTGATATGTTGCAGTAGAACCAATCTATTTATTGCACTTTAAAGACATAAATGCCTGTTTTTGCATATGCAGAGGAGAAAGTGAGTACCAATTAATTTTCTTAACTGATTTCACAGTAAAACAAGCCCACAGATATTCCAGCAGCTGCTGCCGTAATATAGGTCAGCTGCCTGTTCATTTATTTTTGTATTTATGGCTTTGATTTACTGTATACTGTATATTGTTAATTTTAGTGTTCTGTATTTTAATGTGTCAACTCTTAAACCTCCTGTCCGTCACAGAGATGAACTTTTTCCTCCCCAATACTAATACAAATTTTTAATGTTTAGTGTTCACAAAGATTACATAAAAATCATTGCGCTCGCCCATAATGCCCAAAGAATTTGTATACCTGTGATTTGCATTTGGACTAGTCTGGATTCAGAAAGATATGGTCCTTAATCTAGAACCCATACTTTCCCTATCATTATGCTAGTGAGTAAACTTTTAAGTGATTTGTATGTTTCTATCAGTCTCCATCCATTGATAGACCATTAGAATACTTTTGCTGCTTCAAATAAAGTTATTTTTATCATTTAATATATAAATAATATAAATATAAACTATTATCTCACATTCTTTAAATTATTAAAAGCATTTCTAAAGCCATGTTCTGCACAGCCTAACTATACTACTACTCTATATACAAATCACTACATTTCTACACACCTTTCAATCTACTTGATTGTTCTCCAGTGGAGGTTTTTTTTAACATGTTCCTGAATGCTGTGGAATAAAGAGCTTTGTTTTTTTTCCGTATTAAGTCCTCCAACATTCATCAGCTGCACACTTCAAGAGGAGCTACATTACAGTAATTGATATTTCTGCTCCGAGACAGTTAAGTAAAACAGCCTCTCTCGCTCAAGGCAGGGGAATTTCCCTGAAATGTAAATGAAGCTTAAAGGAGGTTCGGAGAGATTTAAGAGCCAGCGACATCAACACTGTTGTGCTAAGTCAGTGAAAGTGCAGTGAGCCAGGCCAAGAAATTGTATTAGCTACTGCTGCAGTAAAGAACTGCCTTCATTGACATATGGCATTATTGTCACTGATGTACATACATGATTATTTTTGGAATGTTTGTGATTTGTAAAAGTAAGTTTGACATTTTGGCACTTGGGCCCTATTTATTGAGAGTTAGATATTAAAACTGATACCACTCTAGTGCGTGAGCCTTAATAAGGCGGCGAGGTATTAGCCTAGCATAAAGACTGGAAGCAGGGGAAAACAGCTAGCATGCCTGCACTTTACGGTGAGAAATAGTACGCCTACTAAACAGGCCTGAGGTTCATTTGCATTTAGTTTATGTCCATGAATAGTGAACAAATTAAAAACTGAATTGTAGCGTTAGCTGTCTATACCTTTTTAAAGTTGTTATAGTCAATCAACTCAACAGATTGCTTGGATTACCCTGAATTACCTCCAATTAAGTGTAGGAAGCTTCTGTCTTACATACTGTGTATAGGTTGTACTGACAGTCATATAACCCGAATTCAAGCCACAGTAAATCTATATTGACGACTTTCCAGCTAATGGATTTTTATACATGTGCAAGGAAATGGAGTCATATTTTGTGTAGGTGCAGCAAGCGGTATGCACAATCCCTGGGTTATGGTGATCCTTATAGATGCGTCAAGTGTGAATCTACAACTTACAGAAATGCGTCTTCTCCTTTTAAACTCTTCCATGTTATTTCTTATTTTCAAAGGAATCCGTCAGAGTTGGCGTGCCAGCGAGAGATAAATGAGGAGATTTAGCGTGGCGTCAGAAATAATATTGATGTCGTTTGGGAGCCATGCAGTTCATATCCATGTATGGTGTGATGTGAACACTGTAATAAAAAAGATAAAAATAGATTCTGTCTCACATATGATGAGAGGAGGGTGGTTGGGGAGATGACACTAGCCAACTGCTGCAGAGGGAAACTCAGCTCTTGTTAACCTAAAATATGCTGAATGCTTCATTCTTCAAACAAACTCTCTCCTTTGATCATTTTGAGGTCCTTGGAAGTACAGAACAATGGTAAACATGCTAATTTATTCCAAAGAAAGGTTGTAGCACATATTTACAATTAAATGTGATTTACCACAGGGAATACCAGCATGCACTAAAACATAATTTTATCCCTCTCTCAGATAAAATTATAATACCCTCTAAAGCGGTTAAACAGATCCCAACCAGAAAACAAAGAGCCCGATTGGCTTGCCTACATGGCCTTATCTGGCCTTGTCCAGCTCAAGGCAATTCATAGGGGACTGTGCGTAAGAGAGATCACACAGTGTATAACATCTCATTGACTGTAGGGAGTCAACATCACACCAGATCTCCAGGTCATTTACCAGGGTGGGTGGTTTCATTAGTCTTCTTTGCAACAATGCTCACTGATTGCCATCTTGTTTCACAGTGATTTATAATTCTAGCCCCTTGGAGTTTGCAGAAATACCTAAAGCAACTGCTCAAATAAGATAAGAAGGGTTCTTTATGTATGGTGTTGTCTGTGGTGTACATCAGAAAAAGAGAGAGAACAAGAGAGAGAGAAGCCTCAGGGTGATGCAGTACTTTATTTTTTTTGCAAGCATTTACAGTTTTTTCTTTTTGCCAGAGATGCAAGAGGATGTTGTTTCTAAGTTCCGGAACAAGCATTGGCTGCAAATGAATGAGACAGTTGTCAGGTTGAATTTGGTTAACGCTATGCCACCTTTAGAGGATTGCAGAGCACCTATGAGAATAAAGCAAATCCACTGACAAAAACGTGGAATCATGGCAGTTTTGTCATTTCCGAGAGGAAGATTCTGTCTTTTCATCATTTCACAATTTTACATAAAATTGTACAGGGCCTCAAACAACAACAAAGGCACATAGAATTGGAGGAGGGAAAAGAAGCAGGGAGTCACACAGTAACATAAATAGACTGTATAAGAGAACAATTACAAGGAGAGAAATGGGAAACATTGCTATTGAGGTGTGATCGTGTTAATTGGACACTGAAGAAAATGATCTTTAAGAAGTAGAGAAATCTTTTTTTTCTCCCCAGAAAGATTCTGTATTTATAATAACCAATTTTCGCCTTTGATGGAGTTCAGTTAGCACGTATGCATTTTCAACGTTGAGAAGACAATACAAATCAATCTTCCCTTTAGGTTGTTCAGCTCACTTCTAGGTTATTTTAAATTTGATATGCAGTTAACTTCAAGCTGCTGTACTTTTCCACTATGACAGTCTCTGAAAGCACAGAGCTATGAATTATGCACAGGAATTTTATTACAGCCGCAAAACAGCTAATGGGTCATGCATTTTGTGAGATTAACACTGGCTCCACGCAGTGCTGTGTGTGCATGTAGAAGTAGAAGCATTCAGTTCAATCCGGTTCAAATGTAGATCATTGTTCGCTGTAGTAAAGAGAAAAGATTCGGTGAATACATTAAACTACATATAGCATACTGTAGAAACAAAAAAAAAGATCTACGGTAACCGGTGAAAAAATATACTTAGCTTCTAATTGCAGTATGTCGCGTGGTAATGTGTGAGGTAATCAGAAGACCATGTGGAGCCTCATTATTGCTCTTGGATGTGCCTTTGGGGCACCGAATCTCCTCCCATTTAGTCACTGACAGACCTCTGAACGGAGATTAGCAAAAGGCCCATCAGTACCCTATCACTTGCTGCTAGATTTGCAGCTGGGTTACACGGCCTCTCCTATTAACTAGCCACATGTCTCGCCATGTTAGCTCGCTACCTACATGAACAGACTCGGCTCATTATGGTTAAGTAGGCCAGTTCATCTCTCATTTACCTCCCTATCAGAGGAGACAGGGCAGGAATTACCCTGGCCCTCATCTTCATGCAGAGTGTATTAGGATGAAGAGCATGGGCTAAGACACCTCTTTGTCTGCCTTAGCCTTTGTTGATGACAGAAGAATGGGCTGAGCATAGTGTCTGATGTAAGACAATGGGTTGCTAATTTACAGTGTAAGTAACCCAGAATGTGGTATGGCCTGATTTTGTCCCAAGATATGAAATTACCCTCTGATGGAAAAAACAAGGAGCATGACCAACAGCTCCCAGTTAACAGTATTTTTCTTATCATGTCACTCACGCTGGAATATGTGCATGAGTGTAGTAATACAAGTAGGGTTGAAACTTGAAATAGAAATATATACAATAAACAGTACAAACAAGAATCAAGTAATTCTTTATATTGCTTGTTGTTTTACTTAGTTTTACTATTGTAAAGCACTTTGGGCAACCATGGTTCTAGTAAGGTGCTATATAAATAAAGGCTGATCTATTGATTCAGTTCTTCTATGTGCTTTTTGAACTGTCCACCAGTGCGGCAGGACTGAAATGCAAAGTGGTTTATTCTGATTGGACCACTAATTCCTTTATTTTAGAGTAACCTAAGTGACTTAGGCTACCTACTAACTGACAGACGAAACATTGCAATCAATAGCGCCAAGCCTGTTGGGTGGCTAAATGGTTTCAGCTTGGGTTAGGGGGTTAGGGTCAGTAGTAATATATACTAATGAAAATATGTTTTATTTAGTGGCAAAATATGTGGCTAAACTTACAAACTTTTTGTGCCTTGGCATGTTCTGTACAACAATCCTGCATAATAGGGGACTGAGGTACCTTATGTTGACACAATGCCCGTGCCCCTCACTGATGCAGACTTTGCTTCATTAGTTAGAGTCTCTGACTGTGAGAGGTGCAAGGTCAACTTTATTTTAGCAACCAATTTTCTGGCTCCCCAAGTATATGAGCCCTGTGTTTTTTTTTTTTTCAAGAACTCACAGAGAATAAATGTTTGCTAGAGAGGTATTCTCTAAATTGAACTTTATCTTTGAGACTAATACTTTGAGAGAAGTGCATTGTCCTGCCTTTAACCTCTACCATTGACTTATGCCACAGTTGGAGTTCATGCATCATTTAGTTATTAAAGAATACTTTGCTACCAGCCCACTTCAGATTGGATTTTCAGCTTAACGGATCTTTTTTGTTCAGTCTACCTAAGCTTCTAACTGAACCTGGCAGCCATTCGGCGAGAGAGGCAGGATCTGTCCACAGTTTAAGTTTAAAAGAAAACAGCCAACCCTATTTCACTGTACATTAAACCAATTACAGGGTGGTATGGGAGGGAGGGGTGGGGTACCCATAAATGTTAGAAAGATTAAGCCTGCTTGTCAGCAGCGTGTTTTAGGATGGTTCCCGCATACTTAATTTTTTGGAGTGAAAACCAAAAGAATCTGAGTGTTACATATTGATACTAGAGGCCGCCTACAGTTCGGCACCAGGAAAATTCATTGAAAGAACGCAGACAGTTGCAAAATAATGATGTTCATGAATAATGATAGAGCAGGTCTCAGAGGCTTCACACACATTTTAGTGCCAGGGAGCTAAAAACTGGCAGGAAGGAGCTTATCGGGCGAATGCCACAAGATTCATGGGGGAAAATACTACAAATCCTGCTTGGCGGGAAAACAGTTGTGCGTGTGCGCGCGTGTTCATGTGCCTGAGTGTGAATGTGGGCCTCCCCCATAGCATATCCTGAGGGTTTACGGATACGACGCACATGCACGAGCCTTGGCACGCCAGCAATAAACAGCCATGTATGAATGAACGAGAGGGAGGGTAAGAGGAAAACACAATCTAATCCTTTGGATGCTCTGGCATCACAAGGTAGAGGACAACAACACAGCCACGGGGGTTTCTGACCCTAGACGAGGGGCATCACAAAAATCCCAGACCAGCATTAGCACCTAGGGCAATGCACGGAAAGGGCATCTCCATAAAGCATACTAGAGGCCAAGCAAATCAAAAACAAGCATAGAGGGCACAGAGGAAGGAGGATGAAAACAATAAACAAGTCAACTCCGTTATATTCCACAAGGAGATAACTAAAGTCACACCATCTCTACGGGCAGAGGTCTATCGCAGGAGATTGGGTTATTAACCCCTGTAAATACACTGACGTGCCTGCTTTAGTGGGATCATCAAAGCAATGCAAATTCAAACAGCATGTTGTGCTTCGTTGAATACAAGTCAAGAGCAGTTTCCATTTGACCCCGACTTGGACCCCAAGCATTTTATGCAGCCATTTCAATAATGGCCATATCAAAGGTTGTTTCGATCTGACTTGTGAAGATAAAGTTCTACTGACTTTACTTGGAAGAAAACATATTTTTGTGAAAGTACACATGCACACATGGAGGATTTCTAACCATATATACCTCTGTGTCCCAGATTTCAGCAAACCTGTAAAGAGTCATATTTCCTATTCCTCTGTTTTTTTCCCCTTCTCAGAAACGTCTCATGGAGGATTTTGCTGTTCTGAATTATTTATTTGCTCTCTGCATTCAAATTGTATGGCTTGTCACTTTTATCAAATTATGGGATGTGGGATCTTTCATTTCGTTTTTGATTACATTTTTTAAAAAATTCACCGGGTGTATTCCACCTTGCCTGAAAGTCAACATCTTTGGCAACCATTATATACCATTTGATTCATATTTTAGATTAAAAATGTAATTTTCTGACACATTTGAAGGTTATTTCCACAGTAACAGTAATCTTTTGAGTGTTGAAATGTAAATATTTACACCAGGAAATTACTGTTTAAGTGTCCTAAAGCTGGATTATGTGATTTATTTACCACTTAAGAGCTGTGTGGGAAACATATGGGTTTATGACATTTTTTTCTGGCAGACATAGACCTAGTATTAGGGTCACTATTACTATCATTATTTTATGTAAATGTGTATGTTATGTAATCATTATTTTACAGCGTTACATATCAACTTGATTATTCTCACCTGTCAATGCTGAGTTTTCGAGAAAGCCGGGGAGGCCAGATCTTTAATACATTACTGGTCACACATAGGGCAGTCAAGACCACTTACTTTGCTATAATGTCAAGTGGTAAAATGACTCGCCGTCTATCTGTCTTTGGTATCAGATTGTCTCGGCTGAGGACATAGTAAAGACACTTGACCCCAGTCACCTAACAGTTATTAAATATTTTGAAAGTGATGGCGGTGAAGTCCATCTCCTATTTTCCCACTCTGTCTTTGGTCAGTAGCTCTTAATATCAGACAGTTGGTTTTGCTGCGATAGGAGCCAAACAGTAGTAAACGACCTGAGGTGGTGTACTGATACCGCCACCACTTCCAGCTCAGGAGCTCCACTATAGTTTTGTCAACAGCTTTTTAGCACTTTGTCACTGTGCTTATTGAACAGAATTGTTAATAATCACACTGTAAATTGCTCATTAATCTTCTCTGCAACATCCAGCCTCTCTGCACTACAACAACGTTCTGCTGCGTTGGCATCCCGTAAATACTTCCTTTGATCAAATGAGAAACGGTCATGCTTTCGATTCAGATCCCTGCTGACTGTGGATATTTGGATAGAAAGACGATAATCCATTCAGCATTCTTGCTAATGCATCTTTAGGGGTTGTGCCTCGACAGAAGGATTGAGACATTCCCTGCTTGTTCTTCGAGTTGTTGGTGTACTCTCAGTTATCCCATGTTAGGAATATTGAAACGCAGTTTTGAATTGCTTCAGTGGCCCCTTTACCCTTATGTATAGGCTCAAGAGAGGAAGGCATTCTTAGAGACCTGAAATACTTTTAGCACTAATGTGCTGTTCAGTGAACCGTCAATGTGCCAAGATTGACACCATTTTTTACGCAGCCCCCCATTAGTGTCACTCAGCCTCCATTGTGGCACATTAAAATAAACTAATGATGTTTCTTCACCAAATGTCTCGTGGAGTATTAGCCAAAAGGGTGGCTGCTCTGTACTTACCGCTATTTAGCCTGAAAAACTGTACAGAATCTTTTTTCTATTTTGTCAGGAAGGTAATAGTGCTATGTTGTGCAAATCCTAACGGGCTTTATGCCATTATTTTTGGCAGATGATATCAGTGGTGAAATGATTAAGAAATAGACAATTTCATGGTGATGTGAAAACCTCCAGTTCTTTTAACTTTGACCATGGCTGCTTTATTCGGGCTGTGAGGCATTGTAAGGAAATGGAATCAGTGTCACTGAGGCGAGCATGGGCTTAGTTCCAGCTAAATTTTGCACCCAAAGACCTCAGAGGCCGAGGTTACAGCTCCAGACCAGGAAATTCAAAAATTCAACTTGAGTCAGTCAGAGGAGCAGTTTCTTTGTCAGGGAGAAAGCTAATTCAGAAGCTAAACAGTAAACCCGGTTCACAGAAGAACCTCACAGGAAGAGATTAAGGATGGTGAACCTCACAAGCCATTTTATTAAAAATAAAATAACTAACACAAGACACAGAAAGAGATTACTCTCGTTTTTTTATTTTAGAAACTGGCTAACTGTCTGCCCTGACACCGGAGCTTTGGTTTGTTTTTCCCGTCAGGATTCAGACAGATAACAAGAATTTAATCCATTTTCCTAAAAGACTAGCAGCTAAATGATAAATGCTAACTGCTATATGTCTTACAAAAATTAGCAATGTGTGCTTAATGAAAGCTACATGATAGAGTATAACGAGGTGACATAAGGAGGTCTAAGAGAATAAACTGCATTACATTCTCTGGTGATGGTTTGTGATGGTGCGAGCTCATGTTGTGGGGTCATGCTGATAGTGAACACATGGGGCTGGTGTGGTCGGGTAAGTTTGCTTATAAATAGTAAATGATTGAAGCACAAACAGTGTGTTTACATGTTAATTTAGCCTTTTAAAGCCGAGCTAGGGGTGGTTAGAGAGCATCTGAAATCTGACTTGCAGCGACGCCATGAACTGTCTCTTTGGACACCTCCCTGAACTGCTGAAGAGCAAATTGCAACCTACTTGCTTTCCCTAAAGCCAAGTTTAGGCAGGCCTAGTACTTGTTGCTGGCCACGTTCAACATGGGATCCAGTGGCTTTGGAAACCTGCTCTGATGTGTACATGATATACCACCAGCCCACTATTTTTTACTTTATATTGGAGTGACTCAAGTACACCTCGAATACACTGGAAAAGGCATGTGAGAATCAGGATTGACCAAAAGCTGATTGATTTTCGATCATTACATCCCTTTAAAGCTCAGGGGAGTATTCTTTTAAAGGCTGACGTCAGACGGCAGCACAAAGCTGACAGATCATAAACATTAATTACATTATAACATTACTCTTTTTTTTATCTCGGCCATTACCTTCAAATGTGTCTCACGTTCATTTTATTTTGTTTTCTTCCACTCTGCCATTAAAACAGATAAGTAGCTAGATGACTCCGTATCAGGACCATAATGATGCCGACCTGCACCAGTACACTGGAGGCTGAATTGTACACAAGGACACGGACAGTATAACTCATAGAAGGTTGAGAAAGTTTGCTTTGCTATTCAACCCACAATGACCTGCATAGATTTTTCCTTTACTTCACAGTGATGTTTAAATTTGTATGCAAATTCAAAAGAGTGAAAATACCTCTCTTGTATTTGCTTCCTGTGCATATGTTCTGATGAAAGATTACATAGATTTGAGAGAAAAAAAAGTGGACTTGTCTTTCATACTGTGTGTTCCTCCCGCTTTATCATTAAGTCGTGTCCCTGCATAACAGCCTTTCATGTCGTTTTCTCTTAAGAAATGGTTTCTCAAAGCAGGAAGTCATTACCAAGTTTGAGTTACTGTATGTAATGAAAGCAAGAAAGCGCATTACATATTGCCTGATCAGCCAGCTGACCATTTTTGACCAGAAAAGGTCTTTTTAATGAGAAAACAAGCCTCAGATAGTGTACTCACCAGGGCCTTCCGTGTTATGAATAGCTTGGTCGCCTATACATTACAGCTAGAAATTCAACATGTCTGCCAGGGGTACTTGGGGAAATCACATTCCTTGGTGTGTGGGAGTGTTGCTTTTTATTACCTGCCTCAGAGCTTCAAATCCAATTCCATCTCCTCACTTCTCCCTGGGCCTTGCTCTGTCAGTGTAAGGCGAACACTGGATAGACGATGATACAGCCTCGTGGACAGAGCTGCTATAGCCTGCAGGTGACTTTAAATTAACACTCTTCATTAAGAGCATCCATCAAATGGGATCCATAGGGAATCACCTGGAACACTCATGACACATAAGTAAAGAGCACGTAGAAACTGGCAGTAGTGCTGAATGCACGACTATCAGTCTCCACTGAAGTAATCCACCTGTATGACGAAAATGTCCTCAATAGATTATTCTGAGTATAGCTGAAAGGTGTCAGCTCTTGTTTCTCCGCTGGCTTCCAGCTCAGGCTGGCGGTACAAAGAGGCAGATTTCCCAACCACAAGGTGAGGAGGAAGTCTGAACTTTACCGTGACAATTCTGTGCTGGAATGAGCAAAGGCCCGGGCATACATTCAGAAGAGCCTTCTTTGTTATTTTCATACAGCACAGCTGCATCCTTTATGAGGTAGAGAATGCCTAACCAGTCATCCAAGACGAAAGACAGACCAAGCATCCAGGGTGATGGCAAAGGGTGCCTCGTTTACATTCGAGAGACTTAGACAATATTCCCCCGGCCAACTGATCCTGCTGAAACAGCGGCCACACTTGGCCGACAGAGCTTTGATTTTTCCATGGCCTGGAAGCTCCAGGGCTAGTGGAGGCTTTAGCAAAGGGGAACAGGCAAGAAATCTGGGCTGCAGAGCACACCACTGGGCCAGCATCCCTGAGTTGAATTTCTGAAAGGCTCATTATTCTAGACTGTGGAGAAAGTGGCATTGAGGGGTGGAAAGGGTGAACAGGAGCTGAAGACAGAGTGTCCATCACAACGGCTGTGGTGCGTTTAGACACATCACCACTGGGACAAATGGGGATCAGGGGTGAGATCATATGACTCACCAGAGTCAGCACCACTCTGTGTTACTGCAAACATGGCACCGTTATCACCATCATTTTGTTTTCCATGCTGTTTCGATCAACCAATTTAGAAAAAGAGTGTTGAAATATAAACAACTTGCACTAAACCTAAATGAATGAGAGAATGATAAGACTGTCATTGATCATGTGACATTAGATGTTACATTTAAATTAAAACAGGGAAGAATGTGCTTCATTCACTTAAATTTGACAAAGAGTCCAGTCTTAGTGCTGAAGAAATACATTACTATCTCAGCTTACCACACTTACAACTGACATCTCACCAATCTACATTCAAGGGCTTCAAAAGGGAATAAAATTATGAGGAAATTACAAGGCAAGTGAGTTTTGGTCCCACACTGGGAATTAAAACTTATTATCTGTGACAACCTGTCAGCCAGTGAGAACTCAAACATGAGCACAAAGCTCTATGAGCCGCAGAAGGGAGTAGAAAAAAAAAGAGAAGAATGATGAAAGAAGAGAGGAAGAAAAAGAGAAAGGGCCAGTTAGAGACGTAATTTCTGCATGGAAAAGCACCTCTCGGGTGGCTGAACAGTAAATGTTTTCAACGGCTGTGATTTGACAAGCTTGATCTCAATGTACAATCTGGTATAGTCCTATAATTCTTTTTAGGTCTTATGTTTGTTTTGCGTTTGTAGTGAACTGATCCCGTTAAAATGATAAACTTCCACGGGATGGCTCTAACTAAAGAGCTGCCTCACTCAGACACAACTGCATTAATGAAATACCACAATTCATCTTTTTCACGTCTTTGCTATTAAAAGGATGGCAAAGCAAATCTTTTATCACCTGCCATTAATCAAGTTCAAGCATAGCCCATCACAGTCACTTTAACCAGTTCAAGTGAATTACAATGCTCCCTAGAGTCTACAGTCAGATGCAATTAGGGGGACTGATGGCAAATTAGACTAAATTATCATGATATCTGATTTAATGGGCCTGGCGTGGCCCTCACTTGCACCTCCATCGTCATGACGTCGTCAACGTGAATCCCAGGGGTGCGAGTCAAACATTTTACTCTAATGGCCCCCGAGGAAAGCCACTCCGTTTCGGTCCATCCACCCCTAACATGCCCACCGGGGAATGCCCAGCTGCATGAAAGCACTGCAAAGCCTAGAGAAACTTCCGAAAGGAGCCGCCGCCTTAGAAGTTGTTTCGAACATTCAGGCGTTACCAAGTTTAGGCAACTTTAAAAGAAGAGTCTTAAAGCTTGGCAACTTCTCAAATATATTTCTTTTAAGGGAACACAGAAATAGTGTTGTGCTTCGATTTTTAACCAGCTGTGCTGTTGGGCTACAGCTCCAGCTGAATATGTGAACAGAATTAGTACAATGGGCCGCAGCAACCACAGGCCTCCCTGTTAAATAATATGGACGCGGGAAGGGGGTGATGGGAGTTTGGGAGAAGAATTTTGGTTGCTCATTCCTCGGCTTTGTGTCATCCTGCTGACATCTGCTACATTTGCATGGCAGCTGGAGATCCTTGGATTAAGAGCTTACAAGAGTATTGCCATATCTCATTTAACAACATAATCATCTTATGAGGAAAGCGATGTTTCGTCGCTGATGCTTTACAAAGCCTGGCCTGCAGTTTCCACTTAACTCTCTCCCTTTCTGCCTCTCGTCTCCGTCCCTCGTCTCCGTCGTCCTCTCTGCCTTTTCCCTCCAAGCTGTCTCTCTGTTGCTGCAGTGGCTTGTAACTTGCCGTTTCGAGTAATCTTGTTGAAGAGGACATAGTCTGTATGTGGACCAGTGTAGATCACATTACTTAACAGACAGCGCTTTCTTTTTTTTTTCTCCAAGGCTATCTGGTCCTCTGAAAGCTCTATCAACGTTTCACCAAGGTCTCTGGAACAACCAACAAAAATAAGCACAACATCAAAACACTCCAAATATGCCCATGCTTCAACGCTGCCTCTCGTGGTCGAACTTTACTTCACTTTGCTTGGCAGACGCTTTTATCCAAAGCGACTTACAGGGAGCTAGCGCTGGGCGTCTGGCTCAGGGACAAACCTGGTAAAGGATGGACTAGGAGTCAGACGGGGTTTCGAACCTGCAACTTTGTGCATCCCAGTCTGACGCCATTGAGCTACCAGGCCACAAACACTGTCCAAAAGCGATGTCCGCATATAAGTATAATCATAGCATATATTGATGGTGGTTGGCAGATAACGGGTGTTTTCAAAACTAGTACATTTATGAGGCAAGTCAAAATAAGCTTCGTTAATGGAGCCTATTTGATTCGTATTTTGTGGGTCGCACATTTAATACATGGGTTACGCCGCTCATTTATATTTGTCTATTAAAGCATTTGCCGTACAGTAAAACAGTAATGTGCCATAAAATGTTGTTACCGTCATAGCATTACATTTCATTAGTGTTTAACTTGAAGCATTGCTGTGCCTCGCTGTGCCGAAGTAGACTTTTGTCTTCTTGTCTTCATTTTTTTTTTAAAAATGTAGACTTAGCATGTTGTTGCAGTCAAAGCGAAAGAGTTTTTCACATCAGTACTGGTTTGCATACTACCACATTCAGCGTTCTTACTGTTCTGACCTTTCTGTAGTTGATATTTTCTCCCTTGTTCTTCAGATAGGCAGAAAAATGCATCTCTGTCCACTCAGGTTACACAAACACACACACACACACACACACACACACAAGTCCAATTATTTTGACTTGGCTATCCAATCTGGTTTGCCATTTTTTTTCTTTTCATTGCACATGTGATCAAATCTGTGCCTGCTCCTGGAAACCTGTCCAAGCCCCCCCTCTCCTTTCCACACCATGTTTATTTTATAAAGAAATCTACAATATCAAAATCATCAAATGAGTGCGTGATATTAGATAGCAGGGTGGAAGAATCTGGCCTTTTCCTTTTCTGCAGTTTCACTAGTAAGCAATTCACATTTTGCTCTTACACTGCTTCACAGTCATGATTGTCTTTACAAGGAAGGTAAATTCATTGGATAGAGAAGGCCTCCCTACTTGTCTGCAGATCAAAAATAACAATTTAGTAATGTGTTATGGTTGCGTGCGTATTGGAGAGGCTTGATTTTAGTGGTGAAATTGGAAATCCGTAACAGAATAAGTAGTAGTGTTTCTTTGTTGCTGAGTTATATACTTTACTTTACTTTACTTTACTTGGCAGACGCTTTTATCCAAAGCGACTTACAAGGAGACGACACCAGCAATTACCATATACAGTACTTACTGGGGACTTATATATAATTGTATAATACACATTCGAACCCTCTGTAACCAAGTTTGGATATATGGCACTAGGTAAATCTGCAATATAACAATGCATACAGTACAGTTGCATTTATGTACCATAAATACATACAACCAGTCTATATTTATAGAAGATTTAGAAGTTCTTAATTTTACATAAATTTACTTTAGTGTAAATAAGCGCTCAAAAAATGTTTGTAGATGACAGAAACAAAAAAAACAGGTCACAAAGCAATAACTTGAAGGGCATGGTGATACTGAAATTGTTTACAAAGAAAGGCTTTTTTGGGTCTTCTACTCTATGATACCTATGTTATGTGAAAATTCATCTAAGGGAATAATGGGTCACCATGTCGAGTGGTTCAGCACTGTTTTTGATCATTTGAGCAGTAGCTCTTAATGTGATTCAGCTGAGCCATCAAAGTAATCTTAGCCTCCATAAAGGTGGGAGCATTTGGTCTGCTCTGCACTCCCCTTTATAGGAACCAACACTTTGTTTGGGCATTCTTATATTCTTAGAGTAGACGAGTACATCAGCACCAACATTGCTTCCTAACAGCACCTGGTCTGGCTCAGGGACACACCTGGTAGGGGATGGATTAGGAGTCAGACTGGGATTCGAACCTACAACCTTCTGCTTCCCAGTCTGACGCTTACCCATTGAGCTACCAGGCCGCTGAATCTCTTCGATGACATTTCAAGACAGTTGCGTGATAACTGCAAATAAACCAAGGGTGTATGGTGTCTCTTATATATATATATATATATATATATATATAGTGATTTCAGATGGGAAACATCATTCAACATATGGAGACATTTAAAAAACCCAACTCTATCCATTAGCACTATTTTCAGAATCCTCCTAAACTCTTCTGAGGGTTGTCAAACAATCCCACATAAACAAAAACATAATTGTCTTTTCTATCTATTCCTTCCTCCTCCTATTCCAAAAGAGTGAATCAACTCACTGGAGGTATTTATGAGTTTTATGCTTTTGCTGTTTATGTGCTCCAGCAAAACATGTGGTGAAGTAAACTGAGACAGACAGAGAGGAACAGGTGGTTCGTGCACCAGGAGGATGAAGCGAGGAGCAAGTGGACATATAAAGATGATTTCGAATAGTTTGGTCGGGGATGTGATGTCATAGATCAAATCTGATTCGATAAAACATAATCACGGGGGTTGTGCGCGTACATGGGCTTGACTTGAGGACAACACATGAAGAAATCTTCTTTTCTCCATTCGTCATGGAGCTCTTCTTGGCACTGATTAACTGACACATCTGAGTGACTTCTGCGACTGACTGAACAATGTTTGAGTCTCACTCTAAATGACGGAGTGGGTTGATGGATTTCATGGCATGGTTTTTACGCATTGAATAGCTGGTGGTCGTGATTTGCTGTAAGTGAACTCATTACCAGATGTGTACATCATTTTCCATTCAATAGAAACTCATTTCAAATGTTAGGTGTTTTATTCTTACTTCGTTTTACACTCCCAGCCCCCCTGCTCGCAACCATGCAGGCATCCTCTTTTTCTTTCTTCCAACATTTCACTTTGAGCTGCCATGGGGATGGGATATAGCCTGGGGCCACCGATTTCCCTGAGCAAGCAGCCAATGATTGCACACTGGCCTAATAAACCTTAAAGTATATATTTCCTGCATTTCTGTTTTCTGTACCTTTTCCATCACCTACCTTGAAAAAATCTGAATGCAGACTATATATTATAGGCGCACGTAAGACTAACATGCATTATACCTCTGGCCTACCATTACAACTAAAAACCAACCCACGTACATATGTTTATTTTACATCTTGTGTATTAGTAGGCGGGCTAAAGGTTAATTTTCTTGTTGTTCGTCTTTATTCATTCTCATAAGAGGACTCCTACAGTACAGTATGCACCAAATGAAAATAACAATAATAAAATAACGGTAGAGCAACAAGGGTATAGCTTTGTTTTGTTTTTATAATTAATTTACAAAAATGGCATGTTTCATTACCTCTAAGCGTACACACTGCACAAGGCAACAGTTGGGCAGCACATATGGCAGGCAAAACGTGGGCACTGTTGTGTGGCACAGCTTCATTTTACACAGATGTTTGACTAACATGGGGAAAACATTACAAAAAAAGGAATTTAGTATTAATTATAGTTTTTTAGAATGACAATAACATCAAATGTTGAGTAATTATTGAAATTATTTCCAATTATTTAAATTACTTATAATAGTAATAATGTTTATAATATGGTATATAAGTATATTCAAGTATACTATTAGTATACATTTTTTAAACTAACAATAAGGGAGTATACTTTTAGTTTACTTTTCATGTATCTTAATAATAAATAAATACAAATTTATGTAGATGTAGGCAAAATTACATTACAATAGTACAAGTATAATAGGATGTATACAGAAAGGTATAAGTAAGTATACTTAATAAAATGTACTTAAGGTATACTTCTTTGTTGTAAGGGAGGAACTATGCAACTATAAATGAACAAGCCACAAAAACAGGCACAAAGCAGGACAACTAATGTTCTTAACTTAATTAAATTTAGTCTCATCCTGTTGAAATTATTAATTGGGCGTTATTAAGATTTTCTCCTGTTTATAGGTGAGGTAATAAAGAAGGCAGGTAAACAACACATTTACAATAAATATATAGTTTATTTATTATTATTAATTAGTGTAAATACATTAGCTTTATTAGTGAACGGAAATGATGTAAAAAAGTGAACCAAATCTGTTAGCTAAACTACCAACAGCTTCCGTTAGCTAGGTAATGCTATTGTTACTGCTCCTGTTTGTCAGTTTACATGATCATGCATCTCGCAAATTAGTACGAAATGTGTGGTGACGCCAGGAGCTGTGGTCACAAATATCAAGACGCACAGAATCGAGAGAAAGAATTGACTTGGTAAATAATAATAATAATAATAATGAAAGCAACGTCTTGAGAGCCAGCATTGACTTGAGTATTGCAGCTCTGGCACAGCCTGATAGTCCAATTGCTATGTGTTGTTGGCTCAAGCAGCGCACAACTGACATTTCCCTAAATGATTACAAACTGGTGTCGGACAGAATATTGGCCCGTGTTTTACATCCTGTGAAACTCTAATTTCCTCTGTGTATAGGTAAACTGAAAATGCCTAACCGAGAAGCATAATTCAACAACAGCACCTCTCCGAGTGGCAGCGTCAAAACAAGCCTTCTGAGCGAGCACCTTAAATCAAATGTGAGGAATTACGTGCTGAGTGCTGTGCATCAATCACACTGATTCTCCGGGCCTCATCATCCTATATAAAGTCCTTAGTATAATAATGTTGTCAGTGGATTTGGCACGAGGTTCTGTTCACACTGCCAGTGTCAGTTCATTTAGATGCTCCCTCTGAGCCCTGGCAGCTATCATTGCTCATAACCACCGTGTCAGTCAAAGACAGGAGCAGAAACAGCATCCTGCCCTTTGGAGGTGCTAACATAATGAAAGAAAGATGCCACGAGAGGGAGTGTTAAATGTTGTTTCCATGAATATCAGATGTGTGACTTGGGCAGTGGCACGCTGTAATGGAGGCAAACTACTCTTGACACTCTTGACTGTCGGTTTGCTTTCATAGCAGAGCACTTTTCGCAAAGACACGAGCACTCGCCAGCAGCGTGTGACTGCTCGCCCTTGGATCCCTCACTTGTCAAATGTTATTTTGAGATAAGCACATGGGATCTGTGTTTTGATAGCAGCGTCTCAAATGTCACCTTGTGTTGATCATCTTGAGAGGATTTAAAATCTCTCAGATTAAGAACAGCAAGAACTGAACATATGGAACAAATGACATAGAAATGCAGTCACATTTCTCTGCAGACGTTGTGTTTTTGACAGTTTATCTCTAGTACACAGTGGAAATTTTAGTTAATGGAAATGTCCAGTATTGCAGTAGAGTGTATATATATATATATATATATATATATGTACCATACAAAATCCAGATTGTATTTCTTTGCCAGGTAGTACTGTGTGACAGCATTACCTCATCATGCATTCATGAGATGTATTTATGGACTGACAGTTAGGAAATAGGACACAGGAAAACATGTGCAGCCGGCATAGCCAGTGCATGTTTGAGTGTGGTTATTTGTCTTTTATAAAATCAGAAATGTGAATGAGTGGGGCAAAAACGTGCCGGTAGACATTTAATCACAATTTCCTCATATAATGTAAAACTCGATTTTGCGGCTTTTGCGTGATTTTTCATTTTCTTCTCTGACGCTGGTTTGTGTAAAAAAAAAAAAAAAGGCTTATTGTAGCGACATGAACCCTACATCAAAAGCAAACCTTCATGTTAAGTCTATTTTCCATTTGCGATGAAATATGAGATATATGTAAGCTTTCTCATCGGAGATTGACGCAACCTTTTCATTGTGAGACTGAGGAGACGATCCAGAAATTACAGTAAAATCTCCCCTTCTATCCTTTCATTTCACAGCACATCTAAAACCCTTGAGGGATTTTAATATTGCAGTATTGTTCCAGATTTGTCTCATTTTTTGAAAAAGGGGCTCTTTTTAATCATGACAATTTCCTTCTTATTCTCTCAATAAAAAGCAGGTACAAAAGTGACGGTTTTAACAGTTATGCATGATCATTTTCTTTCTTCCCCGTTCCTCTCCATGTTTCACAACCCAATTAGGTTTGCGCAGAACTGTGCAATGTTGCTGAAAAGCCCTGAGCAGTACGGTGGCTCTGAATGCCCAAGGTGTGTTATTATCTTGTATTAGCGCACCACCTGCCTTGCCATAATGATTAGCTAATTGGCTCAGTGTGTGTTCATGAAATAATAAAAAAGGAAACATTTCACTTTGATTAGGAAGCACATTAAGTTAGTGCAGCAAGGCAATGTGCAACCAATCCCTGCAACCCGGAACTGCAAAGGGTTAGTGCAAACTTCACGCACTGCATTCAGAGCATTAAGTGTCATGTCACATGTGGTATTAAGATACAGCTTTGTCCATGATATCTGGAGTGTTTTATGAAATGTATTTCGAACAACACACAGAATAGTGCAGCTGAAAAACGTAAAATAAACGACATACACTGTACATACTTCACATTTTTAATGGAGAGTACTTCTATTTGCTAAAACAAAGCAACAATCAGTCAAGTGGTCAAATCCTTCATGTCAACTGTGATTCAAGAGACCGGGTTGTTAAAGCGATTTCTCATAGTGATTAACCCACAGAGAATTATCACCAACTCTATGGGAAACACTCGGCTATAGTGAGAATATTTGAGCGTCTTCCATGTGATTGCTTCGTTTTATTGCTTGTCAACCTCTGGGAAGAGTTTTTGAAGGAACGCTCTGATAAACCCTCTCTAAGGATGCTTATCGTTCTTATTATTAAGTGTGCACACTTTAGATTTAGATTAGTTATTAGATTATTGACCATAGATCGTAGAGCGTGGAAAATTATCGCACAAATACGATAGTTATTGTACGTCTGTTAATACTGGTTGAAATAAAGCATAATCAGAAACACACTACAACCACCCCAGCAGTGTTGAAAATTGCTTTGCAATAACAATGGTATAAGCTCGTTACAAAACATAATTTGGATTGCAATTTAGTTGTATTCAGACTATTCAAACAAACAGGGTTGCTTAACGACACAGCAAACATGCACTTTGGTCTTTTACTGTGTCTTCTGTCCTTCTCGTATCTATAGACCAGGATGTACACAATACAATGAAATAAATCTATTTTCTTGGCTTTATCTTGTAGATAATAAGCTTCCTTTCTCAAAGCAAACATAAAGATAAAGGAGTTTACAATGAAAGCTGTTTGGCCATTTTGACTACTAAGTAATATACTAATGAATATTTAATAATACACACAAAATGTCAAATATTAGTTTACTAGATGTGGGATGGCATATATGATTAATTTGAGAGCACCACTTATTGAGTAGAACATAGTTGTTTTGGAAAAGGTGATATTTGAAGTTTCGGAGGGTTTACTTGATGATTAAATTGCTGAATACACGTTTCCTGTGTATTTGAAACAGCTCCCTTCTAAGTCTCCAATAAAACCAGTATTTGAATGTAGATGACATCTTTATGCAACCCTATGCACTAATCAAACATCAGAAAGTATGTTGAATATCGGTAGACTCTATTTTGACTTCGTTCAACAATGTCTCAACAGTGTCTAGACGGTGTACCCTTGGACAGATTCTTACATTTCAGGGTGATTAACATGAATAATTTGTATTCATTTACTGTTAAACTAGTCTATGCAGTAACAACTTTGTTATACTCATATTAAGGCAGTTCTTTCACTGTTTGTATCAAAAGTATTTCCATTTTCAAAGCATATACTCACTACACTGCAAGGAGGTGTTAAAAGAACACTATGCAGTGTTGCACTTACACAATAATTTAAAATGCAGGGTCTTCTATCACAGAAAAGAAAGAAATTTGGCTAGATTAGCCTTACAGTATTTCAGCAATTTCCTTATGTTGGGGATGATCTATGTCCTACTGGCTGACTGACATCGGAGAGGCTTTGCAATTTAAAGAACTTAAAGAAAAAAATCCTCTTATGTGTTGTATTTGATCAAAGTTCATGTTTTCTTCACATGAGATGTGACATGTATGCTTTGTACAAAAGTTACACAATGTAACCTCTTAAGTGGTTTAACAAAGAAACAACAATCCGATTTGCTAATAGCTTCTCCACAAGTTTGTCTTTCTCCTCTGTACTGTTGACTAGAAGCTCATTTTGACCTTAACAATAGAAACCACACAATGGTACTGACATTACTTTATATAAAAGGCTCAATATTGTGACATACTGTACATTGCAACTTCTTCAAACATTGAATTGTACATATTTTGATATATGATCGAAAGCAAAAGCAGTTTAAATGGGTTTTGAAATCTCATCCCATGTTTCGTGTGTACATAATTCTTCTCTTCAGTCACAGTTTTTAACAATTTTACAGTGCACTATGTTTAACACAACTATAGAGCATAACTTGTGCAAGATGGTTGTTTTTCTGTTTATATTCACCACATTCAAGGGTGTTCAGGGACATGATGCGTCCAAGGATTATACAAGCACCCATTTTACACAGCGCTGTGGGGGTAACCTGGCATCTGCTTGGTCCCAGGCCACCTCGGCTACTGTACTTGGCTTGGGATGGTTGTCACTGGGATGAATTGTAAAGGGAAGATGGTTAATTGTAGAGGTTGCTCTGGGGAGTCCCCAGGCAGTGGAGATAACACGAGCCCTCCACAGAGGCCTTATCAATGAGTAACGACCTTGGATGTCTTCCTTCACACATACACATACTGAAAGACACACACAGTGGCTGTGCAAAAGCTCCCTGGATAGAAAGTGACATCATTTGAAGATATCCAAATAGATAAGTGGGCATAGGATTGGTGGAAAGGCGATTGGTTCCATTTTAAGGTGCACTCTGGGATAGAGTGGTAGGTAAATTGTCAATTAGCAAAGATTGAAGATGGACTCCTGAGCTTTGGAAAGCTTGCTTCATCACTGAGAGTCAGATAGCTTTGCTGCTGAATTAGGGGAAAGTATTTTTTTTCTCTAAAAGCTTTTTGTCTTTTAATGCGCTGCTCTTACAGGTGGTTGGGCTTGTTAGGTCACAACTGAAAAGTTCTAATTTTGGCAAAGGGAAGCATTACAACCAAAAACAAGAAGACAAGATAAATTTCACGAATCGTTGCAACTCTCAGTGCAGCCTTGTTTCATCTGCATATAAATGACAGTATGCTTTAATAACTTGCACTGGAGACACGATCAGTACAGTTACATGATCAGCGATGTTTGTTCCGTTTTCTCAGTGATTAACATTACAGTGTAGCTGTGACTGCATCAGCAACCACAACAAATTACAGAGATTCTGTCGGGAGAAACTTAGTCCTGTCTGTTAATTTACTATTATTCCTGCCATCACTTATGTGTGACATTCAACATGAACACTGTGTTCGTTTGGAACAATTAAAGATACGTGGGGTGGTACAATAATACCAGTAGCATCATCTTATGTGGTTGAGTTGTTCGGCTGATGGATCACTTCATCTAATATACCACAAGCAATAAGGGAGTAACACACTTGACAGACATTGGGCTATTGATCTACAGTCAAACAGCCAGAACCATTGACAGAATGGGAGACGTCGGGGAATGGCATAACGCTATTGCAGGTTTTCTTTTATTTAACACAATGGTCGAGATAAATTACTCACCAAATCTTCAAACACTTGCTACCCAAGGTCAGCTATAGCTTCCTCGCTAGTCGCGCTCTTATCAAGCTAGCTAACCAGGTGCACATGTAAACGCTTCCCTCACGTTTGGTTTTTTGATTGAGACACATTTGCGAGTACAATCTGACAATATGTGACGAGAAGATTTAGGAAAAAGCGAGAATGTTCAATAGAAACAGAGGAAAGATACATCATAGTTTGTTTGGTTCACACTATAAATCAACAGAATACTTGCTTGTTTTTGCTAAATGTTTAACGCAGTCACTGACAAAACAGCTGGGAACTGGTTCATTCAAAAGGGTTATAAATGCCAAAGACAGAACACAGACAAAGCTACTCCCACCACAGCCCATCCCATATTGGTGATTAATAATTTATCTTTTAACAACAAAAAAGTATGTGTTGGGGAGGGGCACAGCACACTTGTATCTCCAGTATTGTTGAAAGGCTGCCATGGCAGCTTTTTTTGCCTAACCCAGTTTCCAATAGAGTGTGTTTCACCTTGGAGAAGGCAGTAAGGGGCTATTCAAATGGGGATAAAGTAGGCTGACAGTCGCTTTCCCCCTGCAGATATGTCCTGCTTCAAAACCTAAACATTTCTCCTTGCACCGAGAGAATAAATAAAGAAATAAATCGACGACAAGCAGAAGAAGAAGAAGAAATACTAGCACAGCTGCATCCTCTGGAGGATAACAAGAATAATGCCTTTATTTGCTGCAGGGCCTCCACTCTGCACCAAGTATAGACATGGCTTTTATGGCTGTAGTATTTCTGATTGGCATCCTAGGACAGTCATTTGAATTATTTAATAGAGCTCCTATTTCCTTAGCGGGGGGACAAAAAGAAATATATTTGTGTTTGTGTTATTGTGAGTTTCTATGATGTCCCTCCCTTTCTTGTCTTGGCTTTGGCATTCTGTCCTGCTTAACTTAAGTGAAGCAATTGTTTTCTTCTGAAGAACAAAAACAAACATGCAAATACAGAACACTTCCAACATCTCAGGAGAATGAGGTAATGGCGGCACAATGCACCTTAAACAGCTTTTCAATTTTTGAATTACGCCACGTCTTGTCTGGCTGTAAATCCCTGAACTCATAGTGGGCCGGCCTTCGGCTTTCACGAGCCTGATCCATTTCCTGCCATAGAGGAGATGGAAAGTGAGAGATGAGTTAGTCTCTGTGGTGCAGGTATGTCTCCCCGGAGCCTTGTGTGGGAATGCACACGCTTCTATCCACATTCCCGTTCCACACTTTCTGTCTCTCTGTCTCTCCCTGACAGCGTGTATTGAACATTCTGAAAAACTCGAAATGAAATTAGATCAACCGCAGCAAGTCGTATCCATTACTGATATGAATTAAATACATTGTTTCCCGGCACGATGTTGCGATGGATTCATTCTGGGATATTCGGTGAATGTGACTGTAATATTAAAATGCTTTGCGTCCTGGGGTTCTGTTTATATACGACCATCAACAGTCCAACATGGCCTGTTTGACCAGGCCTTGTCTCAACCCTTGCACCATCTTCTCTTCTCCCCCTCCCATCTCCACATCCTGTGTTTATCAGGACTGATCGCCTCAAGCCTGTCTGACCTTGGCCAGCAGATAAAACAGCAGACAGATAGAGAAGAAGGCATTGAGGATAGTAGGAGGAAAGGGAGAGCAACAATCAGTAACTTACTTGCTATGTGATGCATTTTTCCTAAACTCTGGCTGTTTGAAAACACCAATTTACATTGCTGGGGAAATCCACTGGGAAGCTTTATGATAGATGAATAAGACCATTCTAACAGGGGGTGGAGATGGAGACTGGGATGACCCGCTTTTGCAAATTTGGCCCCAGGGAGAAGGGAGAGGAAACCAGGAAACTTAAGCTTTTGCAGAGTGGATCACTAAATGCTAAATTTATCATTGTGTCATATTTGGGATTATGAATTAGGCTTAAGAGAAGCAATATGCCCCTTCAGCATTTTATTCTATAAGCAAAAAAGGGTATCACTTTATTGTTTGATGCTGTATAAGAAGACAATGTTATTCAAACCTTATTAGTTTTGGGTCAGTCCAAAAAGAAAGGTACAATTTCAATAACAGTATTAATTAATTAAGTTTAATGACCTGTATTTCCTTGCAAAAGGCAACAAAGACACACAAATAAGTGCAGAATAGCATGCTAGCAAAGCAAACATCGTTAGCTGTAGGCTAGCTGTCGCTGTAACGTTAGTGTTCTTACCTTGATGATTGCTAAAAGTATATTACTGTGTTAAAGTGATTCCACGTTTTAACTGCTAGTCCAAATCTGTGTGTAGTGTGCCAGATGGCTGCAAAAACATTTTTGATACATGACAGAAAGGGAGCAACAGAATACAACAAAAAAATGACATAAAAAAGACAAATATGAAAGTTAACTTAAAAGTTTTCAAAAGTAACTGCTGCACTGGCCATGAAATGCCGTGGTCCTCTGTGTCATTACTATGCTGCACACAAGTTCACACACTTATCCACAGTTGAAAGATAATATTACAACCTTTTCTAGAAACTGAAGGCATAACCAGTCTGTTTGCACTTGGTCATTATGACCCAGCGTTTTTGAGCCCTGGCTGCTATTTGATAGAAGCTGTTGTTTTTTTTTCCTCTTATGAATAAAGCCTGAGCAATGTTTTAACTGCTACGGTGTAAATGTGAAGCCTTTTCACTCAACCTCTGGGTCACTGCAATTCTTGATGCTGAGAAAATGTAACCCGCAGGCCTGTATTAAAAGTTTCAGATCTGTCTACTCCTGCTGCGGAGTAGACAGATCTGAAAAGATCTTCTTCTTTGAGAATGGTGCTTCACACAACAGCATCGATGGACGTCTGTTGATGGTGATTTGTATGAACATAAAATAATTATTATTTTCAAATAATCTTTGTATGTAACAATGAGTCATCAGAAAATCACTTAATAAACGTAAGATTTTGGTGTTTTTTTCACATCTATATACATTACTCTTACTCTTACAGAGTGATAGGAGGGAATAGGAAAAAAGTGAATTGACTTGAATGTGAAGGTAATTGCAATTTTGAAGACATATGAAAAAGCAATTTCTTTTGTTGTGGAATAGAATCAAATTAAACGGAATTGATTTCAGTCCTGTATAGATGGGTATGATGTCAAGGACATTTGTTGTGGCATAGGTAGACAAGCTAAAAGCAAATGTGATCTAAAGAATGAAAACCTTCGATTATGACCAAGGATTATTAGGGACATTTTGTTCAGAGCAGAGACTGATAACTATACTGTGTGCGTCTCCATGTCCGCTCCTGAAAAAGACTAATGTGAAGAGGCCCCCTAATTGTGTTGTTCTGTTAAGGTGGCACGATGTCAGCGAAGACAGACAGATTGAACGAGGGACTCTTATGTTTATTTACAAAACCAATCAAAACCGCCTGATCAAGAAAAACTGTTTAACATGATGCACGAGATCTGGAGTTTCAAGCTGCGTGGTATAAAGGAGTATTGTTCATCACTTTGTGTCATCATGTGCAGAATAATGGTGATCAATATGCCCTAAATGCACCACATATATAAAACAACCACGTCAAGACACAGACAGGAATTGTTCTCTATGTACAACCACAAAAGGTTACCGGGTTTGCCCCGTGTTGTCCAGGGGCCTGAATTAGTAATAAACAGACTCACAGTGTTGCTGCTGTAATTACACCGCTCAAGGAAGCATTGGCCCAGGGCTGCACCGTTGCACGCTTTTATTTCCTCCAATCATAATAGCTGCACCTCAGCTCTGATTGGGCCGGTTGCTGTGAGGAGTTCCTGACCTTTCGGATGGAGCTCATGTGGCCCGATTCGGATGGCTGGTTTACATTCTGTCAAACATGAGTCCGTGAGGCACAGAAAACTCCATCCCTCCCAGAAAATGTCAAACAGCAGTGGCAGGTCTGTCGCTGCACTGTGATATTATTTTAAGGAGTCTTGGCAGAGGTTGGCACGTGTCTCACAGTTGACCAGACAAACTCAGATTTGTTTCAAAAATGCTTGTTCAAATAAACAACACTTGAAGTGAATCATGGAGATCAGACGGTCTGAATAAGTTGGGTAGGAAAGTGCATAGTGATTATAAAGTAACACAGTAAATACTGTACACTGGAAGCTGTACCGACTCTCAACAGAGGGAGGGAGGGGATGTCACACAGGACACTTCAGAGCCAGGAAAAGTTCCAATTAGTAAGTTAATTACTCTTGTATTAATACTTTATTTGTGATTCATGGAGCTGACTACAGACTTGACACTTGCATTCCATTACTTTTGATTTGTGGAGATGAGAGTGTGATGTGGCAGAAACTAGCCCAGAAGAAAAGCTGTGCGGAGTTGTGTATCAACGCTGAAGGTTCAGCCTGTACTTTAACTAAAGAGGAGCGTATGCATGTGTGTCTGTCATGTAATGGAATTGCTATGCAGCACTTGTACATACAGTGGCGGCAGGTGAAATTGTGTTGGGGGGGGTTAGTATGATCTGAGGACTGGAGATGATCCCAGCTGTTGCTGGGCATGAGGCCTAGTGCACGCGGGACAGTGCATCACAGGGTTTCACACGTTCACACCTATGGGCGGTTTGGGGTCTCCACATAACATCTCATCTTGCCCTACATTATAATCAGAGCAGTGGAGATGGGCAAGTTTGCTAATGTTCGGCAGCATTTGTGAAGCTTCTCAGCCATCCAGGTCATGGTTATTTCAAAAAGGTTTTATCCAAGTACAGTTGCTTTGGATAAAACCGTTTTGAAATTCAGCAGCATTAAACATAATGTAACAAAAACATAACGTAGCTCATTGGCTGCTTTAATTTAATGCAGCGCCCTCTATTGATGAGCCGCCTCTGGTTTTGCAGTGGTCCAAAACATGCCCAGTTTGAACTAACTAACCACTAATCCTGCTGCACACTGGACGTTTCATGAACAGATAAAACAAGTGGTTACTACCACGGTTACTTGGTATTTATCCTTCCACATTGCCCTTTTTATAATTTCAACATTATTTTTCACACTTAAATAATTCAGATCATCAAACATACGATGTCTGTGTTACCCAGAGACATCCTGGGTAAATGCAGTTTTTAGATGACGATTGCATTTATTGAGGGAGAAAAAAAACCTGTCTGCACTATTGTCGCAGTGGTTACAGTTTAAGCAGCGTTCGCAATTTTAATGGGATTCTGATTTTCCTATGGCAGGATAGGAACCCGACGCTTTCCCTTTAACTCTCTATACAGTAGCTGTTGACTGTTAGAGAGAGAGTGAGTGTGCGTGCCCTGGCCAGCTTGCACGTGCCCCGACATAGCAGCTTTTATCTGTGTGCTTTCATAGACGCGCTGGCCCACATAACTGTGGCCTTTGGAGCACTGGTTGGCCATGTCAGAAATGTAAATGTGAACAAACAACACTAGAGGTAGCAGGTCCAGGAAAATGTTCCAATGTTTGTGTTGAAAAAATGACCAAAATAGAAAACATACTGTGAAAATCTATTCTTACATTTCAATGCATGCAAATAAGCTAGTGAGTACCGTTTGCAGTCCGTTGCTGTTCTAGGCAGAAGGGTTTGGAAACAAAGCAAGTCTGGGAAACTTCCCTCTCCACATGACCTATGTAGTGCTATTCTAAGCACTGTGTTGTCAAGTTCCAGTATATCAGCTGCTAACCACAGAGGCCCACCTGTGCAGGTATTACAAGCCATCAACACACGAGCAAACACTCACTGCACACACAGGCTCAGGTGCATTGTAAAATGGATTAAAGCGCTGGGGAAGATATTCCACAACCCTGCACGATAATTGTTTCTACGTGTCCTGTTGGCCAACATCCAGAAAGTGTTAAGCAGTGAAAAAAACATTAATTAAGTGACATAACATCATTTTCTATGAAGTTTCCCTTCCCTACCTGCAGCGCAGAAGACTAGGTTCCAGCCTCCACTAGTGTCACGTTGATCCCTCTTCTGCCTTCACTAATGTCAGCATTAATAACTCAACATGATGTCACCCCCTTAGCTTATGTCCGGCAGGAGGTGCTGGAAACAGCCTGCGCCTGCTGTTCTGACGATTAATCTGCCCCGAGCTTCGATGCCGAGGGTGAGCTTGGCCTGAAAGAGTCGGGTCTTTTCTAATCACAGACAAGGTGATAATTGCTTTTGTGTTGGGGAGGTGAGAGGGCGGGGCGAAGTCAAGGTCGACCACGGCGGATCCTTCGCTGCACGCTTTGTGTGGTAAAGCTGCAAACACACAGACTTTGTTTGACTTATCTGTTTGGTGGGTGGGTGGTTAATGGGGTGGGCTATGTGTTTTATTTTGTGTCTGCAGATACGTTCCTGTGTCTGCATGCGCGGACCGCTTTGCTTGTTTGTGTTTATATTTGACTTGGCTGCGTTATCTTGTCTGCAGGATAAACTAAATGTGTTTTTCTTGTAAACACCATTTCAGCTTTTCTTATTACAGATGTGCATCAGTTGACTCAGGGCTGTTAGATGGCCATCAATTATCTAGTGGCAATAGCGGCGTGGTGCAGGGATTCTGTGCGGCTGTTGGAAAAACTCTGAAAGTTCAGAATTTGGACAAATTGTGGATTTTGTTTTAAAACTGTTATCTAAAGTGGGGAAATAATGGTTTGATATAATAATGCATGTGAAATGAGAGACGTCTTTTCTGGCAATAGCACCTAGGATTACATCTTGTATTTTCAGTTGCATACTGATATATGTGGCTGGCGTTTTTCATTCGACTCCATTTTTTTTCCACAGTAATTGGAATCATTATCTAAAATTATAAAAAAATGGGCTCAGCGAATGACTTTAGGCAGTCAATGTCGGTCCTCACTTTGTACCAGTATTTTCAGAGCCTGCTCTTAGTCACTGCGGTTGTCATTTCCTGGAAGATCCTATGTCAGAAGAAAGGACACTTTCCACTCACATAATTCAGCTTTGGCACTTGCCGAGAGCCCTTGAGACATGCGCCTAGTTTATTTACCCCAAAAGCCTGCCACACACTCTTCGCATTCTCTTACTCTCATTCAGCTCGTTCTTATGTTCTGTAATTAGAAGACGACGGCCACTGTGAACCACTTCAGCATTTCATGCGTGTGAGTGAGTGTTGCAGACAGACACAGAACAGTTATGTCAGAGAACTTCATCATAACAATCAGCGTAATTCATGTACTACATTCCTGGCCTTGCATATTTATTTGTTTTCTTGACGTTAAACAAGATTAACATAACTTTAAGATCTGGCCACTGGATGCATGAATACAGTGCACACAATAAATGCAGTTATTACACCATAGCCTTTGCACAGTCTTCTGGGGTTTTCCTGGAATAGATTGGTCTCGCTCAGCAGTTTTGTCACTGAATTATCATGACTTACATGTATCTACTGTATGTATGTGTAAGTCGTGATTAGCTGTTGTCTGAAATTCTAGGAAATATACTTGCCAAGGCTTAGACACTGACACTGAGGCCACTCTCGTGTCTGCACGGTAAATGTGAAGCTACAGCCAAAGTTACACTTAGGACACTAACTTTAAATCAATGCTCTGTAGCATGTGACTCGCCAACACGTCTAATGACGAGCTATTAGGGGCCATAACATGCTATATTGTAGATAGGACTTGTAATTAGTTTATATTTAACAAAAACACATAGGGATATGTACATTATAACTACCTGTAATTCAGTATTTATAAGGTAATGGATGTTAGGGGTAGTGAGGTGCTACGCACGTACTCAGCAGAATACATGTGTCCTACAAATGTTTGCTGACTGATTGATTAAATCACCGCCCTGACCCCCGCCGTACCTGCTCAAATCTCTCTAAGCCAAGTTGCATACCATGCAGCCGGCAGGCAGTTGACAGCTTTTGTGCTTAGGGGATTGTATTAGGTCTAAACACAAGAGGCGAATCTGTCAAACGTGTCAGGGGAGAGTGGCACTAATGTGTCATCCCATAGAAAAAAAAAAAGAAAAAGTCTTGTCGTGTTAATCTGTTGCTGACTGTACCAAGTCAAACAAACCACTTCTGACATTTGCCTTTGCTGAATTATTTGCATTTGTGGCAGCGAGTCTTAAAAGCAAAGAAATAGAAGCAGTGAAAAGATTGGCCTTTCCTTCATATTTTTTTCCCATGCTTTATGTCCCAATAGGTCAGGTCTCATGGGCTGCAGAGATGTGTTTTGCACAGCGGCACATTTTCTCTGTGATTTGAATGAATAGGAAACAACTATAACAACTCTGGCACATAGTAAGGCTTTCTCCTTTCTGGAGTACAGTTCTTGTGGTTTTACCCTCATTGGCTGTCTGATGGAATCATTATGGTGCAACAGGGCCTTTGTCATGCATCTTCTCCTATGTCCTTACCCCTTGTAGACTAGTAACGTGACATCATATTGGTCCTGATCAAACCGCTGAACCCTAAATGGGCTGAGTGTTTGCACAAAGGGTATAAATGTGCTTGTTTGTATATATTAGAGAGAGCTCGCGCGTGTGTGAGGGGGGAAAGAGATGAGTCGCTTCAGACGTTGGCCCCGCTAGTCAGGAATTGATCGTCCGCATTCATTAGCAGATTGCCTATTGATGAAGGAGAAAATGTATAATGCTTTGATTGATGGCAGCAATCTCGGAGTATAAATAAATGAATATGTGCCTGTCCTTGATGGTGATGGCCGTAAAGCCTTGATTTGCAAGCAGATCTGCAATCACAAATGTCACATTTAGTATGCCCTCATCACCAGGCACCACTGACGGATAACGTATACAGGGAAGTCAGATGTCAGACACGCTAAAAAGGACAAGTCTTTTGAGTGCTCCTCGTTCAAACTGGCTCAACATTATGAAACCTTTACCTATACAGATGATAAAAAAATGATTTGAAGTGGATCTGCCTTCAAATTGTCGTTAATAGATTGACCTCAAATAATAATCTTGGCTATTGAATTTTGATGTTTAGAAGCGAAGAGCAAAGGCTTAGCCTACTTTCTTTGCAGAAACACCTCTTTTAAAGCTGAAATGTATTAGACATGTACCAAACATTACGTTTGTCAGCTACAGTCATTATTTGCTTTAAGTACTAATTCATGTAAAAAGGTGATAAAAAACTTTTAGGCTTTTTTTTAAACTTTGTACGTTAATATTCAGATCTGTGTTTTTGTATTGCTGGTAACGCTCATTTTATTTTTCTTTAACTTGCACAGTCAAAGAAGTGCTTCAGGGTGCATTTCACTGCGTGTTGTACCTGTGTAACTACGCATGTGACAAATAAAGACTCTTGAATCTATCGAAGCGTCTTTAGACTGGCTTTGAGTGTCAAGCTAGCATTAGCTGTGGAAGCACAGTGTCTCTTTACGTATGATAATGTGGATGCATTTTGTCCATCCATCCAGCCGCTGTATGATCTGAGGACTGGAGATGATCCCAGCTGTTGCTGGGCATGAGGCCTAGTGCACGCGGGACAGTGTATCACAGGGTTTCACACGTTCACACCTATGGGCGGTTTGGGGTCTCCACATAACATCTCACCTAGCCCTACATTATAATCAGAGCAGTGGAGATGGGTGTCAATGACATAACGAGGAGGAGGAGCACAGATGATGAATTCTTTCAATTTATTGAAGACTGAAAGCAGTTAGACCTTTAAACAAGCAGCAGCAATAACATTTAGAGAGGGGGGACGCAGCACTTTTATTTCAACTTCAGTGTGTACAGAGGACAAATTCCAATAAAACACCTTCTACCTTCTATTATCAGCCACTGACATTGATAAAATGCTTAAAAAATTGTGACACTCGCAATGTGGCATGATGAAATAGCTACAAACAATGAAGGAAAATTTAGACAAGCGTAGTATGAGAGTATAGAAAAGTATAAGAGAAATCCAGTCTCTAATATTTGGGGAGATTTGTGCTATGTTCTTCCCAATAACTGTTATAAAAGACACTCTCTTTCAACTGATTAATACATTTACATTTTATAATTTTTTCACTCGTGAGACATCAGAGAGTTCTGAGACCATTTCAATTTCCAGGAAAACCTCTTTGTTTAATGAATTCATATATGCAAACGGTTAAATCAAGGATGTTCATTTTCAATACCATTTAGAGACAGGTCGTTTGGTTTAACCTTGTATTAAATCTGAAGATGGCGACAGTATATCAGGACCCGCTAATCTGATAGACCTGTCTATCCGAGCCGCTGAGACGCTCCACGGATACCCAAAAACGTAACCTTAACAGTTAAATCATTTACTGTGGGGGAGATCCCGTGAGCACGGCTTGGCTGCCCTCCATTCTCCCCGCACCCAAAACCAAATGTCACCTCCAATGTGCCATCAACCTCTGACCTCAGACTCCTGCCAGCCATGCTAAGGAAAATCTAATCGCACATATGTAACGTGGCAGAACCTGATGCAAACATCTTCCAGCGACCAGAGTAAAAGTGATACGTTTTTATCCACTGGCCGTGCGCCGTGAATTCAAAACCAGTGGCTGCGTGCATTATTTATCTGGTGGAAGGACCTTTGCCCCGGGTGATTTTCACCCATCTTTAACTTTCCATTTTGGTTTTGATGGGAAGATGGTTACCAGGGACTTAATGATAGTAACCTGAGCTCCAGAGAGGAAAAAGGTTTTTCTTCTTCTTCTTCTTCCAGAATCACAGCTTTATCAAATTAACAGATTAACCTGAAGTGTTACAAATTTCTTCTTTTAAATTTAGAGATCCTGCATTGAATGCGGTGCCAATTATCACTTTCCTCATGTTCCTGCTAACTGAACGTGCTACCCACTGAGACACTAAACTGTGTGGAAATTTTAATATTGATTCGACACATGCACCTCGTGTCCCACTGCTTCTTATTTCATATTTTCTTTGCTTATATGACTTAACACATTTTTCTGCACACGTAGAAACTACTGGGACCAGGTACTCACATACAAAGAATTATCAAGGCATGTCTTTTGATGTAAAAATTAGTTACTCCATGCACAGTGTGGTTTTGTGTAGCTACATTCTTAACATGCCAACACACAGTCTTGGAGGGACTGGGCCTCCTCCTGGGACTGTGCCTCCTCCTGGACAGAATAAATAAATGTTTCTCCACAGCCTGTGGTCTGCATGCCGAGCAGTCCGTCAAACTCTCCTTCCTGCTTCCGTGAAGCAAACAAATGCCTGCGCTGATTCACCTGCCACAGTTGCATATTCCCAGTGCACCCTGGGCTTAGTAAAGTATAGAGGAGAAACATAAGGCCATGTGATCAAAACCATGTCAGCCATGTCTGTACAAGCTCTGCCCTCGCATGTTTTCAGGAGCCGGCTCCTGGGTTTAACATGCTTCATCCCTCTGGTGACCAGGAGCCACTAGAGTAATAACTATGCTCATAAATTATTTCCTGAAATAAGACAAAGCATTGTTCCTCTGTGAGATCTTTCGTTCGTCTCTCCTTTAATTGGATAGGTGATAATTATTTGTGTCTTCTTATATGAATCAATTGCAGACATTTAGCATTTTAATAAATTCTAGTTTAGGATTTTGCACTGAGCTCGACATGATTAATTATGTAATTAAGCACTTGATTTATGTGTTACCTTGGTTTTTCTTTGCATTATTTATTTACATTTGTCTGCTTTAAGCACCACAGGTCAACAGTAACTGTAGTATGTTGTTATTATTATTATTATTATTATTATTATTATATCAAGAATGGTAGAAGCTCAGCTGCCTAGTGTGATACAATGTATTCATCTTTGTATAAAGAAACAGCGTAAGT
>JAUMHF010000010.1:6062185-6188466 GCA_032359275.1 Microctenopoma steveboyesi | reverse complement strand
GTTAGTATAAGCTTTATACTAAAAAGATTTAACTAGAAAAACATCTTAAAATTACGTTTGGCTCATCCTGTATAATACAAGTTTTGTAACAGCTGACACTACTATTCTATCACAAAAAATCAATGATTTTATTCATTAACACAAAAATCTTCAGGGATTTCGATACTAACAGTTAGACTTATAAGAATTGAAAAAATATTATCAATAAATTAATTAGACACCCAAAATTTGTCAAATAAATAACAGTATTATATATCGTTTCTGCTAAATATCTATAATTATAGTAGGAGTATCGTTTTAATTATAAATAAAATAAAAAATTTTATAAATTGATAAATTAAATAAATCTATAACTTATTTAAAACATTACTTACAAAATGTGTTGAAACTGTTTTTGTGAAAACGTTGTGCTATAAAAACTGATGCTTCATATTAACCACATTCTTTACTGTGAAAAGAGGATGTAATTTTAGTACTTTAAGAGTACTACAATTTGAGTTAGCACATTTCTATGTCAGCGCAACTGCAGCTCTTCTGTTTGACTGGAAGTGTTGAAAAAGCTAGTTATAAAATTGTTTGAGTATTGAACATTGCACAACCTTGAAAGCATAATTATGCACTGACAGGACCTGCTCACCTCGCTGAAGATTATTTCTCTGATCAACCAATTCATTCTAAGATTAGAACATTTTTTACTAAAAAAATTAAGCAATTACCAGATCTGATTCATTAAGTGAATCTTTTTTCTGTGGGATACCAAGTTCTACTTATTCACGTTATTAACATGCAGCACTGCGCACCAAAAGACAGTTCAATGAGCAAGTGACTTCCTGTTACCGTGCTTCTGACACTTCTAATTGCACAGATTACAGCCAGTTACCAATCAAACTTAATATGACACGTTCCACTGTTCTATTATAGTTTGATAAGGAGAAGCAGATGGTCTTAAATTGCCTTTTAATCTCAAAGTAGACCTCTGAATCTCAAAATGGATCATCCATTGTCTTAGTGTCGCCAACAATGTGTTGGCTGTGTTAGCAAAAACTCTTGTGCACAATCTCAGTACATAGAGTACATAAAATAAAACTAAAGAGAAACAGATATAACTAAGAAGAGAATATGATGGCAACAGGCCACAAAAGAAATTGAAGGAAATTGTAAAAAAGGAAAAAGAAAATCAATGCATGCCTATAATTTGGCTCCTGGGCAGAATTCAGAAATTGCAGGTTGTGGCTGCCTCTGCTCTCGAGCTTTGTGATCCACTTAGCATCTTCTCCCTTCGTTGCTTTCCTAGGTAGTCCAGTCCTTATTTGAGCTCCAATCCTCTTAGGAAAGATATTGACCCATGCATCCATCCATGCTGAAGCCTACATGATCCCTCACACCGATCTGCTGTGCGGGAATGAGGAGGAGGAAGAGGGAGAAGATGAAGGAAGCCAAGCAGCACAAGGGAAAATTGAGTATGAAAACCAGCAGTGAAGGAGGACACAAATGAAAAACAACTCCTGTAAACTGTCCAGTTAATCTGTTTCCGTGACTCATCGCCATTCCAGAAAGTGTAAAAGCGTCTGCTTGACCGTTGCCGCCTCTGTGTATATTTTAGGCTCTGCAGACATCAATGCTGTACCCAAACTATCGATCGTGTTACACTTAGAACTATTGATCTGGGTTCAAAGTGAAGGGGTGAGATGAATGGAGTGGGAGGAAGGTTGAGGAACTGTGTTGAGGGGTTGCTTCCTCGCTTGGTTTTGTGGTCAGCGTGCTATATAGGAGATAGAGGATCGCTTTCAGACAGACAGATCTCAGACAATCCCATTTCCGATAGGCTAAGGTGGAGGAATTGATTGACTAACAAATGGAGACAGTGTTAAGAGTTGTCCACAGTGTCTCAGATATCTCGTCCTAGTGTATAGAAGTTATTAAAAGAAAGGCTTGTTTTGAATCGCTTCAATTCTCACATTTCTTATTATTAGATGCTATTTTTTTCACCTGCTGCTACTGCTAAATTAAAATCAGCAGGGTTTAATATTTCATTCTGTCCCTGAGAAGTGTTGAAATTAAATGCTTTTTTCTGCATAAACTTTGAAACAGCAGGACTTTTTCATATTCTATATTGGCCAACGTTATTTCTGTTATATCTGATATATCTGATATATTGTTTTATCAATTTCTTATAATTATATTATATTTAATATAATTATATAATCAACCTTTATTCTCATTACTTTTACATGTTAAATAAAATTTGCCTCCTGCATTTAACCTAAGTTTAAAATCAACTAGTGCAAAAAAATAAAATTATCGAATAGAAGGATGATGTAAATGAAAAACAGATATGGATCTCTACAATTCATATACGACACCATCCAGTTGCACCATATGTCATTTTGTCAATGAGCAAAGATAAAAAAAAGTAACTGGAGTTTGCTACAAATGCCTGCTGACAAGCTACAATACTTCTGGGAGAATGTCCTTTGGACAGATGAAAGAAAATGAAAGCTGTTTGATAAGTTGCAAAAGGCCTCCTGATGATGCATGTCAGATACGCAGGTAAGAAACGTCAGTAGCTGCAGCTACTGAACTGCCTCGTTAGCCATTAACAAGCCAAGTAGTGGTGGAATATTTTAGAATGATCCTCTAAATGAAGCTTTTACTGGACTCCTCACGCTGGTTTGGTTGGTGGGGAGTGAAAGGTGCTTGAAACATTTATATCCACGTGTTTCTGGTAAGCAACTAGTTGTGCAAACAGAAGTGATGGTCTGTTATCTCTCTGCAGTAAAAACAGACGCTGCGTGACAAGTAGCAAAGGAGGACTGGTTCGCTCAGTATATGTACACACTAGACACACGCTAGAAAGTCAATAAATGCTCTGTTAGTGGTATTAAATGTTTTTATTATATTTACCGTTATCATCATTCTGCATGTCTGTCAGATCTGATTCTCCAGAGACATAGTGAATGCTCTGTCTACACTGTGGTCACACTTGATGACATGCAGAAACATGTCGCCATGCTGTGTGTCAGACAGTGAATTCAAACATATCAGACGTGATAGTGAGTGCAGGCAAAATGACAGACCTTGTCCTTTGAATGTGGTCGAATGTTTTTTTCCTTTAACCCCGTCCTTAGAGTTAGACATTGTCGTTCGCACTGTTTGATCAAACATTGAAATATCAATTTACACATTTATTCCCTGCACAGAGCCAGACGAACCTGCCCAGCGACTTGTGCATGACATAGGTTTTATTGACAGGGACTATGCTTACTGTTGATGGTATACACTTAACAGACTGTACTGTACTGTATAGCATTAACAGTAATGCGTGTCTGTTTCAGCTTATGTTAACTGTATAATGACGCTCTTGTACTCTGTTCACCGTGACTGTAGAATATGTTTCCCCTTCTGTTTCTTGACTCACTACAGTTGTAGAGTTGCATAAGATTTCAAGACTTGTGACTTTTAAATAATTAAAAATAGCAAATATGTTCTGTAATGCAGTACAGAACGTTTTTGTGGCAATTATTGGTAATTTGCCAAGGGAACTTTAATGAAGATTTCAAATGCTGAAGGACTTTCATTTGTTCATAATGTGTGGCTAGGCAAATATGATACTAGCCCACATTGTTGTTGTGTAATTATTGTAATCAGTGTCAGTGGATCAATAGTAGGCATTTGGTGTTAAAAATCATATTTCTATCATTCAGTAATACTGTGAAAGTCGTATGTGTGGACGCTCTTCCGGTTAGCGAATGGAGTAGATAGACGCACGGTGTATCATCTCTCCCGTACTACTCACAGATATTCCATCTATAGACCTATTTACTCGATATAAGTAGCAGAAAAGCAGATGGAAGAGCGAAGAACAACAAAAGGCCATAAAAAAAGAGGAAAAAATGCTGAAACACCCCAAAGAAACAAGTAATTTGGTGACGAAGGCTAATACTACCATTAAGCTAGCAGTATGAAGAGAAGTCACTTAATTGGTGACGGATCCGGTGAGATCATAGATGCAATAAAGGAGGTAAAATCGATCTTAAAGCGGACAATGAAAACTTAAAACACGAGCTTAACCACCTAGGACAAGAAATCAACGGCAAGCTGGATAACATCAATGAGGAAATGCAAGTGCTATCGGAGCCACTTGGAGAAGCAGAGTCGCGCATGGAGCAGGTCGAGGGATGGGCTGAGGTGGTAACCGAGACCCTATGCACCTCCTTAGAGCAACAGCGGGCCCTCCAGGTGAAATTAAACGACCTAGAATCTCAGTCAACAAAGTTGTGTGTGTGATGTTCACCTCGACTACATTGTCTTTACTCTACTTTGCTTGGGAGACGCTTTTATTCAAAGCGAGTGCTGGGTGTCTGGTTCAAGGACACATCTGGTAGAGGCCTGGTAGCTCAATGGGTTAAGGGTCAGACTAGGATGCAGAAGGTCAAACCCCGTCTGACTCCTAATCCATCCCCCACCAGGTGTGTCCCTGAGACACCCAGCGCTAGCTCCCTGTAAGTCGCTTTGGATGAAAGCGTCTGCCAAGCAAAGTAAAGTAAAGGATGGACTAATCTCTGAAATATCATCCAAACCAGCCCACCTGAGCTCTGATGTGACTTTTTAGTCATGTATTTAAATTTACCGTTTCTGGCAGCATGATGGTGCAGTGGTTGGACAAGAAAGACCCGGGTTCGATGCCTGGGTCTGCCGGGTGCCCTTTTGTGTGGAGTTTGCATGTTCTCCCCATGTCTCTGTGTGCTCAGGCTTTCTCCCACCATCCGGAGACATGCATGTTAGGCTAGTTGGAGACTGTGAAATTGTCCGTAGGTGTGGAAGTGACTGTGGCTAGTTGTTTGTCTTTATGTCTGTCGGCCCTGCAATGCATTGGTGACCTCTCCAGGTACACCACCTCCCACCTCAAAACAAGCAGTTAGGAAAAAGGATGGATAGATTTTTCAGCTCTGGAATATCAGAGATATGCACAAAACCTGAGCCAGATTCTGTTGGTTGCTTTTTTCCCAAAAGAAAGCCAACAATAGTACATGGTGTGAAAGGCAAAATCCATAGATCCTGTGCAAAGTCATGAACTAATGGTAATAATTTTGAATCTGTAAAATGTGTCTCTATCATTGTACTCTGTGTATGCCATCATTTACCACTAGGGTGAATTTGTGCTATTTAAAGGGTGTCATAGGAAGGAGCGAAGAAAACTTTGATTAATAATCAAAGCCGTAGTAAAGTACGTATCAAAGTATGAGGACGGGATGCTCCTCACATTCTCAATGCGTTACTGGCAACGACACCAGCCCGTGGCGAGGCTGCTGAGACTGGTAATTATTGATGATCTCACATGTAAGTCAATAATGCAAACATGCAGACAACCACGGAGGCTTTGTGGAAAGCAAACACACGAACAAACAGCGATAGAAACTCTCACAGGCGCGCTACGTTGTGTCGCGAGTCTCTGGTGAGCAAAAAGTGTGCTCGTTTGCGATCAGTTTCAGTGGCTACGTAAGCGACTAATGCCTGTAAAAACCCAAGAATGAAGTCATCAATTGTACATTAGTGACATGACAATTAAAAATAGGCTCCTGAGGCGCACGGAGATCATCGTCAGCAGCTGTGAGTCAGTTCCTCCACAACCACAGTGTGACTCTTCAAAGCAGTCGTGAGGAGCAGCTCGTTGGCGTCACGCAAAAAAACACTGAGGTAAACAAGTACAGCTACGGGGCTCTGCACCGCAGCCGCATGCAACTTGACAAAACAATTTCCAACCAGCAAGCACAGACACACACACACACACACACACACACACACACACAAGTACACTCCACATTTAATGACTCCATCCTTTCAACGAAATGGCGCTATCCTCAGTTGCATTCTCTGAACTGGCGTGTGTAAATTAAATAAATGACAAATGATTGCGTGCTCTTTCCTGGCATAGCCGTACCAAGAGTGCAATCAAGTCAACAATTCCCCAATCTTGTTTATCCACCCAAAGAAGAAAAAAAAAACAGGATGGTAAAATACGCGGGGGATTCTCATGGCAACACTCGACGTTTGTCAGTGTAGATATGTTGGACAAAAAATATAGAGGGGATAATCTTACTTGCCGGGGAGAAATGGGGAGCGACGGGGCTGTGAGTGCGAGGATGAGTCTTTCACTGTTTATTTACTGCTGTTTACAGTATGTATTCCTCCCTGTGGCTTCGGATTTCTGCCTCCAGTAAAGCCCACAATGTCAATCAAAGTCAGCCGAAACAGTCGGCAGGCATTACTGCTGCTGTGGCTCCTCTTCTTTCCTCTGCCTCGTTGTCTCTGGGTCAGAAAAAAAGCTTTGCAACCTGCGCATACTACAAATACAAATGCCTGAGAGATTAAAAGCAAAAAGAAACACACAACTACAAACGCTGATGCTAGAAACAGCAGCGCTGAATTAATTCCTCCTCTGCAGCGTTTGAGAGGGGAGGTCCTGCTTGACCACACGGGTGAAGATATGAAGTATCAGTCCCTTTTTTTGTCACCTTAATGCTGCTGTTTGCTGTTTAACTCGTGTGTGGTGCTGTTATTTACAGGCTTCCACATTTATCCCCAGACAGTGTGACACATCCCAAGTCCCTCCCACCACCCCACCCCCACCCCCCTGCTGATTTCGCTCCTGTCCCTTCTTATCTGGCTTCTATCCAAAGGCATCGGTTGGGGACAGGATTATATTGAGAGTTGTTATTAACTGCTTCTCCTACTTCCTCGTCTTCCACCTCCACCGTGCCTCTCGCACTGTCTGCTGGGTGCCTGTCTTATGAGATCCTGGAAGCTTATAAGGAGGGACAGCCAGCGACAGAGATACAGGCTGTAATGACCAGGTTTAACCAGGGACAACAACAAATCTGCGCCTCTGTCCCGAAGCACGAGTGTAATTCTCTCCCGCCTAAACAAATTCAGCGTCATTACTCGACTCCGCTGAGAAAAATCTAATTAGATTTTTAAGTTGTGTGTTTAGCTAATGACAAAGACACGGGTAAGAATAATGCTGGGGAAAGGAGATGATGTCTGGAAATGACAAACCGTCTTCACTTCCAGCAATCGGTTATTTCGGTCCTTTAGACCAGCTTCAGCTGTAGAATTAGCATCAGAGACGCCTGTGGCGCCGCTGCAACGTTGTTATCTAACAAACAGATTTTCTTTTTTTTTTTTTATTCTTCTCAGTCCCATTCATGACCAAACCTTTTAGAGCCACCAGCTATAAAGAGCAACGTTTGTGATGAAAAGCTGAATGAGCCTGAGCAAATCTTCCCAGTAAATGTCATAACAACACATTGTCTAGTTTGGCTGCATTAAGATACGTTTACATCCAAAGTCTCTTTACATTTTTACATCATACTCACGCTACAGGTTATATTTGGAACTAAAATGTTGCTCGTTCACACACAAGAATGTATATTTTAAATGCACATTGTTATAATAATCTTGTGCCGTACTCATGCCAGAGTCTGAGGAGAGAACTGATCTCACCTGCCCGGTACAGTAACAGCATTTCATCCGAGCAAAGCAATAAACTAACTTTTATATATTTATTTAAAGATCAATCAGTCAAATTTTGACATCGGCGGAGGGGAAGTGCATTTTCAGGTGATATTGCTCGGAGAAGATAGCGGAAATGAAAGGCAGAGGGGAATAAATACAATCAAAAAGCAATAACCTGACCCTCTAATGGAGCCTGAGAGGCACCAAAATAAAGACAGACATAGGTGTGTTTCCACTGACAGCTAGACAAATTAATAACACATGATACCGACACCTCTGGTTAACCCCTTCATTGCCGAGTGCAGCACATCAGGTGAGTTTCGCGACACAAGAAACATCACACGTATATGGATATTGTTGCATCTTTCAGCCCTGAATGATTAGACGAAGGCTATATTACTGCAAAGACACACATCATGCAGCTGATCTGGAACATTTAGCTCCTATGTTTCAGTTTCTTTTCCAGTATGTTCCGTGATGTGTTGCAGGGAAGGCGAGATGGAAGATGGAAACAGAAGTGGTAAAAGAGTGACAAAAGAGCAAAGCAAAGAAATGTGTGCGGCCGAGCGGGAGTATATTCTCATTGTGAACCAGCACCAATGTTTCTTTTTTCGCCTGCACTTCTGTCCTAACAGATGGAGAGAGAGAGCGAGACAGACAAAAAGAGAAGGAGTGCGAGAGGCCTGCTGGGTTAATTCTCCTCGCCCAATCCTGTTCCTGTTCTGTCAGAGAGCGCTTCGTCTATCCAAACCCCTCTCTCTCTCTGGACCTCGCACCTGCTCCTAGGCATGGCGATGAGCCTTCACAGACACACACACACGAACAGGATGACAGAGACAGGTCCGGGGAGGGAGAGGTGTGGTGGATACAGAACAAGGGAAGAATGGGGCATAAAGAGATGCAGAGAGGGAACAAGAGCTGGGGGATGTGGGACAGGGACGTTACAAGAGACCGCAGACAGAGCGATGCCAGACCGGAGGGACCGAAGGGAGAAAGAGGTGATCAGACAGAGATGATCTGGGGAATAAAAGGAGTGATGCTGAGATAGGGAGCAGCAGAGGAAGAAAACCCGAACAGAGGACACAGGGTACTGCAGAAAGATTAGGATATTCAGTTCACATGGGCTTGGGCAAACATTTATACAGACACGCTGTGCCGCATGTCTCCACGCGGTTGTAGCCGGTTAACAAAATGCATTTGAGTATTTGAGTAACAGGATCCATCTACTTAACACCGGAGGTTAATCTTTAAAAGCAGACCCCGCGAGCCAGCCGGAGGAGATTACGGTTCCCAGCCCCTTCATCACTCTTTTATTTAAGTAATGCAGGCCCATCTCTGGTGTCACTCTGATTCCAACAAAGCCCCTTCGCTCTGGCATTCGCAAAGGTCACAAGCTGTTGGTAGAAAGACGCGTCGGCTATCTGAACGTCACGCAACGGGTCATCTGAAACACAGGTGTCAGCGCCCAAAACAAGATCTAATGCTGCTGCTCGGTGCATTGTTTCAAGTGTTATCGCCGGACCTGTTGCTGCCTGACAAAGGGGTCTGTATCTTTAAACACGGCGCTGATGCCACACCCTCCCACGGATGGATTACAAAACCCTGGGTTCGCTGTGACAACAAGGCCTCGCAGCGTTAAAGTTCACAGACCTTAATGCTATATGGCCAACCGGGAGGTTTACTGTAAATCTAATGGGAGGAAGGTAAAGACGACGGTATCATCCCTGAATCGGTGCAACGAGCACTCGCCTGTCTGTTCTCATATTTCTGTAACAATCAACGGATACGATCTCGGGGGTGGGGGGGTGGGTGGGGTGGTTCTAGCTGCATGAAACGAAAAGTAAAAAGGCTTTTAAAAGACGGAAAATGTCGACCTCTCTCATGTGATTCTGGCTCCACGTGGTGTCTTACGTACTGCATAGTCGGCCGTGGGGACTTAACGTGTCCGAGAACATCTATTTAGAGTCGACAGAGTCGATGTGGTCCTCAATACCTCAGTGGACTCACTCTCACCTGCCCTCCGTCTTTAACGAGACCTTTACTCAAAAAGAAAATGCAGCGCCAAGAAGTCTCTCTCTGTCGGTTTTATTTGCCTGCTACAACGTTATCTACACATCTCAGGCTAATAGCTTTGGCAGCGTTGAGCTCGTTACACAACGCCTCTATTTAAAAATGTAATTGCTGCAAACACGGCATCAGCAGGGCTTCGAACAGAATTAACACATCAAAGTCATTTTTCTTTTAACCTAACTCGTGTCATTTTAGTGAAATACATACAGTATACTGACGGGAATGAGTAGATATCGTTATGGAACAATCCCTGGTTTTGAATTACTGTGAATGAAATCACAGACAGATATTCCCGCTGTAATCAGATTTAAAAAGACATTTTAGGAAAATAAAACTTGACATTTCTGCCCACTTATGTTGTCAGCATGCCGCATTGTGTCTCCCTCGCCCCCATTATCTGCAGTCTATACATGCCACTGCTTTCCAGCTGCGACGAGAAACACGGCATTCGCTCAGAAAATTGGGGAAGTATGCACAAACAATAATGAGTTTAAGGGACACCCCAGACAGCCAGGCGCTGTCTGGGGTGTCCCACACAATGCAAACCACCTGTTCATCATCCCCAGTGATTCTCTGCATAGTTGACTGTCCCGTGGGTGTCAGGTAAAAAAAATGTACGTCGACTCGCACTGCACTTCAGCACAGCTCTAAAGTTCTGCTGCACTTCGCATTTCCATACGTGGCAAACTTTTTCTATTAGCTTCAGACTGAATCTCTGATTGCTGCAGTTTGACGCGAGAAGCTTCGCTAAAACTAAGACGTACTGATAAAATAAAAGTCCCCAAAAAATGATTTGCAATATATATTTTACCCCGATTAGTGAAACCCAGGTGTAACTCATAGCTAACAGTGAAGTTTATGCAGCGTTATGAACATGACTGATTGAGACTTATCTCAAATATAGCTCAATCAGAGCTATATTTGTTGTGCTTGTGCTTGTGCTTTCTCTACAGTAAGTCAAGGGAAAGTAATTAGATGGCCCAATGTTACAAATAGGCCTGAGGGAGTTTTAAAATCTCACAGCACACAACATTTTTTAACCCTGGACCTGGAAATGGAAAAGCTTCCAGAAAAATAAAACTGTCTAAGAATAGTTTAATGCAGTTATTTTTTTATTCATTTCAACTGAAAGAAAAACATTTTGGAAATACAGAAAAGGGCCCTTTGGCCTCCAAGCTGCAGGTGTGGGACAGTATGTATGTTTGACTGACAGGTGAGCCAGCGGGGGTCCAGTCTCAGCCAGGGTATGTGTGTGTGATGTTTCTTTTATTATAACCTGGAACTGCAGGCTGCTCATTCCAGCTTGTAAATGCGTGAATAAACAATGAATGGCTTTGATTGCCTCTTCAGAAATGTGTTATTCATTATTATTTTGCATCATTACTGACACATGAAGTGTTGCACAATGCTATTTTCTGCATTTGTTGCCAGGATGTTTTTTGTATTGTAGCCTTTTTTTTTTTATTCCATGTCAAAATATTGTAGAAGCTCAGAGTATGTTTGATAAATAGTAAACAATATATTGTAAATATGACAGTAAACTGTTTATGTTCCATATATTATTGTCAGCATAGGTTCCGTTTATTTAAAGCAGTAGGAGCAATAACACTGAGTGAAACATAAAAGCTGGACAGGAGTCGATCTATGTCACACAGGCAAAAGAAAAGAGTGGCATCTTGGTTACTGCGCGTTCCCCATCTGTACTTCAGATTTATGAACTTGTCAAGGGTTGGTGATATTAATTTCTCTTCCTAACCCCGTTTCTTTAGCTGATTAATCTCCCTCTTTGTGGCGGCGTTGGGCTTGTTGAGGAAAGTTATTTTTCCTCCTCCCGATGGCAGCCATGAGGAATGCGGTCTGATATTGCCACGCTTGTCACTCAGATAGTCAGAAAGGTGTAGGCATGCGCGCACATGTGTTTACAACTATGACAGATTAAAGAGGCGTGAGTTTCCCGTTTAGACTGCCACTGTGTTCACATGCCTTTGTGCACACGTGTGTGTGTGTGTGTGTGTGCGTGTGTGCGCATCAGGTGGTGGCTCCCCACAGAAGGGAGGAGGGTGAAGCAGATACAGTATCTGTGACAGATGAAACTGAAGAGTGGAAAGAAGGCAATGCGTTTGCCTGGGGAGCTGCTACAGTTCCTTGGGTGGGTAGGACCAAGGGGAGCGTGTAGGCAGTTGTGACAGATGATATTAATTCACTCAAGTACCCGTGCATAGTGGCAGCATCACACACTATGGCGACGTTTGGCATATAAGCAACATGGATGCTGTGCATTGTTTTTTACATCTGTCTCCCTTTTTTCTGTGAATATGTGTTTGTCAAGAAAGGAACGACCAGTTTGTGCTTGTTTTAACGTAGTCATATAGTCCAGACATTGCTCTAAATACCCACACGGTTTAATGCTAAAGATTTAAATTACATATTAAATTACATAATACAAAACTCAACTACACAAAAAAAAGCACATTAACCCACTATATCTAACCACAGTATTACAGCAAGAAAACAGAACTACAGCAAAATAGAGCAATGATGATGATGATGATGGAAAATGTATGCAACCATTTGGGTAATTAAGAATAAAGGTGGTTGTCACCTCAGATTCCCCGGCTCTGCTTCTGCTAGGGAAGACATGCTGGTGGGATTGAGAAAATCTTTGAGGTATTCCGCAATGACATCTACAGTTGAAGTCAGCAGGGCACCACCTCTACTGTACACAGTGTTAGTGGAGCGCGCGCCCCCCCCCCCCCAGACGTTCCCAGCAGACCCTCACAACATGTTAGGCCTGCCTGCTCTGTCAGATAGCCTCCCCCACCATCTGAGGTGGTAATCCGTTGACAGCTCAGCCCCTCTCTTCACCCGAATGTCCAAGACATAAGGCCGCAGATCCGATGACATAACTACAAAGTCGAACATCGAACTGCGACCCTGGGCGTCCTGGTACCATGTGTAATTGTGGACGCCCGTATGCTCGAACATGGTGTTTGTTATGGACAATCCATGACAAGCACAGAAGTCTAGTGGGTGAACACCACTCGGGTTCAGATTGGGGAGGCCATTCCTCCCAATCTCCAGTAGGAGCGTTTAGACACAACTATATTTAGTTACATGCAGGGAAATACTGAGATTTGGCTTAATATAAACACTCAAACGAAGACAGACTGAAGACCTGATTTAAAAGAGTATATATATATATATATATATATATATACAAAGACCATTCCTCATCAAGCCCTCTTAAACTGTAGAATCGACAGTATATCGATCCATCTATCTATCTATCTATAATCTAACTATCTATAATCTTTATATATATATATATATATATATATATATATATATATATATGCATCTCATACAAAAGTTTTGGGCTGTTGTGTTTGGCTGACATAGGCTGTAAACTTATTTGTTAGCAGTAAAAAAAAAAAATCGTGACTGTCAAACACAAATAAAGTGTAGTGTAGTGAAATGACTTTATCTGAGCTTGAGAATGTACATTGCGTCCTGACTTTCAGGATGACAGTTAGAGCTGAATTGCGCACCTCTGAGTTTGAAAGCAGGTAATTTGCATTCAGAAAATGACAGCAACAATGTCTACAAGTGCTCATTAGGAGCAGGGTGAATATTGGGCTGTGGCATTGCAGAGATCTGTTCTGTGTAATGTGACACTTCACAGGTCTGAACAAAGTAGCTCTGCATTTGTTTTAGCAATGTATACGACTGGGAAACTTACTTTCACCACCCTCTTTTTACCATTTGCTATTATAAAGTAAACCAATAAACTCTCAAATGATTTCTGAAAAGAGACTTGTCTTCTATCCATTGTCTGAGATATTATACACATAATATTGTATCATCTGCCTGGATCTGTGTTGCGGTCGACGCCCACAGCCTCAGCAGCACCTCGATCTCAATCACTAACGAGAGGCCTTTCACCTACAGTGCAACTGCACATTGCTCAGTCACCCTAATGAAGCAGGATATGAAAACATTGCTCTTGTTTTAGAAATGTTTCCAATTCTTTTTTTTTGTGTGTGTGTGGATGAAAACTGGTGTTTACCACCAGAGCAGGAGCCTGGAATTGGATTTCTATCAGTAACCACGTACATTTGCATTGTGGAAATCATTTCATGAATCTGTGCTATAGGGCTGATATTGAATAATTGATGTTGGGATGGCTGTTCTTCCAGACAAAGAAAGGGAAATTGTAAAATCAATCGTACTGAATACAAGGTCCACGCAAATGGCCAAAAAACAGAAATGTGACATGTGGTATCAACAGTTGTTCTAATTGGCCAACCCAGTCTGTGAACGATGCTCGGCACACCAGCGATTTCCCTTTTTCCTGGGCAAAGTGTCACATTGACTATCAGCAATGTTTGTTGAATACATGTAATAGTTTTTTCCTCTTTTCAGCAACATTTTGCTTTACAGTCTTTACAGGTAAGACCTAAATGGGTTAGAGCTACATTTGACAATCTCAATACATTGCTCAAAATTTAAAAGTTTGAGTTTTGCACATTAATACTCAATTGTCACTTTATAGTTAGTCTTTTTTAATCAAAATTTAAAATAGTTGTTATCACATGTGAACATAATTTTTCTGAGAAACTACATCACATAAAAAGATGATTCTTTGTTTCAACTTTCATCAGGTCACTTTTAGCCCAAATAGCAAAGAGAAATAAAAAAAATGCATGCCCTGAAAGAGTTCCGGTCTTAAGAGGTTAAACACAAATAAAATCTTACCAATACGTTTCTAAAGAACTGCATCGTGGCTAGAGAGGAAGAAAGGCATCGTGTTCTGCTGAATAAAGCCACAGTCTAACTGACCCCTCTCCCCTGCAATAATTCCAGCTCGTGTGCTATCTTTGACAAATAGATGTTAGTTTAGCATCTCTTCCTCTCTTGAACCTGACCCGTTTCTCTCTGACAAGCTAGTAGTTACAATGCCAGATCATATAGCCAGGCTTACTCTCTGATCACTGACCCAGTGCTGAACATGTCTCTTTAAAGTCCCTCAGGACACTGGAGATGCAATCAAATATGATCCTCCCATTACAAAAAGTGAGACATTCTGTGGCAGCCGTCAGATGAGTAATGCCCTCCCTTTGTGCGTCTGTTGCTCTCTTTGTGATCCTTGCAGACAAGGTCTCTGCATGCATATGTCTGCATATCTTTACATTCTCTTTCGCGTGGCTGTGGGCGACGTGTCACAAGCGTTTAGTGTGAGGAATTGAGCAGGGTGGCACAAACAGATTGGCGAAATGTGGAAATAGGATCAGCATTAATGGCCACGTGCTACTAAGTGCAGGGGATAATAATGTGCGAGCGCCACGCCATTGATATTCAGCGTTCGAACAGACACCTGCCACCACATTCTCACCAGTCTGCAGGCCCTTTTTTTTCACAATGGTTTTAAATAGAGAAGCTTATGAGGTGGAATGTTGAAGTTGATTGTGTACGACAGGTTCCCGACAAGAAGAGAGAAAAATCATAATTTTCATTGCTTTTCTTCCTCCTTTTTTTTTTTTTTCTTGACCGGCAAGAGCTGATGTGACAATCTGATTTGGAATTGCTGCACATCTTCGCGGTGGGGGTGGGGTGGGGAGATAGCAGCACAGGGCTGTGCGGTAGCAGGAAAGCGGGGGAAAGGAGAATCTATGTTTAAGTCAGTGTGTCTGTCATTTTTGTGTTTCGGTGTCATTTGAGCGCATGTGGAATGATAGTTGCTGGGATTCATCTCTGAGTAGCGGATAAAGGGAATGAAGAATACAGCGCCTTGCAGCCGAATGGAGAACGGGACAGGAGATTGGAGCGTGACGGATAGCATGAAGCACATTGGGCACAACATCTTGAAGCCGTCTTCAAGGCCTGCGCGCCGCCGTCGAACAGAAGTAGCTCGTGGATTTGTGCACATTGTACAAAGTCATGTACATTCCTCATAACAATGTTGCGTAAGGAAGTCAATAATATGTACTGACTACATTCTGGCCGTGTATTTCCATGTTGAGCTGTTCGAGAGCTATGAATTAGACAGATACAGCTTTTTATTACATTCAGATTATTTCAACCTTTATAGCTGAGTTTTTTTTTTTTTCTGAACAGATTACATTATTCTCTCTTCTCCGTTTGACTCCACTTGGTGTCTCATGCACCCATAGAGAACCGAAACATATCTATCCCCCTGATGACCGCGGCTCTGTGCTCTGCTTATCTTCTCACCTTTCTTCTTTAAATAAAAGGTCTCTGGCCTCTATTGCTGATCATGGACATTGCAGGGCCATAAGACAAGGCGGTAATCATAATTAATGGGGCCCCCAGCTTGGACTTTCTCCTGGCTGACCGCTTAACGGTCTAGAGAGCATGGACACAGAGTAAAAGACTGCTAATGGGAATTGGACAAGGTGAAGCACACATCTAACCATTCACTTATGGGCACTGAGATGGTATTGACAGACCATTGTGGATTTGTAACAGGAAGATATTTCTTTATAATGCTACTGGATGATATATTGCACCATGAAGTGGTTAAGTCACTACCAATGTGGATTCGTGTCAGGTGAATTTCTTTAATAAAAATCCACGTGTGCCTGATAGTTATAAACAACACTTTCTATGTAAGTTTTATTTCTTTTGTTCGCTTTTCTACTTTCTCAGTGTCGGGTGCAAAGTGCTGAACTACTTTTCCTTTGTCTTATCAGCAGCGAGCAATAAAGCTTTCTAGGGGGCACCTATATCAGATCCTTCACGCTTGTCATCATCAAGCCTCTCATCAAGTTTTGCACTCTAGTCTGCTCCGTTTTCTCTTCCATCTCGACAGCATTTGTTTTCTTGACGAGTAACACAAAGAGGAACATATTGAATGGGGTGAAGGAAGATAGAGGCGTCAGAGACATCGGTGTACACGCATCTCCTGGCTAATAATCCGGCAGAGGAGGCAACAGTCATTTATCTGTGTGCTGGTACTGGCAGGTTGACTTTTCTGACTGAAGAAGGGGAATAATTGCGAGGCTCTCGTAGCTGATGAATGCAGCTGAGACTGTAGCGCTGAGGGCGTCCCGACTCTCCTTTTTTTAAAGAGTGGAAGAAGATGAAAAGAGGAAATGCACACAAAGGAGCATTTATGTAACAACACACGGAGTATGTATCAAATGAGCTGTGTTCCACTTAGCATAGCACCAAAAACTAGACAAGAAGAATCAATAGGCAACAGCAATTTTGCCCTCTTGAGGAGCAGAAGCTATGAACAAACAAACACAGGTTTTCTGTCTCTACAAATTCAGACATATTTTTATAAATGATTTGCCATTCACTGCAGACCTTCAGAATAATTGATTTAGTTCCTTCTTGCACATATACACAATAGACACATAAGTATGTGTGGAACTAATCAAAGCCAGAAAAAAAAACACAGACTCTGGCATCAGTATTCACTGTCTGCATGATTCTTCATTTTGATCATGCAGGTGTAACGGAAGTGTGAGAGTAAAAGAAAAAAAAAATATATATATATATATTCTCTTGCCTTTCTTTTGTCTACAATTCCATCTCTCCGCACTCTTCCTCTTCGGTTCTCTTCCTCTCCTCCTGCAGTCTCTCATCATTCCCATTCACTCTCTCTCTCTCTCTCTCGTGTGACCAAACTTTCTCTCTAAAACTTGTGCCAGTGCTTCATTTGCAACACTGTCCCCAGGTCAGCGAGGTGGGTGTGGTACAGAATGTGAAGTAATCCCACTTGCTTGATTCTATCAATCCTCTTTTTCACCCGGGTTTTGAACACCTCAATCAAACCTCCCCTCAAGGTCGCCTTTGTAGCATGCTTGGCAGATTAAGTCCCTGTCCATGTGCAGTGTGTGCTTTGAACTGGAGACATCACCCAGAGAAAGATAAAGAAAAGAAGAGGACGAGAGAAAGGGAAAGAGGGAGAAAGAAAGACAGAGAGAGGCTGGCATCTGTTGATATTCAGGTTTTAGTTCAGTATTAGACAGCACACTCATGGTCAATATGTACACAACTGTTCAAAGGTTTAAGGTCACTTCAAAATGTCCTTGGTGTTAAAAAGAAAAGTAGATTTTATAACAGAAGATTTTCTTATCATCAGTCAGCCTTTCAAATTGTTCAGATTTCATTTATTTATATACATATACAAAAGATAAATTAAAAGATGTCTTACCTTGCATTTTTGATCATGAACAAAAAACAAATGGCCAAATTTGTAAATGATAGTGTAGAACTTACATTAACAGAGGAACCCACTCCAAGCCACAATTGACCAATCAGTGCACCACCAACTAAACCCCTGCCCCATGCACTACTGTCAACTCATGAGCATTTCAAACTATTCCATTAAAGTCCAAGCCTGTCCATGACAGATTACGCTGTATGATGTCAATGATAGGAGCAGGGACAGGAGGACATTATGAATGGTCTACTGGACGCAATGTTCAATTTACAGAAGTCTGAGATTTCCATCTATCAACCACCAGACATTGGAGAGCTGGAAAGAGAGTGCTAAGAAAGAATAGTGAAGCTTCTTTTCCCCTTGTTCTACCTCATGAGCTGAATACCAACTAATGGCAGTGTGTGTGTGCACTGCTCATGCTATTATCAGAGCTGTGAATGTTTCCACATGTTTCATGATTCCTTTTATTCCACTAGAATCCTGTAAGTATTTTTTTTACCACTTCCTCTGCTTCTCATCAATGGGAGTCCATCAACCACAAGCTGATCTTCTTCCACCCTTCTAACTCTTCTCTCTTGCTTTCAAACATAACCTCATTGGGCATCATTGTTATGCTCCTCAGCCTCCCTGGTAAGGCCTATTCAGAGGTTCTGGAGAAGAGAGCTCGATCGAGAGTCGAAACTTGGATTCAGAAAGAACAATGCGACATCCGTTCAGGTCGTGGAACACTGGACACTGGACCAGCTCTACACCTTGGCCAGGATCACGGAGGGGGCACGGGAGTTTGCCCAACCAATTCACATGTGTTTTGTGGATTTGGAGATGGCATTTCATCATGTCTCTCAAAAGGATCCTGTGAGGTACAGGGCTCGTTGCTACGAACCATGGAGTCCCACTATAGGAGGAGAAGGAGCATTGCTGGTAATAAGTTGGACTTCCTCATGAGGTTAGACTCTGTTCATGAGTTTTATAAACTCTTTTTTCTAGACGCAGCCAATGGCCGGAAGGGGTCCTGTTTGGCGACCTCAGAATCTAATCTCTACATTTTGCAGATGATGTGGTTAAGATGGCTTTATTCAGCAGTGACCTTCAGCTCTCATTGGAGCAGTTCGCAGGTGGCGGGGATGAGAGTCAGCTCAGTCAGCGCCCCCGTTCCGTTCTCAGCCGGAAACGAGAATGTTCTCTTTGGGTTAGAGGCAATGTGCTGCCTCAAGTGGTCAGGGTCTTGTTTACAAGGGACAAATGGAGGTCGACAGACAATCTGGAGCAACATCAGCAGTAATGCGAGCTTTTCACTAGTCTGTCGTGGTGAAGAGAGAGCTTAGCCAACAGGCGAGGCTTTCGATTTACCAGTTGATCTACGTTCTTAGCCTCACCTATGGCCACGAGCTCTGGGTAGTGACCGAAAGAGCAAGATCACAAATTCAAGTGGATGAAATGAGCTTTCTCCGCAGGGTGGCTGGACTATCCCTTTGAGATAGGGTGAGAAGTAAGGTCATCCACGAAGAACTCACTGCTCCTTTGAGAGGAGAGGAGTCAGTTGAGGTTGTTCGGGCATCTGGTCAGGATGCCACCCGCACGCCTCCCTCGAGAGGTCTTCTGGACATGTCTTACTTGGAGGAGGCCCCAGGGCATACCCAGGACATGTTGGAGGGATAACATCTCCTGGCTGCCTTGGGAACACCTTGGGATCTCCCCAGAGGAGCTGGCAGTGGGAGGTCTGGGCTTTCCTGCTTAGGCAGCTGCCCTCACGACTCAACTCTGGATAATTTATACTAATAGCTGCATGCTATTCGATTTGCGAGATGTATAAACAATTTCACCAAGACCATCTATATGTCAAACAACTTAGCAACACCAGAATCATTCCCTAACCCACCTATCTGTGCCTTCTGTTGCCAACTCACCAAGGCAAAGTGGAGTCTTCCTGAAACAGAATGCCAGTCCCATCACAAACATGACACAGTCTACTACAATAAAGGATGTTTTCCATCTCAGCATCTAAATAAATCCCACTTTAGTGGGTTGTGATGCTAGATTTTCTTTCAGCATTCTCCTTCTGTTACATACATCATGGGCAGCAAGACATATCAAATGAAAAATGCTGGCAAGACCCCCATCCAGCTCCATCTAATTACATGCACTGAAGATCTGTTGCCTAGAAAAGAGGTTGCCTTAAGCCACAATCCCCATGAGGTTGTTTTCCACCCCTCATCTCCTCCTCTGTGTGATTTTCCATCCTTCTCCAAAAGGCCTACTTTGCTCCATCTGTAGCCTCTGGCCCTACCCATGTATTGCCACGATTCAATTAATTAGTATGTGACTCATCCAGAGATTAACTTATAATGATAAGTTAGCCCTGCCACTGTGAATATCTTAAATTGGTCTAATCCCAACAGGCCATGTGGGTAACCTCTTGTTTCTCGCAGAAGGGTCACATTATTAGAGAGCAGTGAGCTGTGTAAGGGGGAATAAGGTTATGCGGAATGCATGCTGGACTTGTGGATGTGAGAATGTACTGTAACAATCAATGAGGGCGATCGCCATGAGCTAAACAAAGGATTGAAAAACAGATCTATACATTTTTTCAGAGGTCAGGTAATCATATTCTCACTTTTTCTTTACAAAGAAAAGACTACTAGTGAGGTTTATTAGAATGAGTTACATATTATAGATTTTAGATCCAGTACAATACTGAGGAAATAATGTTTCTACATGGAGAACTCCATTTGCAATAAAACATTATTAAAAACCTTTGGTTTGGACCAGGACCCAGGTTTTAAAATATATAATGAAGAACAGAAGGGTTAAGCATTGTGTAAATTGTCAGTAGGCATAAGTTAGATGCTAGGTCAAGGGAAAAAAAAGGCATAAGAGCAGTGACTCACCTCAGGCTGGGTGATTTTAACTCTTCAGCAGCTAGAACGTATCATGTCTGTGGTGGTGTTAGTAATTGCTCGTGTGTATTTTTGTGTGCACCAGTGATAGCACAACACATTATCAATCACGACATGTTGCAAATAAAGGGAAAGTCAAATTGAAAAAGAATAAAGAAAGAAAAAGAAGGAACTAAATCAGGAGGCAAACATGTAATGCTGAGCTCTCACAATCAACCGCACAGCACACATGCTTACATCATAGCAACAAGTAGAACACACAGAATCCCGAAGGGGGGTAAAGAAAAAAGTCACAGTTGAATTTATGATTTAACTTATTTTCTCTTCACTCCATCTACCAAAGTACTCGGACATGTGTATAGACAGAGCTCATTACCTGCTTAATGCCAGAATGAAGGACGAGCGTTATTACTGCTTGCTTTATGGACTAGTAGGTAAAAGACCAAGAACTTCAGCAGGGTTAGAAATACTGCAGGATTTCTTATCAGGGTGATACTATACATAATAATAAAAACCCAACAGTACAGTATGTAAGATATAGTATAGTACACACAACTGCAAGAACTTAAAACAGGTTTAGTTGCTATTGAACAGCAGGTTTGAGGATAACCAGGACCCTGGATTACTGAGAATATTCACAGACTAGTGCTAACGTTGCAACTATCTCAATACCCCACACATCTCTCTCCTCCTTTTGCAAGCACGAGGGTGCCCACTGGGGCCACCAGGCTCCGATTTGTCATATGGCGCAGTTTTTGAAGTCACAAGGTTCCCTCTCAAGAGCCAGTGTTTGTTCTGTGCTGCTGTAGAAACATGCCAGTACAACATGAGCAGGGGACCACCCCCTGTGAAGATATAAGTTGCTCATTCTAAGTTAAAGACGTTGTAATGATTTTAAATTTCAGGTGGTAACATACTAAGGCAAACATAGTTCGGAATAAAATTTTACATTTTTGCATCTAGATACAACTAAATGACATACATTGCACTTTCAATTAATTTAGCCCTTCATTGAAATCATTCAGTGTTGCTGCAAATGGCACTGCTCAAAAATGTTGTGGACCAATCCTTGACTGGTTTGCATTGTATTCAAAAAACGATGGTATACATTTCTGCTTTTGCCATTTAAGGTGTACCTCAAGGCTATATCTTGGGCCCTATATTGTACTTAATGTATATGCTACCATCAAAATCTGCTTTTAGAACGTTCGGCATTCTTTGCAATTTCAAACCTCATGGCTCAACTTTACTTGCCCCTGACACCAAATGAAAAGTATAATCTACCTTCTGTTTTACTCTTTGCTGGAGGACGTTGGATGAATACGAACGTCAGGTAAATAAGAGTAAACCAGAATTTATTGTCATCTGCCCTTACGGGGTCTCCCATCTATTAGCTAATGCTCTTGGCTCTTGGCATTTATACTGACTAAGCTTTTTCCTCAAAATAAATCGCTCTAGTTCTTCACATTAGAGTATCCGGTAACTGCTCAACGTGTCACGCTTTGATCTTGCGTCCCATACACCTCTGACAAACCATCCATCATTTAGTGAATTGTGTAATAAATGGAGTAGCTAATCAATCTATCATTTCCAGTCATCACAACTGAAGCTCAAGGTTAATTTTGCATGTCTTTTAACAGTTTAAGAAAGTGATGGAGCACTTTGACAAGATTGCACCGAATGTATATACAGACTATAAGGTGCACATCACCACAAGTGAATAACCACTGATGAGAGGTCGACAGCAATGGCAGTGAGAGCAAGCGTGGGCACTAAGCCATTACTGCTACTGCTGCATTTGGTGTTTAAAATGTAATATACTGTGTGCCCAGCATTATAACTGAAGATACTGTTCAGGAACACCACCAGATTGTGCAAATAATCATATGCAACACCAGCTGCTAAGTCCGAAACCATAACAAAAGATATTCCTGTAATGAATACAATCATTTCTCCATCCAAATGAATTGGACAAAAATACTGATAAATTGTACCACAAATAGCAATTTGTAGCTTCTATCTCTCTCTGGGCTTCTTCACCTTATAGCACAGCTATAAGCAGCCCATCTTAAGGCTGGCTGATGGCTTCTGCCAACAGAAGGCAGGGATCGCTTTTCCTGCGATTAGTTTCATTTACGCAGTTTTCTCTTCCGTTGTAAATTGTTGCCGTTGTATGGGAGCGGAAAGACACCCGGTTGGTGGAAGTTAATTTTCCACTTGAGGAATCTGTCTGCAAAATAATAATCTACAGTTTGTTATGGGAAAATGATGATCTCCCTCAACCCTGCCAGGAGCTGGGTAATGGCAAAGCACTGGGGAGACCTTTACGCCGCCACGCCGCTCTCCCACAACCGGCTTGTTAGCCAGAGAGCCCAAGCCTGTCACCATGCAGAGAGGCAGGCTAAGACTGCAGTATCTGCCACAGGCTGGTGTGGAGATGTTTTGAAGGTGGCGTTGCATGCCGAGCAGCTCATTTCATCTGTGGGAAAATGTGGATGTCCTTTCATGTACCTGCTACTGGTGCTCTACAGTATAATCTTGGGCATCTTATATTTGACATTGTTTACATTTATGTGTACATGCTACACTCGCAAAGTTGACTGTTTATTAAGTGTTTTACTTTATATACACTCAGTAAATTCTAATAATGCATACTAGCATACTGTCACTGTTACTTCGAATAGTGTCGTAGAGCGAATGGGGAATGTTACTACCGTACATACAAGCTAAACTAAAATGTTGTGACAGTTTAACATTTACATAAAGACAGAATGCAATGATTTGCAAATCTCATGAAGCCATATTTTACAACAAACAGGTGTTTAAACCGAGAAAAAGCACCATTTACAGAAAAAAAAGAAAACTGTGCCAACTTTTTTCAAGCTTCATTTGTACTTAATATTGTGTACGTGTCATTTTGTTTAAATAACATTTAGGACAACCTCCAACTTATAAATCTTTATTATATCTTCCAATTGGCAAAATAACAAGCAGAATGGAGAGATACAGGGTTCCAAAGGGGCAAAAACAATTACCGGAAGTCATCATTTATTTTATCAATTCATTTAATAAGTTATAAAAGGTAGAAATCTTTTTGTGTGTAATTTCTAGTTCTTCTTCCATTCATCACTTTCTGTGTGCATACGCAAATGAGTGTATAAATGAGATGCATTTTAAGTCTTCCACTAAAATGAGCACTCTTTTAACATTCAACAAATACACAATAAACAAGCACTTTATAAAACAAGCTGGAAACAAGGTTTAGTATTATTTACTTTTCAGACGACTTCTGTGAGCATGACACTTCTTACATTATTCAGTCTTTAGCGGTAACTTGGTGTTGTAGTAGTAAAAAAAAAAAATAAAAGGTCATTCTCCACTGAAGAGTTACGCAGGTGACATTTAGAGAAGCTTCAGCTGGTATGGGGCGTGTGTTCCTATAGGGGAGATCTAGTAAAAATAGCACACAGGCTGCCCGATGATAGCAGGGCCCCTTGTATTCAGCTCAAGTGTGGTGAGGGCAACAATCAACTAATCCTCTTTCTCCTCCTGAAGTTTGTCTGTTGATTCAAATCTGCTGAGCTGAACTTTAAGCATAGAAGAGAAGATCAGATGTGGAGATACGGCGCTATGAGCTTCAAAGTCAAGGATACAAGCCATAGGATGCTGCTCTTTTTATACTTTATGTTGTGGTTTGGTATGAAAGACACTTAATTTAGCTTGGCATCTTGATGTTGAGTAGGATTTTATGATTTAATTATAATTATGCATTAAGTACCAATCTGAATCTTCTGCTTCACGATATATATATATCTATATATATATATATATATATAGATATATATATCTACAGGCACTGAAACCTATCACACATGCATTAAAATAAATGAATTAACCACATCATAAATTGCGTGATATTAGCTGTACTATATATAGTTTATTTAGAGAAATTAGACTTTATTAGCTGAGGCATCTCGCTATTCATAAGGTGCTGTATTATCCCACATATCATTTTTCCTCATTTATTTACTGAGTCCATGTGCGCCTCCCTTCTGCTGAAAATTAATTACTTGAGCCGACTTAATGTGCGGCTATTGAATAAGACAAAGAGCAGAGGTTTCCCGCTGACTCTGTTTTTTGACACTTGATAAGAGTCCGCGAGTGAATTACAGGAAAAACTGAGAGGAGAAAGAAACAGAAAACATTGTAATGTGATTATCCAATTGAGGATTTAATTACATCATTCAGTGCAATTTCTTTCTCAGAGTATTGATGACTTAAAAAGACCATTGATTTTGCTCTGTATTTGGCATCTACTGGCTTTGCTTTTGCTTTTTATTTAGTTATTTAAAAGCAGGTTAAAGGCCCGTGGCTTTATAAAACTCAGGCAACAGGCTTACCCCGATCAACACCTTGATGCACTTGCATACTCACACACACATGCTGATCGACTCCAAAGTCCCCCGTCTGGTTTTTATGGAAGTGCAGGCTTTATCATTTCCCGTTCAATAATCCATCATTTACATTCCATTAATCATGCTGCTGTCTGAGTTGGAGAAGCGCTTCGGGAAGGGCCCTCGGGGTGGTGCACCAGCCCTCCCACATTAGCCATAACACACGCACGCACGCATCCTCACATGACTTACAGCTCGGGACACTATTGACTTCGACATCTTGATCAATGCGCCGAATCATGGGGAGCAGTGTATTCATCAGCTGCTAGCATACACAGGCATGAACGTGCGGACAAGCACCACTCAGGGTTCGAGCACAAAGTCAGTGATTCAGGGGGGGAGAAAGATGACATAAGAGAGCTCAAAACTGTGAGGGGACAAATAGAGGCAATGCTTAAGAGCTTGGATTTAAAATCATGAACCATTGAGAACGTCTGTCCACCTGCATGCTCTGTGCACACACACACACACACACACACACACACACACGAACATGAACGCACATCCTGCAAGCCTGAAGATCTGTGAAATCGGCCTGTCACTAGGCTGTAGTGGGCGATCAGTAGGGGGTGCTAGTGCGCTGGTGAGGCATGATACTCATGCCTCAAAATGATGTTCATTTTCTTTTTTCTCTTCTCCTGAATAACTCAAACGCAACTTTATGCTCCAGAAGTAGTGTGCGTCACACGACTGGGAAAGGGAGAGTAGATGACAAATCATAAATGCATGACTTCTGCTATCACAACAGACTCCCTAGTGATGACTGTGTGTGTGTGTGTGTGTGTGTGTGTGTGGTGTGAGTCATCTAACGCCAAATGTTGAGTCGCATGACCATGTGATGTTTATATCGCCCGATCCCATTCATTCAATCTATCTATAAATCCGCTGGGTAGCTGTTGTTGTCTGAAGCTATGATGTATTGCCTTCACTCTTCTCCTGTCCTTTTATATAGACATAATGAAGCAACAGAAGAAGCTGATTAGTGTACATTTATTTGACAGCTGTTTTAATAATTGAATGCTGTTTGTGATACTAATACAGTTTCTGTTTGCCATTTTGATGGTGTTTGTTTCTTTATAAATCAGCCTGCGTCTATATAACTCTATTTGTTTATCTCATAGGCAGACCCATTTTTGGAAACACGTTTAAGTGGAAGTAAACAAAGAGCGCGGATGAGGAGTGCTTAACTGTGTTTCAGGAAGGAAATGACATTTCAAAATAAATGCACTGAAGAAATCGTGTTTCAAAGTCAGCGTAACCGTGCATAATGGAAAATGGCTATAAGGAAATTATTGAATTGGAGTAAAGTGTTTTTTGTCCCTTACACCTATGTACTCTGTTTGGCAAACGTACTGTGTTGCTGTATCCGCTTGATCAGTATTATTGTTACTGACTTTTTTTATCTCTCTCCCTTAGTCGTGCGTCATTCTCTCTTTTTCCCTCCCTCCTTTCTGTAGGTCTTCTCGACCTCGGAGCAGTGATTCCAGTTGCAGTCACTGGTCCTTCTGCTGCTCCTTTGCTGTTGCCTGCTGTTCTTCCTCTTCCTCTGTCCACTCACCTCGAACTAATCGAGGCAGATGACCGCCCACCCTGAGCCGGCCTCTGCTGGAGTTTTCTTTTATTAAAGGGGTATTTTTCTTCTAGTGCTTGGTGATTTTTTATTGCGATAAGTAAAGTTGAACGGAACTGAACTGATTATCACCTTCTTAGAACAGAAGTCTTCTCTTGCAAACCTGTTAGCACCTATCCATTGGCTTCACACGTTTGATGGAGCCTTTTTCAGCTACCAGACAGACGTCACCCAAAGACCCCAAACTTTGTTGCACTAACTGTGTTAAACAAAAGGAAAAACACCTAATCACAGGTGATATAAAGTGCTACTGATATAAGAGTGTCTAATTTTGACCCTATGTGCCGCCTTCTGGTTCTGCCGTCTTATTGTGGAAGTGGTAATGAATGACTGACGAGGATTTCAACTGCCAGTTTGTTGAAAAAAAACACTGAACCCAACAGATTTAACATGTCTGAACCCAAAGGTGCTTTTGGAGTGTTTTTGAAAAGTATTCAAACATCGGTTGACAGCAATTTGTAGTTAGACGTGGTCTCAGTATGTATCTCTATCACCTCGAGTTGGAAGAGGTAAATCAAAATAAAAAATGTTTTTATGTCTGTAGAGATTAAGACTTTCAGTATTTCAACTCTTCTTACAGGTATATCCTGTGAATATATTTTAGTTTTTCTATTGTCTGTGTTGCTATGGTAATATTTACATCATTCGCCTTTTATGACGAATAATGAACCACAGTAAAAAAAAAAAACGTGTTTTGGATTTTAGGTGAAATCTACATGTTTTTCATTTTTGAAAGAATAAAGTGCAGCACTGTCCTATGTTGTGAAATACTGGTTAAGTCAAAGGGTTTGTCTATAGAATCGATGTAAAATGTTAATAAGCATGACTGATATTAAGTAAATGTTAGTTTCATCTTCTGTGTCAGCCTGTGTGTTAAGTGTTTTGAAGAAAAAAACACTTGTGTCACTGTGGACAGAAATGTTTAACCGCAGAAGAAAAACTGTAAATGTCGACAAGCCATTTTAATAACCTCCATACATTTTCAAGCACTTGTGCTTTATCCATGCCCGCCAGTTATACTCTAAAGTTTATATCAATAGTGAGTTTGTGAAATAAGTTTTATCAGGGTCACACCAGCAACACTGCCTCCAGAGAAACTCAGCCTACATATCAGGCATCCTTTCTACTACATGACTAATGACAGACCTCCCTGCTGGCATATCTACATTTTGCACATTAAGGTAAAATATGCTAATGTCTGCATGTGAATCTTACAGTGGGGAGATTAAATTCATTAAAGTACATAGTCATTGTGCCTGGAAAAGGTTTGAATACGGGCTTTAACCGTTGGTAAGGACTGATACCATGAACCATTGCTGCAATGTACTTGGCAGATTGTTATTATTTAAGAACTTGTTATGTAGTTTTTTTTTTACTGTAGCTCAACACGTAAAAGAAAATAAACCCTAAAGAGAGTTGATGATTGAAACGGCTAAGTAGAGCAATAGTAAATGGAAAAACAGATACCTGAGAGAAACAGTCATCTAGAAGTGGATGAAACAGCTAAAAGTAAAGCATGAATGGTTCAAGTGCATAAGAGGTTTTGGATAAAATGATGAATTGGATGGTTAAATGTAATCTATGAATGGCTGAGCATTCAGCTTTGTAATAGCACATTGGCCAACTTGAAAAAAAAAACAACCTCAAACGTGACTGTAATGTGCCATTTTCTATTATTTACACAATATAAAATGTACACAACGTTTAGTAGTAGTAGTAGTAGCAGTGGTAGTTGAATAAGTAGTTTGTAGTAGTGCTTAACATAACACAGTGAGTGAATGTACTTGAATTGTGGCTGTGGGAGTAAGCAACACACAATAGAATTGGCATAAGCTGAGATTCAGTGGGTTGCAGTGATGAGACCCTACAATCCGATTTTATATTATATTCACACCGTGTAATAGTTTATGATAATTATTTCCCATGATGAGAGTCTGCGGAGTACAGTATGCTATGTGTAAAGTGTAAAGTACATTATCATATTTCAGTAAACACACAGATGGATAATATTGCTACAGTGGAAAAAAAGCACCGCAGCATCTGGAAAAGTACGTGTGATAAGGTTCTTCACAGTTCCTTAGATATCGGCGTTGGCTCTCATCACTGACACTCACCATCATTAACAGCGGAAGATGTAGTCAAACATCACGGGGCGACATCCTAATCACAGTGGAATGAAGATGAAATAACAGGAGTGAGAAATCTCAGGTGGTAATAAAATGGATGGTATAGAGGGAAGCGTTTTAAATGACTTGTCTTCCAGGCCAAATGCAAACTATACAATTTCCGATCCTCCCTATTATCAAGTGACTGTGCAAAATAGCGTCTTAAAAATAGTACAGTCATCTGGTAGGACAGGGACGCGAGGATAGGAGAGGAGACAAAACTCAAGCTGAACCAACTCATGAGTAACTCATTTGTTTTATTTGTTCATCAAGATGCCTTTTGACTGGTACCAAAAACAAAACCTGTTAGATTCAATATAATGCTAATGATTTATTTATTTATAACAAGAGCATTCTCTGTGTTTATTCCAGAAAATTCACCATGCTTCCAATATACCAACAAAATATCAACACATTTGCCTAATTTACATTGAATAATGAACACCACCCAAACCTGGAGACTTGTGCAACAAAAGGCTCAGCAAAAAGTCCAAAAACCTAATTAAATTATTTCTCTATTTGCACACCACAATAGGGAAGAGTAATTAATTTTTTGCTCAACTGCAATTCATTACCAAAGGCAATATAAGGTTTAATAAATGTGTCACGAACTTGTTTGATTAATTATATTTGCTGAAAGTTGGGAAATGGAAACTCCATCCATTTATAATTATAGTTAATGGAAATATTTTCACATTATAAAAAAAAAGTTTTGGTATTAACACTCACCAAATCACATCGCAAACTACTTTTTCTTTTATTACAAACTGTGACAAGGTGACGGAGGAACAGCTGTGGACGGGGGTGAAAGAAGTCACTAAACACCCATACACTTCCATGCTCCACATGAGACAAGAGGGAGAGCAGGAATGCTACTGTCACTCACTTTGCTGTTATCAAGAAATATTTATAATATTTTTCACACTCTGCTCTCATACCACCTTAAATCCAGCAATCAAACAACACCTGTTCTATTCTCGTCGTTCCCGTCTTATGGATGCCATCCCTCCGCGCCGTCCCTTATGAAGCAATGCTTTTGGCTTGCGCTGCTACTTTGCAGGAGGCGCTTTAAATGCTGCGTTTGTTGGAAAAGGGGACTGCACTTTGACGATAAATTGTTCCAAGATTTCAGTTCATTCTAATAGAAACGAAGCAAATTTAGTGGATTCACTAGCAGGACTGAGGATAATCTGAGAATCACACGGTACACCTGAATCTTGGGTTTACGTCTGGCTCCAAAAAGTGTGTTCAAATATGGGAGTAGAGGGATATCCAAGCAGACACTCTGACTGTGCCAGTGTCAGTTTTCTGGTTTTCTCTCTTTTGGACGTCCCACTGCATCTCTCCTGAGTTTGAAATCTGACTGGGCCCCTACAAAAGGTAGATGTTCGTCATTGCTGGTGTCTTCTCCTTGTAAGTCGCTTTGGATAAAAGCTTCTGCCAAGTAAAGTAAAGTAAAGTAGTTGTATCAAAAGCCTTTAAGGGGATTAAAAAGCAACTGGAAAGAAGGTAACAGTGCCGTGTGGTCTTGTTGTATAGCTAGCTTGGTAAAGTAATGCATTTCACTAGCAGCATAAGTATGTGTCTATGTCACAAGCTTTCATATGTGTTTATGGTGTGTTGTTTAAGTAGGTCATAATTTGCACCTTTTTACTGTGGTGCGCAAATCAAATAAATTATTTAACCTAACCGCCATCTGCATTGAATCACCGCCACGTTATCAGGAAGCCATCAGCATCATCGGCTTCCTCTATGACTTTTTCTTTTTTTTCCTTTCACGATTAAAAGGTGAATCAAAGAAGGAGCGATGAAGTAAAAAAGCCCTCGTATCCATCTTCACTATCCTCTATCTCGCAGAAGCTTTCTGCTCTCTCTCTCTCTCTCTCTGGTAATCACACAGCACACCTCTCATTTCAATACAGTGCTGAGTGCGTTGGCTGAACACAGCAATCCGGTCCGTGTAATGAAAACGTATATACCGGCTCCCCTTCCTGAAAGGAGGCCCCATTAGAAGACTCAGTCTCATTGATTGAAATGCTTTTAAACTTTGCACGTGTCCATTAATGCAGGAGGCGAGGCTTTTGAGAGGCACAAGACAATGGTAGCATACATAAGCCATTCAATATGAAAGTAGGAGCGAGTTCCTGGTTCAAATGTGAGGTCTTTTTTTTCCAGCGTAGAGCGTAGAGCCAGCTCCTGCTGAATTAAGTTTACGTTCTGACACTTACAGGACCGGTGATACCAATCAGCAATGCAAACATTTTATTTTTAATTAGAAACCCTGACTGCTCGTGCACCTTGAAGCAAACTCCATTTGATAAATATCCAATTGCTCACTGGTGCATGCTGAAACGAGGACACTAGAAGTAGAGCACTGACGTGAATGGTAAACAGTGTCGCAACATGCGCCAAAATCCAATCGAAAGCAGGGGGACAAGGTTACGAAATGACTGGATCCACCCCTTGAACTCGCAGCGAGATGACAGTCACTAAGTGAATGGTGAGGTAACATCTTCAGCGTTCAAGGGATGGGCACATAGTCTGATGTTGTAATAAGGAAAAAAGAAATTGATTTGACGCGCTTTGCCCCTGCAATGCCATTAGAAATCCATCTCGCTCCTCTAGCCAAAAGCTTCTACATGAAGTTAAGATGTTGGCTTGTTTTTTCTCCATTGTGCACGCCATCAATTGCATCTAACATAATCTTCTCCACGTGAAAGCCAAATACAACCCAAACACACGTACAGTAAATGGACCCCGCTCCAAACCTGCTAGATTTAATCTGTCCCGCTCCCCACAGAGTTTGCCTTCATGTTTCCTCTTTCGGGGTTAAAGTAGCTGTCGAGGGGGAAGTGCTGTATGTTTGATCTGATCCCTCAAATTCAATTATGCCAAAGTCAAATCCCCCAGAGAATCACCCGCAAGACAGCCAAAGTGGCCTCGTCTCATCTGGAGAATAGGGGGACATATCCAGTTATGTGTTCGGAAGAAGAAGTCTGAGAGGTCTTGAAAGGGGTGTTTCCAATGATTATCTAATCCAAGATTAATAAGGGGAGGTAAACGGCAGGAAAATGCAGCGAGACAGACACACAATGACAGAAATGACAAACCTTTTGTCTCCACGAAATCACCCACGTTGACTCGCATGCCCCGCTGTCTTTAAACACTCGCCGCCTTACGTCTCAATTCAGATTTATGAACTGCTTGTGCAGCAAGCAGGTTGCCTCAGATCAGAGCATTTTAAAGAGCCCAGAGATGTGTGGGAGCAAGTATCTAGCACAGCCGTCTTGGTTTAATTTGCCTGAGTGGAAGAAGAATAAAGTGAGCATTTACTCTCAAAGTGCTGCAGGATGCAGACAGATCAATTTCATTTTTGGTGTGGAGGTTACTGTCAGGGAAAAGACTAGCCTACTCTCAGCATCCCCCGATATGACATGATAGAAAAGATAGTCTGAAAAGGATTGTGTTCGGTCTTTGTTGCAGTACCGTCAGCTATTTGATCTAATAGTCGCCCATATGATATAACATTTACATTTTCATTTTGTTGAAACGGGTTATTTTGCTGGAGGAAGTGAACATTTTGACAGAAAGCTGTTACGCGGACCGTCCACTTGACTGGCACCAGTCATCATGAATTATTCAGAAAAAAAAAACTTTCCAAATATCACGCAATGTCATTCTAGCAAACAGAGCGGTGAGATATTCATATTTTTCATTTGACTCCTGACCTTTTCGCAGGTCTGTTTCTCATTCATTCCCATTGCATCAGTATAAACCAATAAAATCTGACGGACAAAGCCTTGATCAAATAGCAGCACCAGAGCGGCATCGGGATAAGGAAAACGGGAGATGAGACTGTCTCACAGTGGCAAGCGCTTGGCAAGTAAAAATAGCTGTAATAGCCTCAGGTAAGTTAACTGCCTGAAACTCCCCAAACTGATTTTAGGTACAGCAGCGAGTGTGGGTGTGAAAATGGCCCCGAGAGTCGTTAAGCCGCTTTAGGAGAGGCAGCTGAGAGGATGCAGTGGAAAAAAGAGACATCTCCAACTGTATGAGAGCTTAAGTAAACATTCTCACCTATTAGCAGTTTGTGGGATGGAGCGTCTTCACTGTGACATCCAACAAGGTTACACAACGGTCCTAATTGACTCTTAAGTTTAATACTTAAAAAAGGTAAATGGCACTTACAGCGAGGATTGTTCTGATTACTTGAATTACAGACGGACTATTGATGGACACTACGAGAGTGCTGTAAAACATTAGATAATGGAGTCAGAAATTAGCATTTTATTTCCCAAATATTCATAAACCAACGTGCTTTAGAAGTCCCCATTAACATAATGAATGAAATCTAGTGCCACTAGAGTGCAGGATGGAATAGATGACACCTTTCTGTTAATTAATTGGTCCCGTTATGCTGACCGTCTTAAACCTCGCATGGCATTTTTCAAGTATTTGTTTTCCAAACCACTCCGTATGTTTTAAAGCTGAAGTAGAAATGATATTCAATTACAGGAATGAACGGGTCAGACGCTAATGGATTATCCTGTAGTAAAAAATAAATAAATGCTGTTGTTAGGGCGTGTGTAATTGTGCTTTGGGAAATGAGTCCCATCACTTGGTTCGCTGCCTTAACCTAGGTACGTGTGACTTTATGTCTTCTTATATTTCATTTTGAGCTTATTTCCAAAAGTGCACATGTAACTTTTTTTACATCACAGTCTGGCAACAACCAAGAGTGCTTGTCGGCCTCGGTCCGCACTGTCTGGCTGGAAAGCACGGGGTGTTGCCAGGCCTGAGGAGGTCAGGATGTGTGAGGGGGGGGGTCGCGTGATGAGAACAGCTGGAACCCATCATTTTCCTTCCACCCATCATATTCCTTTCACACTGCGCCACCGCATGTATTTGTGCGTGTGGGTTGGGAGCTGGTGCGGGAGCGAGTGATTGAATGAGCGAGCGAACGAGCGAAAGGGAGAATAAACTCGAGCATGTGTTTGTGGCTCTGTCTGCCACAGCGTTGAAATGTCTTCGAGTTAACTGTGAGCCAGACTGTCACGCCGTAGAACAAGCTGGAAATATTTGCTCGCCGCAAATACTCAACAGGATTGAGCCAAACTATTTAGCCGCATCCCATTTCTCACGTTTAGAAGCGAGAATATTTTTGCGAGCGCCTGTGTTGACGTCGCCACACAATGAGAGAATGTTGTCGTGTCAATTCTGCTGTTATTACTTTTCCCACTCTTCATAGCAGCCAGAAATTGATTAGTCCTACAATTATTTGGGGACTTAAATGCAATTAGGTGGAGAAAATACATGAACAGACTAACCTAAATCCAACCCAGTGCTACTGCGAACCTGGAAATGAGTCTCACTGAGTCTCACATTTGTATTTTCATCTGTATTTGTCATGGACTGGGTCATTTATGATACCGGACAGAAGGGAGTGTTTGGGACGCCACATCCCAATTTATCAGTGTTCTCATAATACTGTACATGAGAGACATGAGCTTAAATATTGTGGTCAACACCGTCTTCCATCATACTTCTAATTTCAGACCATTATCTTTTTGTACCCACTGTGCAGATCGAGCCGCGCCGGTGACATTTGGACACAGCAGTATTTTCTGACAGCGTTACTTCGTCGCAGGATCTCATCTGTGCAACGTAACTAAGAATCACACCACTCTTATGTACATTTCTCATTCCTATCTCGTAACAATATTCATTAGCAACCTTGGGCCATTCCCCGAATCAGCGGGTCAGCATGGAGCTGCTTTACACCCCTCAGAGAAAAGGGCTCTATCTCATAAAAGCTTCATGCCGCAGCGCAGGCAGACATTTGGCATTTATCGTCAACTTGGGTTAATTAAACCTGACCCATCCACCATCTTGATTAAACAATGATAAATAATGACACAATATTTCTCTGCGGAAAAGAGCGGTGTCAGATTGGAGGGCGCGAGAAAGCACGTTGACCAGAAGTAAGCTCTTCTGAGCATACAGGCGAGTATGTAAATGTGTAAGCAGGCACGAGTGTCAGGGATGGCACCTAACAGCTAAACAAACAAATGATAGATATGTCCACAATAGGCAGGGAGGTTGAGGATCACTAACATTAAGTGGAGTCATTAGTCGAGCAATTAGATTAGTTGTTGTGTTGTCCTGAAGTACAATATTCAATACTCGGGTTTGAAGTCAAAGGATAAAAACCTAAAACATGTGTTTGTCTCATTGGACTTTATCTTCTCTGGATTAAATGATGTTTTCGAAATTTTCCTAATCTCCGAGTCACTCCTCTTAACAACCTTGGAAGTGTGGGTAAACAAACTCCTCCCTGAAACCACCTCTGTGCTAATACTGTGCCTTTAAAATGGATCTTAATGGCTCGTGGCCTGTGCAGGTGCTGCTTGTGTGAATGTGGGCGTTATAGTAATTGCCCGGCCATTAGAACCCTGGGGATTGTTCTATTAGATTGTTGCACTGTCTGTGCTAATTCCTAGAGTCGCCACTTGCAACATAACCTAGAATGAGCTCATCATCTGAATTGGGTTTTACAACTCAGCAGTCAGTTATCACTCTTTAAAGTTGCATTAAGGTGTTTATGACCACTAGGGGTGGTATATTTACCACAAAACGTGAACAGATGATGAACAGCAATGTGACTGGTTGTTTGTCTGTTTGTCTATGTGTTGGCCCTGCAATGGACTGGCAATCCGTCCAGGGTGTACCCCGCCTCTGGGATAGGCTCCGGCACCCCCCGCGACCCAACTTTGGATAAGCGGCAGATAATGGATGGATGAACAGCGATACATAGCTAGACTAAATCAATCAAATAGGCAACCAGACTGTCCTAACCACTCAAACTGACCTAATGAACTGAACAAAGGGTGGTGTATATACTGGATGAGCAGGCCATCGTGAAACTAAAGGCCAGACAGAAAAAACATTACTATTCAAACACTGAATACAAACAAACTAAGCAGTTTGACGAGTTTACAAAACGTAGATCTAATTCAGAAATCAAACTATAATACACCCTGTATGTATAATCAAAGTAAAGGTGTAAACTATTGAAAACGTACTAGGTTACTCAAAAATAAAGAGAAAATTATGATTAAAATAAGTCCAAACATTCAAGAAAATTCTAAGTTTTACTAACTAAAAATGTTAAAAGTCAACTAAACACGTGCTCGCGATGTGGATAAGTGTAGACTCTAACCTTTCCTTGCGCGGCTGTGGATACGGCTCTCACGAACCTACAGTGGACTCTCTAACGTGACAGGCACACAGCACGGATGCCATGAAGCCTGACACAGCAGCCTACCAATCTGGGCTCACTAATGCAGTAATATCAACTCAGTGTTATTTGTGTTGCCTGCCACTTGTCGTACTTTCGCTCTCATTTACTCGCCTCACTGTGCTCAACGTCAGGCACAAAATATTGTCACTGGACCATCACTGACTCGGCTCAAATGACTTCTGCAATTGCTTTGTTTCCTGTTCCGTGCACACACACACACACACACACACACACACACACGTCGCAGACGAGTATGGCTGCATGCCAAAATCAAGCGTGACACGCTATTAGCAACTGAGATGGCTGTGTGCACTTTGGTCTTTCTTCCATTACTGATTTTTTGTTGGATGCAGAGCAACGCCGACTGAGAAGTTACAGTGTTTAGTTGTAGCAGGTTGCATTTGCCCCGGTAAGAATCTGAATCTGTAGTGATGAGCCATTTAAACAAAAGAAGCCTTAGTTCATGTACCAAATTAATGGGATGTGGCTATTTATATTTTGTGTGACTGTGTGTCAACGTATCATATTTATTTAGAAATGGTTCTTTTTTACTGGAATAGCTACATTTTAATAGTGTTTCCGAATGCAAGCATTTTCAAAGGCTGGACTTTCATGACAAAACCATTTCGCCATGTTTTCATGGAAACGAATATAAAACTAATCAAGTTCAAACAGCTTAAACCGTCAGATAAATTCTGCCCTTCAAATAGTTTAGGTGAAAATTACAGATGGCGAATTAGTTCCCGTAATCAGGCAACGCCGCGTCTGTTGTTGGGAGGAGGTCTGGCAGAGTCAAGAGTCTGTTGTCTCTCTTTTCCCCGAGTTGCTCTGAGGTCAACCTCAGATTAACTAACGTGATGTATCCCCGCTGCCACGATGCATTACCACTCGCATTGTTCTCCGGGTCGCCTCACAAGGCAGGCATTGCTTTCAATTACACCCTCAACTTTTCTTTTTAATTAAACGTACAGGCAGATTAATTACAGGACAACTTAAATGATGGAAAAATTAGAGGTGTCCTGTAACATTGGGCTCGCTGTGAATCTGCCTGCCTCCTCGCTGCCCCCTCCAGCCCTTAAGCTGTCACGCCCGCTGTTCAATAAGCAATCTGCTGGGGAGGTGTACAAACGAGCGAGAGTTGTGCGGGGCAGTTTGTTTCTGTTTGCCAGACAGGTTCGATTCTTTGGCAGACACGGCCCACAGAACCAGACACCCAGGGCTGGAGGCTGGGTAAAAACTAATTACGGCGGTGTTAAAAGGCAGGCTCAATGAGGCACAGAGACGACAGCCAGATTCTCAGCACCCCTTGACTTCAGCTCCGCAGGACGACACGGGAGTTGCTGGGACTGAACAATGGTGTTTAGACATTCATTTGAAGAACCTTACTACCAAATAAACTGTTTTGCCTTCGAAGGTGTAAATGTTGTTAAGCTTAGGAGGCAAATTGAATGTGGAGAATGCAGAAGAAAGAGGCTGGAGTGAGGAGTTCGTGCGGCGCTGGTACTCTATGTCATGTAGCGTCGCATGTGAAGACGCTTACGCATAAATTCTTCCCTCCTTCTTTTTCTCAATCGATTTTCAGTCACGTAAAAGAGGAATGTCGGTGCAGAAACGTCATTGCAGCCTCTCAGATGTCTGCGCGGGACCAAAGTAGACAGATATCCATCACGGCATTCAGACGATCATGGTGATAGAGCTATATCTGGAAGATAGCAGAGGGCCTTTAAAAAGGGGCGAACAACGGATGTGTGGGTATCAGATGAAGGCATTAGGGAGAGCGCGAGGGACACAAACATGTTATGAGAGATGAGCAACATCTGGTGCGGTGGATCTTATCCTCTGGTCGCCAGTCATTACTTTGAGTTTGAATGCGGACCCACTATTTTCTCCGTAATCTTGGCCCTAATTCCCATGTATCCCCTGCTTTAATGGACTCTTTAGGGTATTAACATTTCTACTTCCCCTGCATGTTTCTAGTTTACTTTAATGTTTCTCATTTGCACACTTACAATGTCTTTACATTTCGTTAATTCCTGTTCAGTTCGGAGCAAAAGCTCTGCAATTGTTTTGCTTTGTTTAAGTAGCATTACGGGGGTTTTTCAGAGATTTTCCGCAACATCTTGTTTGAATTTAGGCATTAGCTCTCAATTATCAAAGCACAAAAAACAAAGGAATTAAGTGAGATTTTCCACTATTGCAGTCTAACAATTTTACTTGATTGCAAATTCTGAACATCCTGCTCCCGAGGACCGTTTGTTCTTCTACGGGGTGTCTCTGGGGATTCATAAAGTTATTTTGCTTCCTTTCAAAATCAGTGAAATGTGGAAGGAAGGGGGAGAGCAATACAGGGGGGTTAGAGAAATGGTCAAAACTGCCTTCAACAAAATGAGCACGGCCCCTGAACTAAACCCGGAGGATTGAAAGTGGATTGAATGCTTCTCACCATATAAAGACAGCTCCTGGCACCGCAACGACAGCGATATGGACAGAGAGAGAGAGAGAGAGAGAGAGAGAGAGAACTTGAAGTGAGTCAAAGACTGGGATGAGAGTGAAGAAAAGGAGCACCGGGGAGACAGAAAAAAAGCAGTGGTGTGTTACCAGCTGACCAGTGGAGCTTTTCAGTCCCCTCCCTCCTCCTCCATTACACCATTACTGAGACTGAGGGCTCTGTTTTCACCCAGCCATACAGTATTCTGGTTCAGTGCCAAGCCTGCTGGCTGCCCCGCAGAGTGTCTCACCACCTCGCTGCACCATCAGCACCAGGAAACGGCCACGATCGGAGGAGCCGGAATAATTCCTGGATGTCGAGAGCAAAAGGGAAGGGGTTTCCTAGGGGTTAAAAGGCCTTAATCTTTTTATCCTGTGCTAGAGAGGACTTTTCACAGATTTGATACACTCACTTTAAGTCTTTAAGTGGCATGTGAGGGCAAGGCTGGGGGGAATTCCTCACAAACAGAGCTGAGCAGCTCAGGGTGACGGAATTATAGACATCACATATACGGTGCCAGGATTACAATGCACATCACAACACCCCCCCCCCCCATGCCATGGAATCTATGTATTTGCATTATGTATACCGCCTTGTTTGTGAGCAGTTGGTTAAAGTTAAGTTGGAGTGCAGCTCGGTGATGAAAGCTCTGTCAGCACATCTGCTATTATTTCAGGGGCAACATCACACAAACTGTTCATAGTCGGTGAATCTTTTTTTTCCCTGCGAGCATCTATATTCCTTCCTCTTCCCTGCTCTTTCTTGGTAGTCTCCAGCATACTCGCGCACATCCTCAGCATCCCCAGTTCCCTAATGAGGCGTGATTACTGTGTTAAACTGCTAATTAAAATCAGATATTAAAGCCTACTACCCATAATCCCTCTTGGCTTGCGCTACAAACACCAGGCTGGCTGTCGCCTGGTATTATGCTCCGGCAAACACACGAGTTGCTTCGCCTCACCTTCACAGAGCAGCCCGTGCATCAATCAGCAGCTAAACAGTAATGTGAACTAACGCGAGGGAACGTAAACTCTGAGTTCTCATTTCTTTTCTTGGTTTCCCCAATTCGTGATTTCACGTCGGAACGTGTCCATAAGCAAACAGATTACAGAAGGCACGCCTGAGGCATATGGTGCGCGTCAGAATTGTACATATTTGAGCATAGAGGCACTAATTTGTACAAAATGAGGGCAACGTGTCAGCAAATGCACTAATTCCACTATCTATGACGGATCGGGCTTTCACGGAACAGCTGGTGGGCTGTTATGGAGCACAGACTAATGATCAGCTATGTAAAATTGATGAGTGATTGATTTCCGACATTCATTGGATTCTAGGCTATGAAATGTACTTTTAACACACGCATGGTGAAGAAGGATGATTAAATCATCGCTTGCTTCGATTGGAGAGCGAAAAGCAAATCTGTTTGCGTGTTGTTGCTGTTTGTTTGATCAAGTTTTAAACATGTGCTTTTCATTTTAGGCGACCTCGTCTTACATGCCAGAGTCTTCACAGCCTCGGATAAAATAATGTTTCTCCCCATCAATCTCCAATTAATATTTGCTGCTGGGCAATGGCTGAGACCTTAGTGATCTTCTGTCTCCTCTGGTCAGAGGGATGCAGCGCTGAGGCCACGGCCTCAAATAAACTCAGGTCTCCAATGTGGAGAGTAAGGGTGATCTCTGATCCCTGCTTTGCTACCTCATTAGCCTGCATACACACCGGCATCTGTTATATCACGGACCTAATATGACCGCTTGAAATGGTAAAATAACCACTCTCATTGCACCGCGTGGGATTAGATCGGCAACGGCTGGGGTTCACTGGCCGCGTGACACTGTTCAGATGTTATTCATTTGGAAAGGAAATGCCAAGGAACAACCAAATGAACCTTTCCAAATGGGACATGGCTGAAGTCGGCTGGCTTTTCCAGCCGACAAAGAAGAGAGGTGTTGCAATGAGGGGACAGAGAGAGGCCGAGGAAGAGGGAGAGACAGAATGAGAGGGGTCATTGAGCACAACGGGAAGACGGGGCCCCACTCAGCTGGAGGGTCTCTGGCAAGGACGAAGCCACCTATCTTATGGTGACAAGTGGCAAATGGGGGCCCATTACCACACGGAATGCTAATGCCAAACTTTGGGCCCCAGGGACTGGCCCCGTTCCCTAAACACAAGGAAAGGAGTCCTGCCAGGATGGCATGCATGACAGCCTCCATTCACACCCACAAGTGCAAGAGATAATAACCATATAAATCATAGGAGACTCATACACTCTTTCTTCCTTGCTCCTTCTCTTCTCTCAATCAGTGTCTTCACTGCTTCTTACACTTGCTGTTCCTAATTGTCCCCTCGTCTATTTTTTCCTCTTTCCCCTCCCACTCTCATTCTTTATTGTCTCTTAACAAATCCCTCCACACACACACACGACGTGCTCTCATTCACTGTCAGATGCCTTAAAAGAAAGGACAGCTGTTGAAACCATTCATACTGATTACACAATCTGCGTTCATCATATCCAAAAATAGTGCTGCCAGTGTAGATGGAAAATGCACATCGCAGCATATGACCACTAATGGGCTGCAGTAATACTTAAACAGCCAAACAAGTGCTAACAATGGTGAAGGTTGGCCATGCTCTTGTGTGTTTTACGGAAAATCTAAACCAAGAATACTTATTATAAATGCTGAAGTGTGATTTAATGAAAAGTCTCTATTCTCTTTTTATAATCCTTTTGATCAAGTCATTCCTCTGTACTGTGTGGATGACCCTCGTGACAGGAGAGGAATTACATTTTTCAAAAATAATTATCAGAAATGGGAAAATGAATTCCTTTTCCTGTTGTATTTGAAAAGGGAAAAAAAAAGATGAAGCGAAGAGACTCGTGCAGAAAGGCAGACTTGTCTCGCTGTTCCCTCAGGCCTGTGGTGTGGGCACTGACTCTATTTGACATCGAGATGCAGCGCTGAGAAAGACAGAGTGAGGCGGAGACAGAAACACAGAGAGGGAGACATCAGAGCTCATATGCCTTCAGGGGTTGTGTAAATGTGAGTCATGCCATGATGGGGCGACTTGTTCAGGCTAACATCACCCTTATAACTTTCATTTTGTTTGGGGAGTTCAGACAGTTTCAGCTTCCCTTCTCCTACTCTTTTCTGAGTGGGTAAAACAACTGAGATACAAAAGTGAATACTGACATTAAGATGGAACAATAAAATGTCTAGTTGATGCTAGCTCAGTAAATAATGCCCTCTGTGCACTGCATACAGTACATAATATCTAGTGAATTCAACAAACCGTAGCAGTGGAGCTCATAAAGTCAAATTATTTTTAGGTGATTGGCCGATAAACAGCTGATAGACATTTTGAAAAAAAAGAAATATTTTTAAATTCAATTCAAGCTTTATTTCTAAAGTGTCATATCACAGCTAACGTCATCTTGAGGCACTTAACATTGTAAGGTTTAAGACCTTACAGAAGTATATACAGAATAATGAAGACCCAACAGCCTCACTTGTTCAATGGAGAGGAAAAAGAGGAGGGGGGCACAAAGAGGAAGAAGCAGAACTACTGTGTGAGAGAGACACACAGTTAATGGCAGTATTGGCGTATGAGCTCTAACGATAAGCTTTCTGAGAAAGGAAGGTCTTAAAGGAAGCGAGGGCGTCTACTTTCCGAACCTGAATTTGGAGCTGGTTCCACAGGAGAGGAGCTTGATAACTAAAGGCTCTGCCTCCCAGTCTACATTTGGAAACTCTAGGAACCACAAGTAGACCAGCACTGTGAAAGCAAAGTGCTCTGCTGGGGCAGTTTGGATCTATGAGGTCTTTGATATGTGATGGGCCCTTGTAGGTTGAAGAAGGATTTTAAACTCTACTCTAGATTTAACAGGGAGTCAATGGAGAGAAGCTAATATAAAAGAAATATTATCCCTCTTGTTAATTCCAGTCAGAACTCTGGCTGCAGCATTTTGGATTAAGTGGAGGCTTTTTATGAGTTTTTGAGGCATCCTATAAGTAATCAATCACAGTAGTCCAGTCTAGAGGTAACAAATGCATGGACTAGTTTTTCGCATCACTTTAAGACAGGATGCTCATAACTTTAGAAAAAAAGAGATCAGTCCAAGCACAGATCTCTGTGGAGATCACTCCATAACTATGTTTTGTGTGCGTGGAAGATTTTATTCATATGATCAAATTTGGAATCTATCTGAAAGATAAAATTGAAACCAGTTTACGGCTGTTCCTTTATTTCCAGTCACGTTCCAGTCTGTGTAATTAATAAAATGTTATAATCTATAGTGCCGAATATCAAACCAAGATCTACCAAGACAAGTATTGGGTGAGGTTTGTAGCTAAAAGAAGTTCAGAATCAGAATCAGCTTTATTTGCCAAATAAGTTGCACATACAAGGAATTTGCTTCTGGTCGTTTGCAGCTTCTCTAGAACAATACAGACAGAAAACAAATACATGAAAAACAAAGACAAATTACAGACAAATTATAACAAGACAATGTGTTTGTGTGTGTGTGTCTTTGTGTGTGTATGTGTGTCAGTGCAAGTGTGCTGTGTTGAGTGCAGTTTGTGTTCATATAGCAGCAGCAGTCAGTATTTCATTAGCGATATTGCCTGAGGGAAGAAACTGTTCTTGTGTCTGGAAGTTCTAGCAAACGTAGCTCTGTAGCGTTTGCCAGAGGGGAGAAGCTGAAGGAGGTTGGACGAGGATCTGGAGGAGATCTTTGTTGACTTTGGATTTTAGAGGGAAAGATCCATTTGCATATCGGTCTATAATTGGCTAAGATCCCAGAGTGAAGAGTAGTCCAATTTCAGTAGAGGTTTAACTGCAGCTACGTTAAAGGCTTGTGGAACATAATCTGTTAATAGAAATATATTGATCTGCTCTAATATGGATAAACTGATCAAGGGTATGATATCTTTGAGCAGTCTCACCGGGATGGGGTCTAAGAGACAAGTAGATGGTTTTGCAGAATGAATTATTGAAATTAGCTCTCCGTGATCTACAGGATGGAAGTATTCTAAGTAGAACGGAGGTCCTACAAGCAAAACTAGAGCTGCTGGACACGTTCCTTTCATACCAGTTGCAGAGAGGATCTGATCAATTCTTTCTCTAATAGTTAAGATTTTATTAGTAAAGAAACTCTTTAAGTCATTACTGCCTCTTTTTCAGAGGTGCAGCAGCATCAAGTACACAGTGATCAGTCTGAGAACTAAAGGACAGGAGGATGATATGTTATAACAAATAGTGCTGGGTTTTTATTAGTGTCCTGGCTTCATTTCCTGTGCGGTGCTCTTACTTTGGTAACTTCCCCTGACCACTCCACCCTCAGTATAGTTCACTTAACTGTTTATTACCTCTGATTGGCTTCTCCTGTGTTCTCCTTCAGCACATTTTAGCAGCTACCCTACCACTCCAACCCTGCCAGATTATTTGATCGTATTGTCAACCTTGATTTTCCTGGATTTCGGGCTGGCTTCTCTTCCTGGACCTGCCTGAGTGTTGGCTAGACACAACAGGAAATCTGAAGGTCACCCCGATCTCGATAGAGCAATTACACAATCACATATTTATCTAAACTAAAAACAACCTAAAACAAAATAAATCACAGTATTTATATTCAATTCTATTTTTTACAGTAAGTGGCTACTAGTATTTATTTGTAACTTTAATGTTTTAATAGTCTCAAAAACTGGATGCTACACTGTAAGATCAGATGTTATCATAGAAAAGAAAATTGGATAAATTGGATATTTTGGAACAAAATAATCCCTTGTTTGGGTGCATTTCATAGGTTCAGCATTGATGCATCTGTGACTTAAAACTTATGTAAAAGTCAGATGTTAAACTAATACATAATTATACCAATGGCAATGTTCTTCGATTTATATTTCTAAGTATACTTTTTGGGGCTAAATTCAAGATTCAAGATTCAAAACACTTTAATTTATTATTAATAAATTATAATTTCCCAGAGGGAAATTGTTTTGCCACAAATACAGCTGCTCTCATTTTAAAAAGATTAGAAGACCCACAACCATAAATAGCACCAACAAAACAAAAAATCAACAACTATAAAAGCACAATAAACAAGAACAAAAACATGATAACATTTTATCATTATTGATCTCTGAAGTTGTTGATCTCCCCTCTCCCCTTAACAGAGGGAGGCAGGAGAGGAATTGAAGAGTTTGATGGCCACAGGAAGAAATGATTTCCTGTGATGTTCAGTGGAGCACTTGACATTGATCAGTCTCTGACTGAACGTGCTCCTCTGTCCAGCCAGGACACTGTGTAGGGGGTGGCCCACCTTTAAGTTCACAAAAGGTAGTGGTAGTTTAAGATTAGATTGAAGTATTAAAGTATACTTCTAACAACGAATACTAAACTTACAGGTATGGCATTAGTTAATTAAAGCACAATGACTGCTTGCCCTTCGTAATAATTAAAATGTTAATAATACTTAAAACAATAACAATAACAAACATTTGACCACACTTTTTTCAAAGGCAAAACACCATGTTACACAACTATGTGACACGTTCTTAATTTATAACATGTTTCTTTGTTTGTTTGTGGTTTGTTAGACTACTGAAGTACATGCAAGTACAAAAACAGGCCAAATATACTTAAACCTTTTCTGAAAAAATGTCAGTATACTTCAAATATATGACAGCAAGAGTATTTTATCTCAGCAAATAAGAAATCCATTGCTGTGTCATCACAAATTGTCAAAATGTTGCTTACACACGTGTTCAATATGAAGCCCGGCAACTAAATAGGATTTCCTATATTACGTTAAACAGCCAAACCTGTGTGGTCTTTTTCATGCTTAATGATTTATTTAAATTATAAAGATTCACTCTATTTTATTAGTAATAGTTATGTATTTAGTCTATTAGCCCATGGTCACTTTACATAGCTAATAGGAATACTGATAAGCTTGTTGCCGTTACTGCAAGGTGAATTTCACACTACTGAAATAAATGGAAATGTGTTTTTCTGGGGGGTAAAAAAATCTGTCTAAAAGTCAGCCATGCTTTGAAAAACAGTTGGAAACTATGTAGCTACCATAATCAGTTGTTAATAGGCCAAGATATGCAAAAGCTTCAGCATGGACCTTTAATTATTTTTTGACCACATCATTTATTTCAGTTTTGTGTCATTCATCATCACAATCATTACAATTGAAAGGCAGATCAATTAGACGCGACTCCTGTCCTGCAGTCTCTTTACAAACACCAGCTTTCAACATGTGAGCGCTCTAACCCCGCAATGTATTTCACTGCAACGGTAAAAAAGTGAGGCCAATACCAGACTAGCCACAAACCACTAGGGAGAGATGGGAGTAAAATCTTTGGGTAATGCACTCCACACAATGGCCCTATTTACTGAGGCACCTGAAAGAGAGCTCCATGGTGCAAAACAGCACATTACTGTGTAGGAGGACTGTGGAGGATTTTAGACCAATCACACGGTATCCTTCATGTTCCTGACAATAAATGTGCAGGAGGGGAAGTGGAAAGTGGCAGTTCTGGGGTGTGCATGTGTGTAGGTGTGTAGGGATGATGATGTTTTTTCTTCATATATATCAAACATTATGCAAGAATACATATGTATACGTGTAGGTATTTGCACATGACACATCCGTATGTTATGTGTACTGCTTCACTATTACATAATGTGAAAGAAAAGAGTGTAACTTTGCATCTTTGAACTAGTAAAATACCATGAACACAGCATTTCCAGGAATAATTTGAGTAGAAAGCAAGAAAATCAGAAGTCAATTTAAGCAGAACAAGGTATTTATGAAACGTGATAGAGGAAAACTGAAATACATTTCCTCAGCTCTGTAATTGGTCTCCTTCTCTTATCTGCACTTTCCCTTCACACCTCACATTTGGCAGAGTAATCTGAAATGAAGGGATATTTAATTGAATGATGGAATGCATTTAAAAGTAAGCTAACCAGCTCCGTGCATGTCTGCGTCTATTTGTCCATATGCCTGTCCGTCCTTTTGTTTTGTCTGCCGCTGTGTACCCGGGTTTTACGCGGCCTCACACAGTAAAAGAAACAGAGTGCTTGGCATTACAAATCCCATCTGAGTTGCTCGGTGAAGGGGATTGAGGGCCCACCTTCTGACTGTGCTTTCCAAAAAGTAGCAGGGAGCCCTGTTTGATATCTGCCTGAAGAACAAAACACAGCTCCGCTGCCTATAAGGTGGCATTTTCTATCAAAGCAAAAGGCCATAATCCAGACTTATACACTAAATCCTATGTACACTGACATAATGCCCCCTAAGCTGTGTAATTCCTTCTAGAGCCCTCAATGTTTTCTCCACTGCTTTTTTTTTCCTGTCTGGCTTTTTCTTTTTCTTTCTCTCACTCTCTTTCCTTCATGTCTCTCTCTATCCTTTTTCACACGACTGTCAGTTTAACGGCTCTACAATATTGTTTCTTTTTTTTTAGCCTTCTGTCTATTCTTTCTCCTCTCTGGCCTCCTTTTTGTCTCCCCAGCCCACATTTATACTTCCCACCCCCTTTTCTCTATTTATGTTTATCTGTACTCCCATCACAATAACATCAACATCAACAACAACAACACAATTTTGTACTATGCCCAACAATGATTGAAGTGCTGCTAGGTTGCTAGGATACCCCACAGCCATTGTGATTGGTTCTCATTATAGCTGGGATTTGCCGTTTAATCCAGGCTATGTAATTGGCCTGCTCCCCAGTCTTCAGGCAGGCTTATCTCCTTAGACGAGCCTGCATTTAGTAATGATGCAGTGCTATCATGTATCAACAAATGCGGCGAGATAGCACCGATACAGATCCACCCAATTTCAGCGCTCCCTTTTGGTTCTCTCTCAGCTCAGAGGGCGATGATGAAACAACAAACTCTTTGTTTTGCCGTGCAGCTGGTCAGTGTGTATGTCGTACGACGCGGAAAAAAGTCAAGTCACTCGTGACCTGCGGTCTCAGTTGTGCTCGTGTGTCACCTTCTGCATGTAGGCGTTGTAAGTGGTCGCCGCGCTGACACACTCACACACACAGGACTTCAAGGCAGCGCTGTCATGTCAGAACAAGCAAGCGATTTCTGATGGAGGACGTGTCACACACACAAGTGACCACACAAGCAGAAGTGTCACATGTGAGAAGACTGTCACTGAGGCAGAGTGGTGATGAGACATGAAAATGGTGCGCGCCGCGCGTGAAACAGATAGACGGCTCATGTCACACAGGCAGTAACTGATCTGACAGAGACCGTTTTGTTTAGAGATATTTACCTCATGTAACATACATAACAATTAATATGTCTCGCAAGGCTGGGGAGCAAATAGCACAATTGCGTTTCACCATAATAATGTTTACCTCGATGCTTAATCTTGATCTGGTCTGAGCACATATCGTGGTTTCACGCACACTCAACGTTCAACTGCCATAATTAATGCACTACCAGTTCGGAAAATGCATTTGCAGCTATTTCTCTGTGCATGTGTGGTGCTGCCTGGGTCTGTGTCCCACCCAAGTAAGCCTAGCAGGCTGTTTACTTGCTAATGGAGTTATGGCTCCCATATGGCAGCCATCATTGTGTCGGCTAGTACAGAAACACTGCGTGTTGGGAGACACAGACCCACACAGTGGCAGCTGCTGGTTATAACAGGGCCGAGCTTAAGAGTTTTTCTGGGACACACCCTTAGTCTGATGCTTGTGTGGCAAAAAACCACAGTTGTGGTCCAACAAGTTATTAAACCAGTTATGTTTATATCATATTTAATATTTGGAATAATACTATTCAAACTGGACTGATTGCAACGTCTGTCTAGACACATACTTGCACACATCTAGTCATGTAAGAGACCACTTAAAGTCACAAAAGAGAGTCGTAAAACTTCTCTCTGCTAAATAGTTCATGTTGTGTGTTATATTTGCTTCCTACAGGTCAATCCTGGCAACTTCTGAGATTATTGAGGGCGTCATCGAGTGACAATGTGAATATGAAACAGAATGTAAATCATATTTGTCTGATTACACATTTACACTGGTAATCCTAATTTAATGCATAAAAGAAAGGTCTAACTAACTGTGTCTTTTATTGCAGAATATTTATACTGTAAAAGCATCAATGTATTACTGGAGCACGTCTTTTTTTTAACTGTTGTATGTAATTTTAGGAATAAATTATCTACTAATCGTTACGCTATGTTTATTATCAGTTATGTATGTGCTAATTCATGTTTTCTTTGCCAATAATGCTAATAATTACTATACTACACGATGTGTAGATGCACATGTCTGCGCTTGTATGCGATAAAATCCCCCTATAGCCTTGATTAATAGCTGTGAGAATGTATGTGATGACAATGATGATGATGATGATGGTTCCTAAATAGGGATTGGCCCATACTTGTCATGTTAAACCTGCTAGTCAGGTTTAACATGTCATGCAGGTCGTAGCATCGACTGTGCATGACATTCATCTTCATTGGGCTGTTTTCACTCCATCATTGCTGAAGGTCAAAGCCGAGAGATACATGTGAATGAAACGCTCCGCTTTTGGCAGCCAATTATATGTTCATGTGTCAAGGACGCGATGGAGAGGATGCGAGAATGCTGGAGTGCTATGGTATTTTTCAATTTTGGGGCGGGGGGCATCCCACTGGCTGATATGGGGCTAGTATATCATACGAGGTGTGCTGGAGGGGAGATAGGAAAACACATAGCTCCGTAAAAGGGTCTTATCTTGCTTTCTCTCTGTCTTCTCGGTTTCTGTGGACGACATAATAAGACATAAGAGGAACCTAGTTTATGTGTATGTGAGTATTGAGGGACACTCAACTTTTACTCAAATTACAAATTACTACAGTGACTCAGAATGTTTAAGATCAACCGGTGCATAATGTATAAATGTTTAAAAGCTTTATATAGTAACATATATCTGTCTATTTCTATCAATGCAGAACGGATGGAATTCAATTTTGTTGCTCAACACTGACAATGACTTTGAGAGACAGTGTCCCGGTATGGAAAATCCACAAACCTCTAATAACAATATCCATATTTCATTTCCAGTGAAAGACACTCACAGCGAGGTCAGTCATTGCATTGCTACTGGAAGAAAGAGCATCGCAAACAAAACCTGATTGCATGAGGGAATTTCTCGCAGTCGAAGAAGGAGCGCTTCATCTGCTGTGCCGTGTCACAGAAATGCCCAGATGCTTACTGATGCTTGCCAGATGCTTGCTGAAAAGCTTTGCGAATCATCTGCACAAAGTTCTTTCTTGGATACAGCAAAGTAGATCTGTGGCCATATGATGCGGTATCAACCTGGCACAGCTGAGTGTGGCATAGGCCATGTTTGGATGGCATTCAGAGTCCAACTTGTGTAAAACAAAGCATGAAAATCTAAGTGAAAGTAACAATGTGTTCTATTGTGTGTCATGTTATATTGTCTAAAAATCTTGTGTCTTTCAAATGAACCAGACAAACCTCTTCCAGCAACTAGAACATTTTTCTCCACAAGCTACGAGACGCAGCAATGAGTTGAGTCTACTTACTTCACACATCACGTCTATATCCATAGTTGAACAAAAACACAATCTTGCTGCAAATCGGTACAGTTTTGCAGCTCATGCAGGCTACACACCCTCCATCCACCCAACTGTCTCATTACCACTCATTTTTCTAATAATAAATGTGACGCGTCGTTCATCCAAACGTACAAAAACATAATCTCTGTTCCAGTTTAGTTGAACAGAAGCAACCTAAGTGATGAACAGGGGTTTGTGTCTGGCTGGGTATCTCTCTTATGTCATCCCACATGCAGTATTCTTCCCCTTAACCGATCAGCATCATTATTTCACACGTTATGATCAATGTCTGGTTGGTTCAGCAGAGACAAAATGCATAGAGTTGTAGCACTGGTAGTATTGAATTGATGCCTTAAATAAGGTTCAATATGGGATGTGGAAAATGAGATCAAGCGTTCCGTGAATACTCTGACGCTTTTGACACAGGTGGCGACCTCAACCGCCACGATACAGGTCAACTCCCAGGTTTGCATTCATGTAGGTGTGTTAGTGTGAAGCAGGATGGCAGCAGGAGAGAGAGTGAGCCAGAAAAAAAAAGAGCTCCCATGCTCACACAAGCCCTCCCAGAATGTCTAAAGGTTACATCAACCAGCTGTGCTGTCCACCCAACTCCCCAACCGCAGTCTCCTCTCAGCGCAGCCCAGTCGAGTTGCTGTTTTCTTGTGCCTGACTTGTGTTGTTGTTGTTTTCTCCTGTGGGCTGAGTTTTACACAGTCTGTCAATCTCCTGAGCGTCACACATTAGAAGGACCAGTGGAGTGAGACACCAAGAGTGATCCCCCTGGGGAACAACTCGTCTCCCACCTCCTACCCCTCTCTCTGTTTGTCTCTCTTTATCTCCCACCCTTTCTCTCCCTCTACCATCTTTCTTTCTATCTTTGTCTGCTCCTTTTTTCCTCCAGCTCCAACAACTCCCCGGACTCCTGGCCAAGTTTGAGCAAGTCAGATCCCCTCTGTTTGCAAATGCTACGCTACATCTGTTGGCGCGCTGAGTGCTCGAGCGGTTGGCCAAGCCCAGCCCAACATCCCACAGCATGCATCGCAGCGAGTGTGCAGCTAATGAACACGACTGAAGGAATGTGCCGGCATCCGTCCTCTGCCTTTTTTTTTGTTTGATAAGTTTCCCTCTCAATAGGGGCACTGTTTGCGATGACTCAGCCCGGAACGCAGAGCAGAAGTATCGAGTCAGATGAGCGTAAAGTATTTGCAGAAACCTCTCAAATGTAACAGGAATGCCTCCACAAACTCCCCTCTAACTTTTGAGAAAGAAAAGTCAGTGAATCAAATGAAGATCCCGAGTGAGAGACTTCTCAAAGAACCTGAAGTTGGTGAAACTTTTAAACGGTGAGAGTGTCCTGACCCTGTAAAACACCTGACAAGAACGACGGCAGCTTGAAAATCGGAAAAGTCAAATGTGAAAATCAACTCTCTTTGCTGTTACAAGTGACTTTATTTGAAGGATTGTGTCTTTTGAATGAGTATGGTGATGGGGGTTTGTGGGGAACAGCGGGGGGTTGGGGTGTGAGAGTTAAAGAAATATTAAAATGCGGAGCTTTTAACTCGAGCCTCTGTTTGAATAGCCCTGGCATTCTTCTGGATTTAATGAAAACCCCCAAAGTGAGTAAAAGCCTGAAATAGTATTAACTGGCACACAATAGTAGCCTTAACTGTAGGTATTAAACCTTAACAGCGGAGACCTAATTGGCTGGCGAAGAGGACGGTGGGTGGCTGACTCTTAGGCAGCAATGTCAGGAACTTGCCCTTCTCCCATTCTTTCTGCCGCAAATGAGAAAAAGTTGGACATCGTTCTCGGCTGAACATCTGTGTTGACCTCTCCACTCTCCCGCGTTCTTTGGTTTGGAGGCATTTCGTCTCTGAAGCATCTTTTAATTTCCTCAATGTGTAAGATGGAGACCTTTACGATCAGCACTTTCACCGCTGCCTGCATTTAGCTTTTCTATGTGTGACAAAACCAACGGGAAAACACTCAGTCAAGTGAAAAAGGCATCAGGCTCTTGGATCTTTTTACCACGGAGAGTGTATGGTGGTGGGTGGGTGGCTGGGGGAGTTCCAGGGTGCATCCAATCACTGACTCCAATGGAGTGAAGTAGTCCCTGGCCAATAGAGAAACAAGACAGTGGAATGGTGGAGTACAATCATGCAGTGAACCCGCCGGTTATCCAGCCAAGTGTGCTAATCAAAAACTTGTGTGTCTGATCAATACCAATGGACAACAGATTGCACTCCTGGGGAACTTGTGGAGGCTAGAGGGGTGTATCAAAGGCCAGGGCAGAGGGGACAGATAAGAGAGAGTCGGAGAGCTGGAGGGGAGCAACGCAGTACCCAGGGAGAAGTTGAGTGATTTGAGGGAGTATAACGCGAGACACTGCCTGGCCCGAGGAGCTAGAACGATCGCGCACACACACACACACGCACACACAGAAGGACCTTGTACTCTAAGACAGACAAATGGTAAAACACACATTTCCCCCATTGTGGCCTCGCGTGCAGCTTAATAATTAGTTTTACTATGAGCATGTCATTTTTACCAACATGCATCTTTCTTTTCAAGATACCAGTTTTGACATACAGGTCCGTGCTTGCTACTATGGGGCTCTGGTGTCCAAGGAGACAGCATGTGGCTAGGAGGAACCAGAAGTCAATATACTTACCCTGCAGTTCATGGACTGCTCTACCATCTAACTTAAAGCCACCTTTTTTTTATTAAAAATAGTGCTAGCAACATGTCTTTAATTCTGCATCCCGGGCGGTTGCAAATGATAAATGCAAAATGCAGTAGAATGGAAATAAAGTAGAAAGTGGCTACAACTAACAGTATAGATAGTTTTGCTATCTTGTAAGATGGAGAAAACCAGAAAATATAATGTTTGAGAAGCTGCAACCAGTAGAAAGTTCCTACCCCCCCCCCCTTTAATTATCAAAATATCGGGTCAAAAAACGTAGGAGCATGACCAAAGTTCAAGTTTATTGAACTTTGACCTATGCTGTTCTGACCTTTGTGGGTGCAGCCGTTTGTTGCTGGCAACAGCCTGACCAAACCAAAATAATAATAATGTTCCTACTTTAGTGTCGGAATATCACGAAATGTGAATTAACAAATTTCCATCATAATCAGACCAGACAAATGCAGCCTTTTAGCATGCAAATGCAGCACACAGGGAAATGAGCGTGCAGATGCACATGAGTCTCTGAAACCTCGCTCTCTGCTGATAAAAGCGCTAACACTGTTGCTAAGGTGACTATTTATTACAGTCGTCTGGTCATTATAGAGGATGAATACTGCACCAGCCAGCAACCAATGGATGCGATTAGATCTTTGTTTTTCCGCGGTGATGTGAATATGCCTTTAGATTCCCTGTGAAATCACCACAGTCGACACACTGTTTCTTAATAATTAGCATTTACTTTCAAATGTTTTGACACAGTGAATTAATTGATTCAATTCCAGCTCACTGATTCTAACATTCCTCAGCTTTAAGTGTGAAGTAAACGCGCGCCAATTTTCAGAGCGGCACACCAGATGAGAATTCTTTTTTTTTTTATAAACCTGTCTGCCAAAGCAGAAGAGTACAGCTCGGCCTTTCCCCTGATTTGCTGAATACTTTCTCCTATGAATGTATTAATACTAAATGGTATGAAGTAATTCCTCTCCCCACGCAGCGACGCACGCAAATCTATAAGAATTAACAATGCCCTTTAATCCTTTAGTCATCGCTGTGTGCTTTGAAACAAAAGATCATGGAGGGGATTTAAAACATTACACTATTAATTCTAATCACATCAGTAAAAACAGACATAATATTCCTGTGGCTTTTTCTTTCATATATTTCAGTCTCATGTTGTGCAGTGGGCGCCCCCTTTCTCACGAGGACCGTCTACCGCTCGCTGCACTGTGGATAAACAGGTGCCAGACACCGAGGTTTGATATTAATACGAGTTTGGAAAATTACAGTTGATAATCTTTGCCATCTTTCAGAGGCCTGTCGGTGTGCGTTTGGAAATGGGGAATTTCAGCAGCCAGCCTCCGAGAGAAAACATTAATCTAAAATAATCTATTGATTAGCGCTGATGATCACATTAATCCTGGCAAATCACTGTCACTGATACGGCCACAGAGAGGATTACAGCGGCACTGAGCACACGTCAGCGTGGGTCTTACAGTATGGGGATTTCAATGCAGGAGAGTGCAACAAGAACTGTGAACTATAGAGAAGAAGGCAATGAGATAAATAGGGTTTGTGTAAAAGAATAACATGTTCCTTTCCTTGTGTTGGAGGCAGGAGGCTGGAGGAGCCTGCTTGCAAGCAGGATGTTGACTCCTTAAATGTGAGAGACAAATAAATATGCAAGCTCTCCAGAAATGGTGTTGCTGTTCTGCTGCTGACAGCTGTATCCTCAGTGAAACACACAAACAGTACTACACCAGCACGAACGGTCTCTCCTCATCAGCCATGTTACGGGGTGCCCAGCGTGTTCCAACATTTATCGTGTCTGGAGGAGATCCGTGAGATGTGCCTCTTTTGGGGAGAGGGCACACTGTTTTTTTTTTTTAGTTTACCGGCGGTCTTAGGTAGGGATACGTGCTGGTTTGGGCTGTTACTCACTGAAAATCAATATTTTCCATATCTGAGGATGCAGAATGAATTATTACTGAGATGAGCATTGTGGAGAGATTGAAGGCTTAGTCTGAGTCATAACTCATCTGAAGACTTTCACAAGGACATTTACTTCTTCTCCCCTGGAGTTAACGCAGAGAACATGGATCTCCTCTTTTTCCCGCTGCTGTCAGGGCACATATAACTCGCTGTTCTGAAGACTATGGGTCAAAGCGGCAACCAGGAAAGATGCACATATTTAAATAAACAATTCCTCAGGTCTGGTCCCCAGGGTTGGGGTCTTCTGATTTCCTAAAGCTCTCTTAGACAACACTTCCATTTTGAATTAATGTGTCCAAAGAATGCCAACTGTGTAATTTGACAATGACCTCAACTTCCTTTTTGGAAATGATGAGCTACGCACAGACACACTCTAATTAATGGGCCACTCACGATTTAGATGAACAAATTATGGAGTCAGTTTAAAATGTCAAGATAACCAATTATCAAATGAAAACGGACGTTAGGTGGGGTTTGCTTTTCGTGAAGTCACCTCAAATCATGGGAAAATCCATCTGGGATGGCTTTTTACACATTGTCATGGGTGGAGTATTACATCAGCCACTAATATAAGACACTTTAGGACCGAATTTGGCAAGATGCGTTTCTCAAATGTCCATATGACGTGAAATGAATGATTATTGGCTCTGTATGTGATGGAGGTGCACGTGATTACAGTTCAACAGAATCTCTTGATATTTGTAAGAACACTACACAAACCCTATGAACTCTATAATGTAGCCAAAAATATGTGGATAACCTGGTGTATTTTCCCTCTAGGGATGTCTTGTAATTGTATTTCCATTGTGACAAGGGTTCTTCTGTATTTCCTATTCATTTCTGTTTCTTTAAATCCAGGTTTATTTTGGATTTAGTTTGACCTGGAACTAAGTCTTTACTTCAACCACATCCCAAAACTTTGGAAGTTATCAGCACCCTGAGTTTTAAGGGTGTTAGAGTTAAAATATAAGATACTGGATGAGATCAACATCAGAAAACATATTCTTAGTGACTAATCGTCTGCACGTGCTGAGATCACTTGAGAATAAACAGAATGTTAGAGAGAGTCTAGTTGTGAAGCGTGTTTCTTGTGTAAAATATTCCAAAAAGCTTCATCAAAAATAAACGAATACTTCATAAAATCAATGTACAGAGAAAAACGACTGCTTAAAATTAATTTTATGGTGGATTCACTTCATTAACGGTGACACACGGTTTACTTCTAAACGTGTAATATCAAGCCGCTGTGTCAGTATTTTGTGTTCTGGTATCAGATTGCGTGTTACCGCTTATTCGTGCGAATGGGAAAAAAATCCCTGTAGGCTGGTCCCAAAGTTGTTGTTGCGGTGCTTTCGGGAAGATTGGAGGTCGACACTGGAGCACGTACGTTACATATAGACGTGAGTGTCCATAGCTGTAGCTATTCAGATGCCCGCTGTTAATTGACCCTTTCTGATTCTGTTAATTCAGCTGTTTGCGATTCTGTCGGCCACACAGATCATAATCGCTTCTGACAAAGGTACCAAGACCTGCACTGTTCTACAGACAGGACCCAGGAGATAGACATCATGTTTTAGTGAAGAATGGACTTCTGAGTGACTGGCAGATACCTCACCGAGACAGAGAGCTCTGGCAGGGCTCCAGCGAGAGAGAGAGAGGGAGAGAGAGAGGGAGAGAGAGGGGGGGGGGGGGAGTGCTTTCCTCAGAGCAAAGGCGGAATTCAATGAGAGCTTCACTGGAGAGGATGAGATGCCCTTTCTGTGTGCGATGAAGGATGGACAGAAGCGAGAGGGGGAGAGAAGCAGAGGAGGAGAGAATGAGGGAGCAAGAGAGAAAAACAACGAGGGAGGGAGAGAGAGAGAAAGGAGGAAACTTTTCAGTCTGTATTTTCCATTCAAAGACATTTTGACAGGGCAGAGCTGTGGCAGGGAGTGGAGCCATTTTGAAGTCTCCTACCGGCAGCTTGAGGGGAGCGGGAAGCCAGAATAGATATATCTTGGGGCTGCCTGGGTGTTTTTTTTTTTTGTTTTTTTTTTCTTCTCCCACCACACTTTCTTTTCCTGTTTTTGACAGCCAGCTCCGAATCGCCGAGCAGGTGTCTTCTTATTCTCTGCCGAAACAGTGGGACAGTGCACACAAACACTCCGCCGCTGTTCGTAAACCGATAAACACACCCGCCGACCAGACAGACAGGCGGACGTGCACACTCACACATACCAATAAACACAGCAGTGGCGCTGAACAAGTGACTCTGCATTGGAAATGACTACCCATCACACATGATGTTTTCCACAAAGTTGAGGAAGGGCACGAGACAAGGGCGCAATCTGTGACTATCTACACTGCGACACAACATGAGTGTCACAAAACGGAGCTGCTATTTTCACTATAATGCATGCAAATAGCAGACGGGCGTCGACACTGGGGCGAGATTCAGCGCGCTCTGCGATTTTAGGTCACGGGTTAGGGGAGGGGTAATTCATCCCTATTATTCCCTCAGCAGATTCTAATAACGTGGCTAGTGTCACACTGGACTTATCACAATACATTGCTTCAGGTCGTGCTCGCTCCAAATCAATGCATCCATAGTCACCAGCGCGGGCCCCGTTCCACTGAAAAATGGCAGCTGAATGGCTGCTTTGAGAGGCCCCCTTTTGAAGTTTGAGGGCCTTTTTGAAAAGCAGGATGTCCCTTGTGTCAGTGCTGTAAGTGATTAGGTTGTGACTGGGTGACTGACTGTCTGGGCTGGGCGGGGGTGTGTAATGCCTACAATGTATGTGACCCTTGTACTGATGGGAGTGATAAGTACCATCAGCACACAGTCTTTGACACATGCAGTCACTTCGAAAGAAAGATTAAAATAGCTATACATATAAATAATTATAAATAAATGTTATACGGTATCCATTTTAAATAAAACTAAAAAAGTTATAATATTAAGAAGTAAAACAAACAAAAAAACATGAAATATCTGTCATGTCTTTTCACTGAACATTAAATTAATTAAATAGCTGTGGTTTAGTTGTTCAAATGCCAAGTGTCCATGCATGGGCAGCTACGGTAGTTGCGCAACATCATTAGTATTTCAAATAAAGTAAAGTAAACTAACACGTTGAAACATCTGTCTCATATTCTGAACATGGCCCAAGCCTGCGATAAGAACAATGCCACTCGCGTCACTCAGGCGTGTGAATCCTCCGTTAGGCCACTGGCTTCAGCCAGTGCAGCCGTAAGAGCACGATCGCTGACGCCGTAGATTGACAGTACGCGCACGGATACGTTGATTGACAACGCAAGCCGACAAGCTGTCTAACTCAAATCATTGGCAAATGTGACTCCTGAAGCTCAGCAGTGTCCTGGCTGGATTATTTTCACAATATTTAAGTGTACAAGAAGAAGCCCCACTGCTTCCTTTTCATATTTAAAGCATCGTACTCCCTGTGACTACCTACACGATCCGGACAGTATTAAAAGTTTCTGAACCAATTCCATTGTGTATTGTGATCTCTTCAACAGTTCTTGCAAAGCCCAGGGGGAGAAGGCAGAACAAGGCGTCGGAAGTCTCAAAATAGCAACTTGCCAAGGGGAGTTGGAGAGAAAAAGGCTCGCTGAGCTGCAGCATCACAGTGCTGGACGCTTCTCTGTGCAGTTGAGTCACTCCTTGTTGATATTACTCTCTGCCGTTCAAAGTGGAGAATGCCATGACATATTACCTCTTGGGCAAAACTACAAAGAGTTGCCTAAGAGTGGCCTGGCTGGCTGCCCGCCATTGGCCGTCGTTTTACACCTTCCTGACGGATGTTTTTACTTCTCTCCTGAGGCAGAGCAGTCTGAGAATTCACAGGGACGGGGATCCACGCAAGCTGTACCAGGGACAATGACTGACACATCCGCACAGCACCGCGAAGGATAACCCACACATATGCATTGCAAATGCAAATCAACAGCGGGCAAACATGCAACGATGCATACGGATACACACAGGGAGGCAGGGAGGAGGATACAGATGCACACATTTACATAGATGCTGCTCTGTGTTAGGGGTTAGGCTCAGTCCTCTAACATCAGTGCGTATCAGCGGAACATCGATAAGACTTGGAGCAGGTGCAAGTTCGGTACTGAGCTCTGATGGAGGAAGCTGTCGCTCACCAAGATGCGTCTTCCAAAGCTTTTAAATCACTTCACGCTTACGGAAACATGCCGGGGAGCTAATGTGCTCAAGAGGCCAAGAATTTCACCCAACAGAGGGTGTTAGAGAGTAGGATGTCTTCGTTGGGTCCACTGTCCAATTGTTGTCTCGTGTAGCAACTTTCAGTGGACTAAAAATAAGTATGCTATGAAAAGTCACAGCTTCCCGTGGATTGTAGGACCTGATTTTGCAGTGAAACTCACGTTTTCTCACATTGCTCAAAATTAACTTTCACACTCTCAAACCAGCAAACACGACAATCGCGGCAAACAAAATCACACATTTAAGAGGCCACTGTGTCCCGCTTTAAACAAAACAATCAAGCTAAACCAAAGCCCGTACTCTTCTCACCCAGCGACACTAAAACTACTCATTAATCAACGTCTCATTTGTCAAGCCACCTAGCTGAACCTGATCCTCGTAGCAGTTAGCATTTTTCATGTAGCTGCTAGTCTGTCCATGTTTTAGCACTTTATTAGGAAATTGTATTGTTTGATATTCTTTTCCTGTAGGGTTCTCGTGGAACGGTTAAGTATTTAGCTTCGGAATTAGTTTCCTCCATGACAAACAAACTGCAAACAAAACACCAGTTTCTTGTTAAATTTACTGGGGTCTGTAACCTCGGACATTTTTTCGCCCCAAGGTTCTCCTATACTTTGCATTGAGTTAGCTCCAGTGCACATGCACCAGTTATAGTGTAGGTCTATGGTAAAGATTATCCTGCCACAAAGGAACAGGAAATAGACAAATGAGCTACACTTGAATGCCGATCATACACAGTACTCACGGTCTGTATAATGCATAGATTGTTTATTTAAATACTTATGTGGTTTCTTTCTTCTTCTTCTTGGTGTGAGACTGGTGGGTTGGCGGCCCAGCGCCCTCTCTTGACAAACTCCCACTGGCTAGTACAATTTAACACTAGAACTAGTACTTGTACTCACTTCATTAAAGCTGCTCTGTAGAGTTTCTGACCACTAGGGGCGCTTCAGTGCATTTTTTTTCCTTGGGTTTCACTTTTGTTTAGGTCAATGCATGCTCAGTTCTAAACCTATTCAAAACTAAGAAATATATTTGCACAGCTAAAATAAAATCAGCTTTTCAAATGTTTTATAAGAAGGAAAATACATTTAGCTTGTTTAGTAGTAAAGAGTGCAAGTGACTAAAAGTGTAGAGGTTGCAGGGTTGTTTCTTACCAGGAAGCTTTTGTTTTTTCAAAAATGTGTGTGTGTGTACCCCCTGTATGTGCTGATAAATAAGTAGTACCATGCTGACAAAAGCCTCCTGCTTAAAGGTAAAATACAGTATGCTCTCTATCAGCAAAATATGGCAAAACACATTACTAATCCCGCTTCATCTCCTCGCAGTTTACTATGAATACTATAAGACTGATAACATACTGTACATCGCTTAAACACAATCCCCCTGTACAGTGACTATTACATGACTGACAAGGACCGTGACAGTTAAACAAATGTGTCACATCACAGTCGCAAACCTGTAAAAACAATAAGTTGAACTGTCGTCATTTAGAAATGCACAAATTATCCAAACACCTTCATCATCACCTCGCCGGACAACAGAAGTGTCATCTCATGTTGACAGCCAACCTCATTGCAACTGTTCTGCATACAGCGTCACAGCGACACAATGCGCATTAACTAACACACGAATAAGGACCGGCACACATTTTTGCTCCTATTACGCTTATAAAATAGAAACCATTAATTCAGCAGACTGTGCAATCATCTCTGTTTTTCATTTTCTCTTCCCACATTTCATTAGCGCCTCTAGTTTGTCTATGGGGAGAATAAGAAAAATAACAACTAAGAACTATGATGTTCTGAGAATTCTTGCATTACAGCCATTTTTCCATTCAGTCATTACCTAATGTTTGCATTATATATGCAGAACATTCAGGGAGAAAATTACTTTTTTGGAATTAGAAAAAAGAGGAGCGATGTATCATCTCTTATCAGAACTTGTTTTAATTTTGTGCTATCAGGCATTGCGTGGGAGTGTGAGTCACTCTTTTTGAACATCTCGTTTTCAAAACAACTCGTTTCCACTGATGATGTCTTTGTGACAGTGTCGAGCGCTTTCCCTGGCATCATTTTAGACCACTCATCCACTTGAGAGCAAGATCGATACTGCGCACAACTATGATAATGATTTTCTGTGATGATTTTTAGCCTTGATCTTCATGGTTCTGATAGTAAACACTGTCTCATAATCGCCTACATACTCAGTTCCACTTTTTATCTAAAGGCCTTGGGACATTGAGCTATTATTATTCATTTTTTGTGAGTCATGTTTGATCCAGTGCCCTCATACGGCTTGTTTAAACTTCATACTGTAATAAATGATGTTATTTGGATGTTTTGATTTTTTTTAAAATGCTTTCAGGATATTTTAAGACAGACCTATTCCAGGATAAAACCACCTTTGGTCAATATAATGGAGGTGAAACACACAGCAGTCAACAAGGGCTGAAGCCTGGTTGAAAAAAGTGTCCGGGTGTGTTGTACTGTTGATTTTGTAAAAAAGGAATAAACTTCATGATGAAACACATTAGTTTCGCCCTGTCTGTGCTGCACTCTTCCTACTTCAGCAGTTTGTGGATGTTTGATCGCAATGCGACGATAGAGGGCGCTAGTAAGCAAGGATAAAGCCACTGCTGGAATTCAGACAGCCGTCTGAGAAAGATGCAGCTGCTGAGACTGTCTGCCTCTTTGCCTTTTCTCCTCCCTCCCTCTCTCTCACTGTCCCTCGATCACTCCTTCGCTGTATAATTTCACACACACACACAGCCCCGCACTGACTCTATTGAAAACAGCGAGCATCCTCTATTCCAAGTTAAAAGAGGAAATCCTCACGCACGCGCATTCAAACCCACATCCTTTCATTTATTGGGGGGGGGGGCACTGTAGTGGGCATTTTAGTAAGTGAATCCACGCACGCGCCGAAAAGCGCTCCTTCACCTACCTTCCATCGAGCACCTCTGTGGAAGAGCGTGACGCTGGACGGAACACCCGCCAGCATCACGTTTGTTCAAACTGTGCACCCATCACAAGCACTTGTGCCGCAGCTGTGATGAGACGCGCGCCGCGCAACACTAATCTCGCGCGGGGAGAGTCGCGTTTGCGCACGCGGCCGCAAAAAAAAGACACCTTTGCTCGGATCGTCGGGAAAGCGCTCTCTGTCTCTCATCTTCCTTACACACAGAGAAACTCTGAGGCACCGTGTCACGTATCTGGAGGATGGCTGGACGCACTGGCGACCACACACATTCACATTAGTAACCACAGGGAAACCACAGCATTGCGCACGCAGCCAGACCCTGTCCCGTCTCGTCTGTCCTGCAGCGGCTGTGCTCCCGAGCACACGCACAAGGCCTTCCTATGACATATAAAAAAGAAAAGATAAACACCCACAAACAGAACGTATGTCGGCCTAAAAGTGTGGAAAAGTTACGACATGGATTCGCTCGTCGCAAAAGAAAACGTCTTGCGGTGAATCCAGCAACACCCGCATCGCACTGCGTCGCCTGCAACGCGCAACAACGTTGCCGTACGATGGCTGTTACAGTGGAGATGTTACTGAAATGGTTTGTTTTAAAGGGCATTTCGCCACGACGCACGCGGAAACACCGCACAGAGAGATAGAGCATCCGACCTGTGGTCTCTAAGTGCCGAGCCACGTCTCGAGAAATTACCGATGAAAACCACCATTTTAATGCCCCCCCCCCACACACACACACACACACCTCTCCTGTCCATTTTCGTCAAATATTGTCGGCTCTGCTCTGAGCCCGACGATCAAACCCAAGGTCCGACCCTGTTTACGGGCGCTGCTGGGGGGGGGAGAAGACACCGGAGGGAGGAGGAGAGAGGCAGAGAGAGAGAGAGAGAGCGAGAGAGAGCGAGAGAGAGGGAAAGAGAGAAGGACTGCAATATCATTTGCGAATCCCTCTCACAGTGCTGCAGATAGGGGCTGCCAACACATGCGGCGCGTCTGCAGGTGAGGGGACCAGGCTGAACACGCTGGACGAGCCGAGGAATCCAACCGGCGTCTCGGATATACGTTTTTCATTTGGTTTCCTCTAGTTTTTCCTCTTTGTAATACGAGCCCCCCCCTCCGCATTCCCTTCGGGTTCTGCGTTGTGGAGTTTGCCTCTCAGAGAGGAGAGAAAACTACAGGCTGTACTGTTTGCTGCCGCTGCCGCTGCTGCTGCTCGCAAGTGACTTGGAGGGAAGAGAGCAGAACAGGCAACAGGGCAGGTAATTTGCTGCATATTCACATTCTCAACATCGGAGAGTTGACGCGCTGTCAGGACGAGTTTGGAAACTGCGCGGGCATTTCAATGATCCTCTGCCATATGTGGACGTATTTTCGGACAGAGGGTTACTGCAGCCTGGGAGGTTCTTAACCACAAACTGTGAGTAAAACGGCGCGTATGGACTTTTTGGCGACATTATGTTTGGACTGTAACATTTTGGCTTTTGCGCGCAGACAATTCGCACAGACTGTTTGCGACACCGCCCGGAGCGCAGGGAGACTATCCGGTGTGCGTTCATATCGTCGCGGCTTATTATACTAAAACAAGAAGAAGCAACTAACAGCCAGTGCTGGAGGTGGAGAAGCGGAGAGGAGAGGAGAGACCGTGCACTTGCTGCTTTTTCACTGCAGCAGAAGCGATGTAAGGAAGTCGTCCGGAGGATGAAGTCTCGCACATCCCGAAACCGAGGGCTCTGCTCTTAATGAAAACGGCGTTTTTTCCCTCTATTCGGACTTTTGATCAGTGATTCAATCATTTCTTTGACATTTTTTAACTGGACATTTGTAAGGTGAGAACAATGAGGACTACCAGTGCTGTGGACTATTTGTACTATTGCATGCTCATCCTGCAGCTTGTGCATCAACCCGCTGCCAAACAAGTACTCCGGTACCGTTTGGCTGAGGAGGGACCCGCCGACATCAGAGTAGGAAACGTGGCGGCTGACCTGGGAATCGTAGCCGGGTCCGGCGAGGTGACATTCACGCTAGAATCAGGCTCAGATTTTTTCAAAATAGACAACATAACAGGTGAGCTCACCACTAACGAGAGGCGCATAGACCGTGAGAAATTACAGCAGTGCCAAATGATATTTGATGAGAACGAGTGTTTTATAGATTTTGAGGTGTCAGTCATTGGACCAGCTCAGAGCTGGGTCGACCTCTTTGAGGGAAAAGTCATTATATTAGATATTAATGATAACACTCCCTCCTTCCCTTCCCCTGTCCTGACACTGTCTGTGGAGGAGAACAGACCCATTGGAACCCTTTATCTGCTGCCCACAGCCACAGACAGAGATTTTGGCAGAAATGGAATAGAGAGATATGAGCTTATCCAGGACAATGGGGAAACCTCGAGGCGCTCTTCCGGGGATTCGTACTCGGGGAAGAGGAGATTTGAGGAAGGCGCGAGCAGGAGCAGTGTCTTTGAACTGCAAGTTGCTGACACTACTGATGGAGAGAAACAGCCTCAACTTATCATTAAAGGGGCCCTTGATAGGGAACAGAGAGACTCCTATGAGCTCACGCTGCGTGTTAGGGATGGAGGAGATCCTCCTCGCTCCTCCCAGGCCATACTGAGGGTGATGATCACTGATGTGAATGACAACAGCCCTCGGTTTGAGAAGAGTGTATATGAGGCTGACCTGCCTGAAAACAGCTCCCCCGGTGCCCCCATACTACAGCTCAAAGCAGCTGATGCGGACGTGGGGGTTAACGGTCAGATAGAATATGTGTTTGGGGCAGCCACGGAGTCAGTGAGGAGGCTGCTGAGATTGGACGAGAGCACGGGGTGGCTGAGTGTATTGCACCGCATTGACCGTGAAGAAGTGAGCCAACTGAGGTTCACAGTAATGGCCCGTGACCGAGGCCAGCCACCCAAAATGGACAAGGCCACTGTGGTGCTGAACATCAAGGATGAGAACGACAATGTTCCCGCTATAGAGATACGGAAAATTGGACGCATTTTCCTAAAAGATGGGATAGCCAACGTGGCTGAGGATGTGGTGGTAGACACACCCATTGCCTTAGTTCAGGTATCGGACCGCGACCAGGGGGAAAACGGCATAGTTACCTGCACAGTGGTGGGAGACGTGCCCTTTCAGCTCAAACCAGCCAGTGAAATGGAGGGGGAGCAGAACAAAAAGAAATATTTCCTCCACACGTCTGCACCGCTGGACTATGAGGCCACACAGGAATACAACGTGGTCATAGTGGCTGTGGACTCTGGAAGCCCCAGTCTGGCAAGTAATAACTCTCTTATCGTCAAAGTGGGTGACACTAATGACAATCCTCCTATCTTTAGCCAGAATGTAGTAGAGGTGTCGTTTCCAGAAAACAATGCCCCGGGCGAGAGGGTGACAACAGTGGCAGCCATCGACGCAGATAGTGGGAAGAATGCTGAAATAGCCTATTCCCTTGACTCATCGGTAAATGGGATTTTCTCTATCGATGCAGACAGTGGAGACATCAGAGTAAACACTATTCTGGATAGAGAACAAACGGAGCGCTACGAATTCAAAGTGATAGCCAAAGATAAGGGCATAAACACTCTTCAGGGCTCTGCGACAGTGGTCATCCTCGTGGCTGATAAGAATGACAATGAACCTAAGTTCATGCAGGATGTGTTCACCTTCTATGTCAAAGAGAACCTGGAGCCAAACAGCCCAGTTGGCATGGTTACAGTCATTGATGCAGATAAGGGCCAAAATGCAGAGATGAGTCTTTTCATCGAAGAAGAGGAAGACGTCTTTTCCATCGAGAATGACACTGGGACCATTTTCTCCACGCTGTCCTTTGACCGCGAGCAGAAGACAACGTACACCTTTCGTGTCAAAGCTGTGGATGGCGGTGACCCCCCCAGATCTGCCACTGCAACGGTTTCACTCTTTGTCATGGACGAAAATGACAACGCACCAATGGTTACTTTCCCCATAAACAGCTCCTACACCCTCCTCCCCCCCTCAAGTAATATCAGAACAGTAGTGAGAACTGTCATCGCCACCGATAGCGACACTGGCATCAATGCAGATCTGAATTACAGCATCATCGGGGGAAACCCCTTCAAGCTGTTCGAGATCGATGGGGGCACCGGGGTGATTTCGCTGGTGGGGAAGCTGGAGCAGAAGCACTACGGCCTCCACAGACTGGTGGTCCAGGTGAACGACAACGGGCAGCCTTCACAGAGCACCACAACGCTGGTTCACGTGTTTGTTAATGAGACTGTTTCCAACTCCACTGTTGTGGAGACCCAGGTGGCAAGGAGCCTGAGCACATCTCTCAACACCAACATTGCCGGTGACCCCAACTATGACCTAAGCAAACAGCGATTGAGCATTGTAATTGGAGTAGTGTCAGGTATCATGACAGTCATCCTCATCATTCTTGTTGTTGTCATGGCCCGCTACTGCCGTCCCAAGAATAAGAATGGCTATGAGGCTGGCAAGAAGGATCACGAGGACTTTTTCACGCCGCAGCAGCATGACAAATCCAAGAAACCGAAAAAAGATAAGAAGAAACAGAAATCCAAACAGCCGCTCTACAGCAGCATTGTCACCGTAGAGGCCTCCAAACCCAACGGGCAGCGCTATGATGGCGTCAGTGAGAAGCTGTCAGACAGTCCAGGCATGGGTCGGTACCGTTCAGTCAACGGCGGGCCCGGTAGCCCAGATCTGGCGCGGCACTACAAGTCCAGTTCACCACTACCCACTGTCCAACTTCACCCGCAGTCCCCAACAGCCGGAAAAAAGCACCAGGCAGTTCAGGACCTTCCCCCTGCCAATACCTTCGTTGGCACCGGAGATAACATTTCACTTGGATCTGACCACTGCTCTGAATACAGCAGTCAAACTATGAACAAGTACAACAAACAGGTAAGAAGACACATCTCCATGTTCCTTTTTTTCGTCTTATCCCTCCACTACTCTTAAATGTCTTGTGTTCCTTCCACTTAGTGTTCTCTCTACCATAATGCTTTCTGACAGGGCTAGTCTCAGTAGTCTAGTTGCCTTTATGGTGCTAATGTGTGTCAAGTTAGTGGTATTGATCTGTTTTGGTTTGGAGTGCCATTCACATGTAATTCTGAAAAGGGAAGAGAAAGGTTTAGATTAGCTAAGGAAGGGGTATTGTTACCACTCAACCAAACACGTCTAACTTTTTTTTTTTTTCACTTTTATCGCGCCATGTGTTCAGGTTTTCTTTTCCATCTGGGATGTCACAACCACTAACCTTGGCAAATGTGTGTCAGAGTGTGGTAGACAGCTCACATAAGGATTTGGTTTGCAGTTATTTTATCCCAGAGGGGAGCATGGCAGGGTTTGCTGACTACACTCCTCTTAGCCATGTCAAGCCCTGCCCTGCCCTCTGTCTGTGACAAGGTTACCTTTTCTTCTTGTGAAAGGGCAAAAGAAAAAAAAAAAAAAGCAGAAAGGCAGATGGAAGTTGAATGCAGCACAAACAAGGCTTTGTAAGATTCTTAGTGATTTTTATGGTCTCAAGTTGAGTAGAAACACCTGGCCAGCTGGTCACATTAACATTCTTCGGCACTTTTTTGGATCTGCATCCATTTATTGGACTTCAAGGGAAACTTAACTTGCTTACATCACCTCCCCCATACTTATACATAAATGTATGTCATCTACCTGCTTTCCCTCTCTTCCCCACTATCCAGCTCATCTTACTTCCCTTCTCTTATTGCTTTTCTGCACTTTTCCTCTTACTGAACCTTTTCTACCACATGCAGTGCCGGGAAAGAAAAAAAGCGTAGGTGGCATAACATGTTTCCACATCAAATTCCAGGAAATGTGTGCTTTTATCAATCTAGGTTTTATTTATTTATTTTTTTGGCTTTTTGCACTGTTAGGTGCAACAACAGTGAAAAACAAAGTTAATACATAATGAAGTCAGCTGATTTGCGTTTTCAGGCGAAAGAACACCATTTTTACGTGTTTTATATGGCAGTCTAATGAATTATTGATCTTTGTTTAACTTGGTGTCAGCAGCTCCTCTTTTAGAATTCTAGAAGTGCTGTTCTCTCGCAGAACACAGGTGCATTGTTGTTGTTTTTTTTCATTTTCTCTTAGTGTTTTCCTCTTCCTTTTTTCTTTAGATATGTCTATGCTCATTTTTTATATTCTAAGCCCACTGTCGCCATTTCACCTTCAGACTCTCTTTTGGCCCTGCGCAATGCATCCTTGTATTTCTTTTGCATCCACCCTTTTTCTCTCTGTTCAGCCTCTGCCACATCATACCCTTTACAATGGTGCTCTCTACTTTCTTTCTTGCAGCGGTTTTCTTTTTTAATCTCCTCTCTCATCTCTCTATATCCGCCTAGCTATTTCTCCCTCTCGAATCATTTCACTCCCCTTTTACTTCTCTTCCTCGGCCCTGTCTCTAACAGCTTCTAATACGTTGTATTCACTGAGCTGCTTCCTAGAGTGTGAGGAGTGCTGTTGCCTTCAGATGTCTCCTGCATAATTAAAAGGGCACTCTATTTGCTGTTGCGGCAGCAGCATGTATTGTGTGTCACTATGCACCACTTAAATAATTATATATTTACGGCCTATAATAACGCTGTGGTAACTTTTATGGACCGAGCATTTGTTAGAATATGGTGTCTTGGACAAACTCAATTCTCACAGGCCGCACTGCACAAAAGACTAAAAGAGGAAAGATTCTGCTCCTGTGATGTTGCACACATTAGAATAGTTTAACTGCAATGAAATAGTAAAGGCACCATGTCAGGTAACCTGTGAGGTGTTTAATACCCAACAGTTAACAGATATTGAAATTGCCTTTTACATTCCATGGGCTCAGGAACTCACTGTGGATGAATCTAGTTGGGGTGATTAGCGCGCAGTTTAAATGAAAGAAAGCTATGTGAAGAAAAGGATGTGCTCCAATCATAGCATTCAACAACCACCTTTATATTCAACTGTGCTACATCTAAAATATTCTATTGTCAGGTAACGTTACAGCTACAGACACATAATAGTACTTAGAAAATAGGCTAAAAACATTTTACTTTCCTAATATTTACTCATTACTGCTGTTAATTCTAAATATGGGTGTTTTCATCACGTGTGGCCAATGATTTAGTTGAAGATTTATGACAAGTGATGACAAGTGATATTCTTTGCGTGTTATCGCTCTCACACACACACACACACGGCGTGCACACACATGCCCGCACACACACACCCTGCTCTTCTACCACTCCATCTGCGGGAAGAGACAGACAGGCACAAGAAAGACGGCCCTGTTAGCGGCGTGGAGAATGGTCCCTACTGTTTCACCAGGGGCTCGGGGTGGAAAGATAGGGGAGAACGACGGGGAGGGAGAGAAAGAATAGTGCTGACCATTGACTGTAATCTCTGAGGTATCGGGTTCTGTCCTTCTCTCTTCTCAGCTACCTAATAACTGCGCAGGCAACCTGCTCGGGCAGGTAACCAGGCAACTGAGAGAGTTTATCAGCGAGGTGAGCCTTTCTTTTTAGCCCGTCAGACATTTAAACAGTCATTAAGCTGAGCTAACTGTGAGGGAGAAGCCAGCGTGTCACCCGGCGTCTGTGGAGGGCTCGAACAGGAGGGGAAACAGGCCTGACATTTCATCTCTTCCTGTAGCTTCATTGACTGTGGCTTGTGTTATTCATATTTGCCCCTGTCTGCCTGCGTGTGCGGCTACAACATAATACTTCTGCTCCTTATATACCCGTGTCCAAGCCTCGCATCCGAAGGCTGATGAGAAGTGTATGCACTTAACAGAACACTTAACTTTATTACTTCTGGCAGGAGCTTCTGTTCTTTGCAGTGCCAGAAAAAAAAAAAAAAACGCTGTCCAACCATAATGTAGTGAGAAATGAAATCACTTAGCCACCGAATTAGCAAGAGCCATCAGCTTTTGTTTTATCATTGCACTTCAAAGCACCACTCGTGCCCAGGTGGATCACTTTTAATCAGCGGTGAGCCACAGCAGCTTGTATTCTTTGCTCTTTGCAGTGCAGCCCCTCAGGGTAGGCAAAGCCCCAGTCCACACACTTATAGCAGGTTATCTTGCCTCAGGAGCAAGCATAACTGGACGTTGCCCTTAACCCAGTCGCCCCAGGGTTCACCTCCTGTGCTCTGGCCAGCTGTTCCTCCCGGGCCTCCTCAAAGCTGCAACCTCTCCTCTGCACAAGCTGCCGCGCTGCTATAGGAGAAATGATATTGCCATGCAAATTGAGGTCACCTGCATGGTGTCTATAACCAAAACATAGGATGTGATTGCCCTTCAAGCTCAAGGCCTATCAGGAAACCAATATGGAAATGCTGTATTTTGCCTCTGGCCTCATTTGTTTTAACCTACAAAATGTAGCCGCCTAAACACCTACAGTAGCAAAAAGCCACGAGTTGGATAATTTAAACTCGCAAAGTCTCAGTGGCCCAGTGTCTTCAGCCGTGCCTGTACTTGGAATCAATAATGACTTCACTGTCCACCCCTGTGTGTTTATATTTCTTTAGCATTCATCACCACTTGCGTTTTGCAGTCACCAAAGTCCCCCGATGGCTGTGATTGTATCTGCAAAAACGAGCGAGGCAGTCAGTCACTCATTGAGCTCAATGAGGTAATTACTTGATAAGAGGTTCCACAGGAGCTTCAACATGTTTGGTCATCCCCCACCCTCCCACTGCTGCTGATACAGGTCAGCTCGAGTCAGGAGGAACTGGAGGGAAGTGGCTGCTGTTGTCACCCTTTGCGTTTTCTTCATTTTCTTATTACATTTGAATAAAGCAAAGAACTTTCGGGGACAGTCGGTCTCAAAGTCAAACAAGATGATTATCACGCCGGAGGATCGGAATATGAAACGCGCACGAGCAGCTTGACGGAAACGCGGGATAAGATGCCAAGGGTGAGAAGAGGTGAAGAAAAACACAATCTGGAAATCTCGTGTTTACTAAGAAATGAGATTATGTGCAATGTGCTGGTTTGTTCATTGTCACATTATTATTAGCCCTCGTCCTTTGTGTGGAGCTGCGCACCGCAGACTGTGGCTAATTTTACAAAAATACTTTTGGATCTGTTACGGCCTAATTCAATCTATTACTGCTCGGGCTCTGTTGTTTATGTTCTGAAAGAGGAATGAAAGGGGTAAGAGAGCACAGTAATCCTCATGAAATTGCAATGGGCAGCATTTTCTGGTATAATTTGGTTTGGTGATTTGAATGCATTCGCTCTAAGGCAATTACTAATCTAAGGATTAGACTTACCTGATACGCGGGCAGAAATGGTGCAGACTGTGAAGAAAAAGTCAGAGAAATGTTGCTCTAGCTGGTTGCTGCTGTGTTACTCTGCATCATGTGTTAACAGTGGGGCCATAGGAGACGCCACGAAAAGTATTGCTTCATTTCAGCTCCTTTGTCTTCCTTTGCCTTTCTCGTCTGTCTCCCCTCTCTCCTCTCCTCCCAGCGAGCTCATTTGTCTTGACACGAAAATAAATACTCATGATTGAGGAAGCTGAAGGATCTCCGGACTTGTCTGCGACATTTGTCATGATCTCATGTGATGAAAGACGGAGGAAAGGTGGGTGAGGGAGAGAGGGAGGAGGCAGACAAGAAATTTAAGCCGCATGCCAACTTGATTGCTCTCCACGCCGCTGATTGTAAGTGGCAGTGTCGAGGATGCCACCTTCTCCTCGCTGCTTCTTCTTTCGATTTGATGTCATCGAAAGTGGAATTTCATTTCATACTCGATCGCGTTAGATAGAGCTCACCAGGACAAAGCTGATTCATGTGTGCAGATTCGCCTTTCCCGTGGCACTATCGATCATCGCATATTCACCGTATTGCAGACTTGTTTCTCGCAGCAATTGTTAGGAGGAGTTTGTACAGTAGATTGACTTTTACAAGGCACCAAAGGTCTTTGATGTGCAGCGCTGGCCTCGTTGCCTTCTCTGAAGCCGTCCCCTCGTATCCACTACGGAAGCGTAGAACCAACCAAACGAGAACGCCACTTAGTTGTTCTGCTGTACAACCCTGGGGAGCAGTTCTCCGTCAACAAGCCGGATCAGAACACGGGTCAGACGTGGGGCTGGTTGTTTGTGACGCTGATAGGCAAGACAGTGATGTTTTGTACAGTGCGACACTGCACTGTACAAAAGGAAGGTTTTATTTAGTTTACATGCCTCGCTTTTTTTTTTCTGGTTCCACCTCACAGGGGAGCGAACACGGAAATGAATCAGTTCAATCACTCCAATGTCATCGTTGCTCACATGGGTCCACGGTGTCAAGGGAGCTGCCAGCGGGGGGGTGGTGGTGGGGTTGTGTTGCCGCCACCCTCCAGCCTTGGTATCAGCCATGCCGTCACATGGCCTTGATGTGAATAAGAGCCGTGAAAGCCAGGCACACTGATCCATAATTTAGCTGTAAGTGCCACCTTTTGCTCTGGCACCGAACGGTAAATCTCCAACTTGCCTATGGAGGAAAAGCTGACAGGTGAGGAAAAAGACACTACAACGTGCACTAACTTCTCCCCCCAGACAGAAGAAAGACGTTAGTGAAGTGAGAAGTAGGGCGATGGGTGGGTGAGCTTGTCCACACAATAGTGTTGACATGGGAAAAGTTAAGTTCAGCGGTGTAATTGGAGCACATTTAATAGGTACAACCTTCACCCTGGGTTCAGGTACACATTGATTTCTTTAAGGCTCTGACAGGGATGCACCTGTTCTCTCTCTCTCTGTCTCTCTCTCTCTCGTTCCGCATACTTACCCCTTCTGACTTTCTCTTTTGTATTGAGAAACTGCTGAAATATTAAGATGCGCCGAGATCTCCTGACTGAATGAGACACATTAGGAATCGTCCTGGATAAATAATGCATCGGAGACCTTTGCGTCCAAAGCATATACTTCTTTTCTATTAACAGGCTACAGGCATGCATATTTGCAGGAGGAGGGTATAATGGATATGACTTGACTTGAGAAGGGGAAGAATAGGACAGCTTGACTGCTTCTATTAGCCCTGTTTTGGTGTGGCTCCCACCATGTGGCCCCCAAATGAGATTATGTGTGTATGAAACAGGAGGTAGAGCGCTCACCGACCATCCATCAAAGCCTGGTGGGACCTGTGTGAAAGTTTGTGCATGTGTACTCAGCGGGTAGACTTGCCGCGCTGATGCGCGTGTGAATGTGCTAGGGTGTGATAAAGTGTGTGGCCATACAGTATGAGTCCGCGCGTGTATGTTTGTGTATCCTGTGTGGGGGCTGGCGAGGGGAGCAAACGGGGGGGGGGGGCCTTCACACTCCAGCCTCTCCATCATCCTGCACGCGAGGCACACGCGCAGCGACATGCCTGAGAGGGTTTCAATATCCTGCCTGTGTGCGTGTGTGTGTGTGTGTGGCTGTGCTGCTGTGTTTACTCAAGGAATGCGGTTCATTATATTTGTATGCGTGTCTAGTTATTACATACAGTCTCCACACACATGCATTCAGAGGCAGATGGAGCCTGGAGGCTGGAGCCATGCTTTATTTTCACCTGTTAAAAGCCAACTAGAAACCGGAGTGATGTGTGATGCGACAGCTTCCCTCCACTCTCTGTAATCACAAGTGCCCTCGAGCAAGGCACTGTGAGCTCCTTTGTCCCAGCAGAGCTATTTATTGGACACCGCTGTGTCCTGAGATGTGTACTTTAACCCTAGTCGGTTTGAACGCGCACACGCTGTCTGTGTTAAACTCTGCAGATGAGGGGGGGGTGGGGGGTGTGTGAAATATTCATTAGGAAAGCACAGGCGGAGCCCCTGTATCGACGAGGCCTTACCTGGCAGAGAGCAGGCTATTAGCCAGGCCCGATAAATCTTGTCAGGGGCTGGAAGAGTCTGCCTGCCTTGCTGAAGAATGAAGGTCACGGGGCAGCTGAAGTTACGAGCAGCCTCGCAAGTTAACTGCTATCAAATCAGTGGAAATATGAAGTCCAGCCAGTCAGCCCCCTTTTTTTTTTCTTTTGGAAAATGCTAATTAAATCAATTTGCCTCGTTCTCGTGTGTACTTTTCCCTGCTCGCTCTTTCAGCACACTTCTTACGCCGACGTAGGATTCAATTAAAACGTGAATAAGGTTACAGACGGTGGAGTTAGTTATCGCTGTGAGGCAGATGATGACAGATACGCGCCGGACAGTACCCGAGACCTTCTGCATGACAATGATTTATTTAAACTGTCCTTAAAGTATTTTCAGCATTTTCTTTCCGTGCGTGTCTTACATCCAGCTCTTAATGATTGAATGTTTTATAGCATGGGAGGACAACGAATCCTCTGGATATCCATAAAAGGACGGGAGGATAAACTGAATGGAAGTGGTACTTTTAGAAAGTTGAGATAAATCCGCCGTTTGTTCTGTGCTGCAGGAATTTTCCATGACTTTATCTCGGGAATACATCTTAGGGACGGTTTCTCAATTACTCCATTAATGCCAGTCTCAAGCAGAAATGCCACGCGCTTGTTGTTTCGCGCCCTCCTCTAGACCCTTTTCCCCATTTTCTGAGGCACCACCAAAGAGTCTGCAGCTGAAATGTTTTAAGCCAGTTAATGGAATTGGAATTGTTGACTGATGATGAAAGTAACTAACTATTTTGATTACATCGAGGGTTTTTAATATTTGCTAACCCCACTGTTGTGGTGATTTTCCGTTTCTCTGCAAACTGACAAATCCCCACCAGAGTGGGCTGCAGGTGAAAGGGGACTCAAGGAGACAGGAGTCAAAATGAATAGTTTCAGAGAGAGGTTGAACAGAAATATCGTATAAAGACCCATTATAATAAAAATATGTAGATTTTTTTTCAGTTTTCTAATATAATACCTTTGTGTGTTCCAGCGTCGGTCAGACTAAACTATGCATTTGAATATGTTATCTCGGGCTGCGGGGAATAATAAGGGCATTTTCCACTGCTGTCTGGCATTTCATGCACCGGACAATTAGAATCAGATTATATAAGTGAGTAACTGTCAGACGTATTCATAAGGGAAATAATTGCTTGCAGTTTTACAATTCTCCCGCGATGGAATAATATGACCTTACTGGAGAATTTACAAGAAAGTTTACGCACAATTAGCTCAGTTAAGAAACCCATGATACAAAGTTGGGCTCTGTAGTACAGCTCTATATTATGTTGCCTGGATGAACTGTACTTTCTATAGTCTGACAACAGTTATCATATGCTGTATATTCCCATAGGCCTGCCCCTGTTGCCCTGCTATATAAAGTGGAGATGAATGTAACTCTGGCTTTAGTCAGACAAATTCTACTGTGGATTGAGGCGCTCCAGACATTTAATATGGTTTCAGGTATTGATTTGCGGCACCTTGCCCTATAGCCTGTTTATTATCTAGCTTTGGTTTCACCTTTTTACTCTTTTTCTCACAGCATCTCAGGAGATGAAGTCCTCCTTCTTATTTCTCCCTCAATCTTCCCAGCAACAATGTTCTGAGTAACAACTACAAATAGTCAATCAAACTGCCCACTGGCAAAGAACGCAGCCGCCATTTTGGCTCGCGAATGAGCGAGCGCGCGTGCTCGGATAATACCGTGTCCCGAGCTGTGGCTTTTGCTCCGTTTGCTGCTGCAATTATGGAGGTGGAGAAATTGAGGGAGGTAATCACGACTGAAAGACTTTGACACGGTTCATTTAGCCTGAGCTGGTCCAATGCAACACTTGTGACACAATAGCCGATTGTAAATTGCAGAGTGGATTCAGTGTTGCGAAGGGCCTTGAGGGGGAGCTGGCCCACAGAGGTGGGGGAATCGTGTTACGTTTGTTGCCATTTGGTTGTAGGTTGATGAGGTCTGGGATTAGGGGGAAAAGGCAGGGGTATCAATCAAAGTGACACGTCCGGGGGTGGTAAAATTATTAGAATAATGGTAAACAAAGCCGCGGAAAGTTCCGCAACTTCATTTCCAACCCGGCCTTTGCTTAATAAGCTTCATTTAATGTCAGGCCCATCAAAGTTAATCTGTCTGCACTGATATATTAATAACAGACTTCAGTGTAAGGAGGCCAACTGCTGGGAACATAAGTGCATAAAGGCAGCCTATCACACAGTGAAGAGCTCTTATGAACCGGTGACGTGGGGGGGTGGAGGTGCGAAGGGGGGGTTCATATCGATTTTGACAAGCAGCTAAGTGCCTACATGTGTGACATTTACGAGTGTGTCGCGGAGATCCCCAGCTGGACTCGGATGGGAGACAGTTACTTTCTGTTTAATCACCATCAGAATTCTGCGGGTGCTGCAGCAAATGTTTGAGTAGCACAGATTACTTTCCCCCTGTGAAGCCAATTGCTGGCGATCGTTTGATGTCTACGCAAATGCGCTTAACTAGAAAAAAAAAACACTGTTGCCTCCTTTTTCCTTCCTCTGCACATTTGAAGGATTTACGTCAGGGCGTGTGTGTGTGTGTGTGTGTGTGTATTTGTGTGTGTGCACTCCATTGAATCTCTTTGAATGAGCTTTTCTTTGCCGAGGCAGTCACGTCTCCCAGTGAACTGGGGACATGACATGACAATTGGAGCCCTTGTAATTTATGTTTAAAATGGCAGCATTATCTGTGCCAGCATGATTTTGTTTGAACAAGGAGGCACACTGGCGAGGGTCCTCAGTCGCCGTTCAAACCGCATGCTGGTGTTTGCTCAGAAATCCTTGATGGGATATCCATTGTTACTATGGCAATATACCTCCGCTGTACTCTCCCCCACCTACTGCAACTTCTCCCATGGCCGTATGCCTGGAGTTTTTTGAAAGGCTCTCGCGGCTCTCTCATCTCGCTTGTACCCAGTAATTCAGAAACATCACTGCCAAAAGTGGAGCGGAGGGGTGACGTCTTCCCTGTAAAAGTCATGGTATCCTAACAGCTTTGGCCTGGAGTTGGATGAGGCGTGGGAACGTCATGTTCCACTAAACTCTTTTGATAAAGCCACCTGGGCAAATGGGGAGCATTTCAAAGATGAAGGTCCCCGAACACTAAATTGGCAGCAGTTACTTTACTACAATGCGCTCATGTCTTCCCTGTGTCACGGCTCCTTAGGGACCCGTAATTTACTGCCCTCCCCACTTTGAGGACTTGATTCAGCAGATCAAATTAAACAGCGAGGGAGCATCAGTGGCTGAACAATGCTTTGCTCTTTAACACAGGGCCAGCGTTTCGGCAACACCCATAGTCCTGTTTAGCTACTGTTTAAACATTCCCTATGTTTCCTCTTGCCTGGGAAACATGCCGGAGTCATGGTGAACATTTTTTTTTAGAGTCGGAAGAAAGAGCTTGATGTGGCTAAACAATTTTTAAATAAATTCACACCTCTAGTAGGAAAAAGATATGGCCTACAAGGTCAAGTGTATTATTGCTGTAATGCACCACATAGGGATCTGTTCCTGAGTATCAAATACCCATTAATCATAAAGACAGATGTAACAAGTCCTCTATATTTCATTCCATATCTCAGCATGATGACTGAATAGCAATGAATTCATTCAGACAGATTAAAGGAGCTGGTGTCAAGGATCGAAAAAAGGAGCAGTGCTGAATAAATAAAGCGAATGCCTACAGTGGGCCTAAGGAATAGAGCAACCGACTGGAAGGCTTCACTCTGAGCTCCATCAAACTTGGAGGTATGCAGGCGACTCATCAGCCAAAACGCCTTAAAGCACGAGCGAGAATGACAAGCTAGCTAACCTCTAACTGAAAGCATCTCTGCGTAGTTTGCTCCACGCATCTGAACTTCTTTTTTTCAACCTTTACCTTTTCACAACAAAAGGCAATTAGCTCACTCATCCCATACAAGGAAATAAGGCTTTTAGCGTCACGCTCGCGGACATACATTTAACTTTGTGCGTATGAGCGTCAGGAGGCCTCAGCGGAAGTCTAAAGAATATACTTAAAATACCAAAGTCTTTGATGTGCAGCAGGGACGAGCTGCCTTTAGAAACACACAGCGGCTCCTGTTTGATTACTAGCCTCAGTGTTTCTGCAGACTTTTGTGTCAAAGCTCGTAATGAACGTTGTGGGCAGCTAATGGTGTGTGTGAAAAAGTATGCAGGCTCTAAAATGGTGTTTGTGTACGTGGGCTTGTGTGTCTTTTCATGCAAGGCACATGCACTTCAGGTGTCACTTGCTTTACCTGCCTACCTGTCTGAGGTGGTAGTAGTGGTAGTCTGTGTTTAATGCTCGTCTCACTGTAGGCCATGCAGTGTCTGAGGCTCAGCTGTTCCTATTACCGTCCAATAGGTGTAGAAAGGTTGAGACAGAGGAAAAACAGTGGCGGGGGATAAATCATGCAACCAGCTTTGCTTTAAACTGCTGCTGAAGTGACAAGGGAGCGTGCACAGGTTCCCACCACGCACCGAAAAACTTGCCACGCGGTTATTGTAGGAGAGAGAAACAGTGACTGTCCCTCCCACAGCAATGCTTAACGCTTTACAGTGTGATCTGAGAGAGATACATCGAATGGACGACAGTGCCTCACGTGGTTACCTCGCATCCGCGCGATGACAACACCACTAGCGACAGAGTGGGAGGAGGCCCTTTGTTGCAGCGCGAGCTGATACACCGAGAGGGAGTGACAAGGTTTGAAAAATTGGCAAACAGTGCTCGCTGGAAGGCTTCCTTGGGGCTTGGGTGCTTTTGGAATCATGTGTGAATGAAAAATAGTCGTGTGATCCTGCCATGTTGCTCCTGTCAAGAATGCGTGATTTTTTTTCCTCACTCTCTGCCTCCCCACCACCACCACCACTCGCTGTCATCTTCATCATCTTCCCTTCAAACGCTTGCTCCGTCTCTCCCTCCGCTTCTCATCATCTCTGTTTTAACACTCCATCCTCTCAGCAACATCCCCTCCTCCATCTCTGTGTTTTTTGCTGTCTCTCGTTCTCACCCTCCTCCTCCTCCTCTGTTCCTCCAGCTTAGCGGTTGTGGTTATTTAAGGCTTAGAATCCATAAAACCCGCCTCAGGTGTGTTTGCTTTTGGTACTTTTCTGAAATTGGTGCATAGACTGCCCCATTGTTAGCTGTCAATCCTAGTTCGGCCGCTGCCCGTCAGAGGAGAGTTTCATGTGGTTTACTGGTGATTTAAGCTCAGGTGGAGCCCTGCAATCCATCAGCAGGTCCTAAGTAGAGGAGTGGCCACTTAGCAGGGAAGTTAAGAAGACATTCTCAGGATACCGGTCCCTGCCTACCCTTCCCCTGAAGGAAAACTGGAAGAGACCCACCCTGCAGGTCTTAGCAAATAAGCCCATAAGCCTGTTATTTACGACAACACACACACACACACACACACACAATTCTGAGAACAATGCAAGTGAGAGTGATCGATTCTGAGACATTTTACAGGAATGCGTAGCATGAGGAACAATTCCGTTTTCATGGGAGCACCACATTTGCTAACTCAAGCTAACTCAACAAGACCATGCTTGCACACCAGATACTTATTGTACGTGTGGGTGTACAGGAGGCCGTTTGAAACAATTAGTTATTTCTGTCTTTCCGAAATAGCAACCATTCTTTTTCTCTTTTGTGTGTGTGTGTGCGACACGAACCCAAAACAGTCACAGCGTGATCCCTGCACAACATCTGTCCCAGATTGCACTACCCTTCCTAATTAAACTCTGTTTACCTCAACATTCTTAAAGCAGACTACTGACTAATTATTAGTCGCAAGCTCCTCAAAGCCCTGTTTAAATCTCTCCTGCTGATGAGAGCGCTGCTGTTGTAGCTGCTGCGCGAACATTAGAAATGTGAGAGGAATCCTAACAAGAGCTTTTCCCCTTGAGCGTCCCATCTTTGCGTCCGTGTTGGTGGTGGCCAAGTCTCGGCCAGAATGTATGGGTCTTTCACGCTGCAAAAAGAAGGAAAAAAAGAACTTTAATTAATGCCCGGGAAAGCTCTGATCAGCGCTTAAACATTGTTTTTGTATATTCAACTGAAGGCGGTATAAAAGGAGAAGAAAAAAGGAATCTAGAACTTGCGGCAATTTCCAATCATACATATTTAATGTTTATTCCGCTGTTTCTTAATTAAATCCATGCATCAGAATATAGTACAAAGCCTAGTAGTAGGGGAGTAGACAAATTTATAATGCATAATTTCCCTGGGAATGTCCATGAGGGATTTTCATTTTTTGAAAAATATTCTCATGACTTTTTAGCAGCGTTATATATTTGCCTTCCGGGTTTTGGGGGAAAGGGAACTGAAGGCCTGGTGGGTTTGTGTGAGCACACAGCATTCCTGGTCACTCCGCATATGAAACGGGTTGGGTGGTTATCTGAAGCTAGGGTCACCTCCGAAAGACACACTTTAATAATTTTAGATGTAGTTTTAGAGACACACACACACACACAATCCCTCTCTATCTTTCGCACACACAGAATTATCCTGGGCAGTAGCCTGATTCAATTAGTAGGAGGTGAGGAGCAGAGAGATGAGGGTCACACTTGCCATTCCTGCCCAAATGGAGATGCTTCCTGGGAGACCCAGCTTGTCTCTAAATTTGGCAGCTCCTGGGTCATTGTTTCATCGCAGCCTCAGAATTGCTCGAGGACTCACGCGCCTCTATAAATTGAACTGTCTTTACATCCGTAACGCACCTTTCATTTTACGAGCCCCTGCTCCCTCAGTGACGCCGTTTCCATCCGAAGCTCCTCACACCGCTGCAGTCACAACCCAAGACGCCCCGCAGCTACTAGATCTGTTGGTTTGTTTGCACTGGCATATCAATGAAGATGAAATTTACAGAAGTTGTGCATAAATTTTGTTTTCGAAGACGGAGAATAGAAATGAATACGAGTGAAACACTGCAACCTCTGTGAAGCCCCGCGTCCTCACCTGCATTCGAAGGAATACTGATGACCGCCCACACCACTGCTCCTCGGTTATTGCAGTTTTATATTGAGTATTCATAATAAAGAGAGTATTGGGCATAGATGTCCTGTGATGGTAGTTACTGACAAAGGCCAGCCCTCCCATCGAGTCGTAACGGACAGGCGGGGATCAGTGGTGGATAAACAGCAGACATTCGTATTTGAAAGTTATCCAAACAAGCGCCAGTTTCCATCTCTAATGGGGATGTTTATAAAGAACACCTGGCGTTGTCTCCTTCCCCCACCCTGTCTAGACGGCCTCCTCTGTCAGCCTCGCCTGTAGCTCGTGACGCAGAAGCCTCTTGGCTCTAGAGTCTGATTGGACCGAAAGAAAAATTGGCAAATAAACATTTTTCCGATAAATATTGTTCCTTTGGATTCAGCCGGTCGGAGATTGATGCAATCCCAGGTTGTCCTTGCTTTGCGGTCCGGCTGTTATTACGTTTTCTAAGTAGGCCTGTCCACCAGATGTGCCCACATCACTGAAATGCTAATTCAGACACGCTGTTGCTTTTTGCTCATGTCCAAAGTATGTCATGGCTCATTTGTTACTGAACTATTCTTCTTGGTAAAAGGTTCTTACTGTTTTTTTAAGAACTCTTTCTTTGCCTCGTATTGTTTGCAATCAAAACTCCTTTACATTATAGCACACCAGCGGTCCAAAGAGGATGTATATGCTGTGTGGGAAGGGACCAGAGGGGTGGTCAGAGGTTTGCCTGTATTTATTTTATTGTTGTTCTTTCATATCAGACCACATAAAGTTGAATATTTAGCATCCCTTACAGTGAGCAAACACTTGATTCATAATATACATTTTAATAGACGTAAAAGCAGGGTTTTGAATGTGCCTCCTTGTCTGGTCACCACATTAAAAACTTTTTAACTGTTTCATTTTTTTTAATCCTGTGAAAATCACAGGACAGCAGTGTAGAAAAATGCATAGTCTGGGTGCATTTCCTTTGTTTTCTTTTGAAATATTCAGTACAATAAAAATTCAATGACAAAAATATAGCTGTTTGCCTTGAAGCACAATTGTTTTTTCTCGACACATCTTCAAGATTCAAGTCCTTCATTGGTGTCACCTTTGCAGAGAGCGATATGTATCAAAGCACAAATACAAAAGCTTTGAATGCTTATGGAAACCGCCTGGGTCTTTGCTGTGTTCAGGATATAGAAACAAAACAGAAAAAAAGGCACTAAGACATCAACAACACCCACAGGAGTTAGTCTCTCATCCTTTCCGTGGACATGTCGACTTTTTTTAATAGCAAATTTCACAGGTTGCGAGTATAAGGGCCCTAGTCTCCAAGAGTTAACATTGCCTGAAGTCAAGTGAGTTTGGATTGAGCACTCAGTTCTGATTCAAATTGCGTGTGAGGCGTCTTCCCCTCAGGGGAGAAAGGGGAGACAGAGAGAAGCTCAACGAAAAACAAGTCTTTCTTGTTTTTTTGGATTCCTCTCAGTGATCACTAATTACAGACTGACAAGGCTCTTGTTAAAAAGTACAAAAAGGGAAAAAGAAACTTGAAAAAAACATTAAATACCCTGTGTAATTGCACTTATTGTGATAAGTTGGAACAAACATACTCCCCTCATCCTCCAGGGATTTGGGAGTGTGTGTGTGCGTGTGTCTCTGTTATTATATTAACCAGCAGAAACATCTGAGTAATATGCACTCGGCCTTTGAAGTAATGACTTATGTCAAAGTTGAGAGCCTTGCTGGAAGTTTGCAATGATTTCCAAACTCCGTCAGAAGGCGCATTAGTTTGACACGCGCTACACACGATGGGAAAAAACAAGGCTGCTCTCAAGCTGACAGATAGGCGCTGACGAGGGCAGCGGCGGCGCCAGAGCTAGGCCGCGCTCGTTGCCAGGTTGGGAGTGTGGCGCAAATGTTAACCCACACGCAAGCTCCCCTCCCAGGATGCACGCCACCGCTTGCGTAGCGGGACTCGCAGGAAAAAAAGAGTGTGACTCAAATCTTTTTACCTTCCTCTCAGGCTTAACGTAGATTTTTAGGAATGTGGCGGCGGCGGTTTGGATTCGTAACAAAACAATCTGGTGAAAATCGCCATGGCTGTCGAGCGTTACATGCGACATCTATCATTAACTGAGAATGTGAAAAGGTTTGAATGTTGCTCTCCAGTACACAGAGAAGGTGTGTCCCTCCGTTCTCTTTGTGTATGTGCAGTCAGTGTGAATGGCGCGCTGCCAAAATCCCATTTTAGACTGGTTCCTCTTTTTGTCATGTGGTCTGCAGGTATGCACACGGTTAGCGCTAGTTATTCAAACGTCTGCCGTGTTGTGTACCCGCCGAACCTCTCGCTGCGGAGCATCTGTGTGCACGTCTTACATCCGTAGCTGTTGCATGCAATTCTGAGAGTGTTCCTTTCAAGAGTGCAACAAGGTCACGGCACTCCGCAAAGTTATTCCACTTCAGAGCTACAGTATTTCTAGTAACTCACTCGAATCAGCAAGGAGTTGAAAAGAGAAAGGGAAAAGGCAGGCTGCTCATATCACAGTGATTTTTCTTTTTCTTTTTAATTCCAGACATTTTTTTTTAGTCTTTGTAAAGGTTGCTTCAAAAACGGCACAGTCAGAGAAGAAGTATGAGTCACTTATGAATTTTTGGTGAAGGTGAGATAAAGATATTCTCTAATATCTGTAGGAGCTCATACTTATTCCTCAGCTATTTCTGACTTGAAGACATGTTCAACTCAAATATCTATTAAAAAAGACCCACGCATGTACATTTCTAATATATTCTTTATTCATACGATTACATATAGAACGACAGTGACCTTGCATTCACTCGAAAAAAGAAAGGCGGCTCTGACCTCGTGCTGAACTTCTACAAAGCTGTCTTCCGTGTGAGCGCCCATCCTCACATCTCTGAGGCCGCCGTGACATTTCGGTACCTGTTTGTTTCTTCCTTGATTAATGTGATGCTACATGAAGATGTTTGGCTTTTGCACGCGGCAATAATTCAGTTCATGTCCGCGGCTCAGAGGAGCGCCGTCTGCTGCTCGCGTTTCCAGAACCCTAGATCATTAAAATGCCTCTGGCAGTGCACTCCTCACGTAAGCTGTTTCTTGTCTTACACTTAGCCCCAACATCTCATTTTGGCAGAGCACACTCGGATCACCTCGGAAAAGTCCAAATAAGGTGTTTTCTGCACAAACACCTCTTTTCTCTCTCCTTTTCAATTCTGCTCTCGCTGCCCCTTATTTTTCCAAATCAGCATGCTCTAATAAAACAAAGCCAAACAAGGAGAAGTGAGCGAAGCAACAAACTTAAGAAATTCATTAGTCAGGGCATTGTTTTCACAAATTAAACATTAACTTTTTCTTTCTTCTTCTTTCTTACTCCGTGACTCGCATGAGACACGGTTGCCTGGGTGTTGTTTGTAGCTGTTTCATTCGCCTGGGATAATGAGAAAATTCTGCATATCAATATTAGCCGAAGAAATCTCATATCCATACTAGGATGAGGTTTGTTAATGTGAAATTATACCATGGGGTTTATAATCTTTCTGTGCAGAAAGAAAAGGAAAAACAGGGAAACTGTGAGGTTTGGCTTTTTGCTCTGTGTCTGCCCTGTGAAGGTCTGGGAAGTAAATGATAAAAGCTTGTTGGTGGGTTCTGGAGGGGCAGAGGGAGCAGTCGCGTGCCCATTCTGGATATTCGAAGCCAGGCTGGAAGAGACAAAAGCTTTGCTGTGTCTCGGTGGAAGGAAGCAGCAGCTGCTGCTACTGTATGTGGATGGTCTTAGGGAAGTGGGTCTTGCAGCACAACAATCTACACACTTCTGACGTCTGTCTGTCAACGGCAGTGTTTTGTTTTGTGTTGTAATTGCTGAAATGGTACCATGATTTAAATGTATATTCCAGTCTAACACTACGGGTGGATTACTAGCAGGATGTAGAGCCTGTACCCCAGCCAGAGCACATTAGGAGAATTTTTCCCTCACTCAAAAATGCGGATCAAACAGAATTACCATCATATGATTGTGCAGCAAGTTGCCCATCCAGACTCGTGTAGTAATCGTCCATAAATCCAAGTTGATGGTTGCACAACATTTGATGAAATCCCCTTCTAGCGTTCCTTAGACATCGATTGATGAGAATGGGACAGATGTGAGACACTTCTATCAAAACATACTATACTAAAATCCAAACTATACTACGACTAGTGCTAGTTTTGTACGAATGCTTTTGGGCTTAGGAAACAAATATCGCGCACATCACGAGTCTCCAAATGACGTCATTCAGCAATGCTGTTTATGTCAATGTGTGCCACCTGCCCTAGCAAATACATTGAAAGTTTGAGTTTCACTAAATACAGTAGGTCACTTCCGCATGAGGAAAATGTGTTTGCCTCAGCACTGTAATCCACGGGAGGCACGTTCAATGAGGGGATTTTTATTCTACGGTGCATTATTCAATTAGAGGAAAGAGTAAAGGAAGGTCTGCAGTAAAAGTCTTCACAGTGGGACACTCGCCAGGTGGCTGCGGGATCACAGCAAGATGGGGGCAGGGGAATGAAAGGATGAGGAACAAAATGAAGGAGAGAAGAAAGGCAAGAGAGAGAGAGCGAGTGAACGGGCAACGCAATACGAGGTGCAGGTTGCACGAATACATTCGGTTTCGGGGCCAGATTAATAATGTGAGCCCACCAACACGCAGACACACTCAGATGCAGTCGTAGCCTTGCCAGTGGCAGCAGCTCCAACCTGCATACGAAAGCAGAATGATAATATAATATTTTGGCTGGATTGGCGTAGCATGCATTAGCGCTGATGACAGTTGTTGAATTGCAAATGTCCTCGGCGGCATGTTCTTGCTTCAGCGGATTATTAGCCCAGCTATTTGGCATTTCACTCTATTGCTGAGAATGAAAAGTGGAAAATACTGCACACTAACAGTTCCCTGCGTTTCACGCTGAAAGCGTTCCTGGGTGCTGTGAAAGCTTGAATGGAGGGAAATCGACCAACGGAACACGGGAGATGTTGGAACTTTATGTTTTAACATTTGCCACGTCGTGTTTACGTTCAGCGTTGGCAGGTGCGAGCGCACGCTGTAGCTGCGCAGAACACTTGCCGTTGGTTCTTTCCCACTATGTCACCGTGTGAGGCATTGAGCTCAGTTTCTCTGGGTCCCTGAACAAATGAGTGCTGATTGAGCCTGATGTTTTTAAGATGCTTCAGTGCTTTCTCGTTCTCTGCCTGTGTACACACACAGAGACGTGGATATGCACAGGTATACACATGCAGCTAGAGTGAGATTATCAGATTGACCCCGACCGCAACACAGTTGGAAACGGCGGTAAAGAAAAAATAGCGAAAATGAGTCGAATTTGCCTCGAAATAGCAGCAGCCAGTTGGTGTCTGATCGGCAGGATTCTCTGTGATTTCTCTTCCAAACAATAGCTGGGACACAATCTCACTCAGCGGCCAAAGTGGGATAAGAATACAAATGCCCGTTTTGTATGTGGGAGAGAAAGAGAGGCAGGCTGGAATTGCACACAAAGTCCTTCAAATCCTCTGAGGCGCTAGGGGCCATCATGTGCCGGGCGGTAAATTGATCATGACATAGCACCGTGGAAAAAAGAGCCCGGAACGTACAAGCGTGTCAAAAGCACAAAAGATGAGGCGGTGGATGCAGGGCCAAAGAGAAAGGGAACACACACAGACCGCATCACTGTTACATCTTCACTGAAAAGCAGCGGTGCAGCTTATCTGTTGCCGTCTTTGTGTTGACACGCATGTGCATTTGCATTCTGCTCTGTCCTACATTCGGAGAAAGACTAACCCGCGCGAGCCGCCTTTCCTTCTCTTACCGTCAGGAGTTAACTTTGAGTTCACGGGCGAACCGCTGCAACGCAAACCACGCGGAATCAGATACGCGCTCTTTGAAACCGTCCATTTTACTGAATTGCTATATTTTCTAGGTTAAACACACCCTTCCTTTGAAGTGAATTTCTCTGTCCCAGTGCATGCAAGTATTATGCTCACAACCTTGAAATATTAAAGGCAGAGTGCTGAAAAGATATCTGGGTGAATTCTCTCTTTGCCTTCGACTGTCGTGCGCTGGATGGTGACCATCGGGAGTGGCCTTGCAGGATTTAGCAATATAACTAAAGGACACAAACATGAAGTAAATCAAATTTTAGACGGGAGGTCGGACAAGCAGCTGGCTTTGTACAATTACTGTGGGAGTGAAGACGCGACAGAAATGTGGCTTTCACTGCTTGCATTCCATGCTAAAATATTAATCGTGAAACGTTTTACATGACAAGCTGCTTTGTTTTTGGTGGAGCGAGAGCTAAGGCCCTGGCAGGACGACAATGGGTTTTATGTCAACACAGTTTTTTTTTCACATGTAAGTTTTCATAGTTAATCAGGGGGTTTGTTACGGATAGGGGGGGAAAGGGGTTGTACAGTTTGGACCGGGATGTCACGATCACACGATAGGATCTTTGAAGAAACGCGTCGTTGACTTTAATTGGTGTTTGGTGGAAATCGAGCTTCAAGAATCAATATGTTTTAGTGAAGTGGAATTCACTTAGACTTTTAGTCAAACTTTCAGCTGCATAGCCTGAGAAACGGTCTTAGCCTAGTTAAGTTTACCCTGCCAAACCATTGTCCTACTGGCTTTAGGACAATGCTTCTCCTCAACCCACCCTTTGCTCTGCTCGCCTTAGCCTTAACCCTTAAACCCTCAACTGAGTGCTTTCCTACTCTTCTAACAAGAAACAACATGGCAAAACTGAGTGAATGAACAGGGATACGTCTGTTCCGTCATTGTTGCGCCACGGTTCAACGAAACATCACAGCTGCAGATGTTGTGAGAGGTTTTGGGGGGGTCAGACATTATTGTCTTGCACCAGGGCCTCATGCTGAGGTTTAGATGGATTTCCCTAAACAGGTGCCCTTGAAATTATAAAAGAAACTATTCTGTTGCAAAGACTAAGGGCCTCTTTTGTGCTTTTGACCACAGCATTATGTGGAATATTTCAGTCCCTGTTCATAAGACTCCTCCGGTTGTTCCCAGCTTGTGAGTTGGTTAACCACCAATCTTGTAACACCTCGTCAACATCTTTGTACCTCATCGCCAGCGAAGGGGGCATTTCGTTTTTTCGTTTCTTTTTTAAGAAACCCAAAAACAACAGGAAGTGGCGTTGGCGTTTCATTCCCCTTTTGTCTTCAATACCATCTTAGAACTAAGCTGCTCAGCTACGGCTCCCGTGCAGCTGAGCAGGCCTCTCTCTGCCTGGGGCTATAGATGATGTGCGCAGCATACCTCAGCAGCTGAAGAACCCAAGACCAGGTCCCTTCATGTCTCCAGTCCCCTTCTCCCCTGCTCTCGTGGCCAATTACCAATTCCCTTTTGAGATACAATGACATTGAGTTTTGACAGCTGAGAGATTTTTTTTTTCTTTCTCTTTTACCCCTCTTCTTCTTTTCTCTGTCTAGTTTTGAAGGTTTTTAATCTCGGCTCAAAGACAGGTGGGGTGGTTGAGCCGAGCACTAAATGAAAGCCTGCGGAATTGTAGTTGCCTCTCTGACCTCAGGTTCTCCTTCTTCGACAGCGGGCCTCTGGCAGCAGGATGTCACCACATCGCGAGCCAGATCAAACACCGTGTGAAGTGCGCGCTCGTGCACGTGCGCACGTCCGCGTGTATCAGTCAGAATCCTATTAGAACACCTGATAATGTCAAAAGCAGACAGGGGAGAAAAAAAAGATAAAAAACACTCGACGCGGACACGTTTTAGTAAAGTTTTCAGGGTCTAAACTTCTCTGACAGACCCAAAGTTTTAGCCGAGAGATCAAATTTCCCCCAGGTTGTCATTTTTTTCACTTTTCCTCCTGATAACCATCTGCAATTTACAACCTTAGGGTCAAAGTCTGCGTGAGGAAGACGGCAGATAATCCATCCGCTGAGGATAACTCTTTCTTCGTGACACTTTGTGATGAGTATGGTGACATTCTGGGTTTGGAAAAGATCTCATATTTACTACACGCTGTGTTATTGAAAATGAGATTTTCCTTGGTGGATAGAAAAAGCCTCAGTAGACAATAAAACAGTTTCAAAACTATTTACAATCCTCTTTCACTGTAACTGTCTAGTACTTCTGATGCCTGAAGGAGCATCTTCCTCTCGTGCCTCAGTCTTTTATCTCCCTTCCCTTTATTAAGTTTTCTCTTTCCCTTCGCTCATTCAATCTTTTCTCAATCTGCTGTTTCTGTGTACTGGTGAGGGAACAGGTCAAGGGCAGGAAAATGATAACATTCGGTCATTCTCTGGTCAAATTAGGAGTACAGTAACCTGCTCACAAACACACACACACCATTATGATGGATTACACCGAGAGTGTAAACATGATTCATGGCTCTTTTGTGGGTATTAGTCCTACACACACACACACACACACACACACACAGGAATGTTCACACGTGCACACTCGCGCCCGTGCTGTTTTTTTGGCAACACATTTGTTTTTTTTTGTTTTTTTTTTTATAATACCAGATGAATTCCACCTCTGGCACTTCACCAGCGACAAAACCTACTACACTGTCTGAATGTCAACAACAAGAAAGCAGGAGAGAGCATCCAACACACTGCCTCCAGTCAGTCACGGCAGGTGGAACCAGGTTCAAGGAGGCCTGTTTATACCCAGTCAAACCGCCACGCACTCGCACACCCAGGCACAGATGTCAGTCGCCTCTGATAGTATTAGCTTTGTTTACGCATGCAGACGCACACAAGTGCACGTGTTCGTGTGTGTGAAGTGACGACACAGCTCTTTGTTGATGAATGTTCTTCTTCCATCTCTTAAGAAGGTAGTCTTACATCAGTCTGCACTGTCGCAGAGCTGAGTGGGAAGAAAAGAGGGAGCGAAGCAGCCAGGAGACTGGGAGTGAGATGTATTAGGCGGGGATGAAATAAGGGAGAACAAGGGTGACAAAGAGGAAAGAGGAGAAGAGAGAGCGTCGTGGAAAGAAAGGCAAAGTCTACAGCATCGGGGGGCAATGGCTTTTTTTGTGTAAATGTGCTAAAACGTTTCGCCAGTTATTGTCATGAAGGGACACCCTCTGCAGAAAAAAACGTATGCTGGACCCGCTGGGTGCAATCGATTAGCAGTGCAACATAGGAAAACAAGACTAATAGTTTGCAGTGGGCCTGGCAACTCTGTGGCTGTTCTTTGGTGGAGCTGTCCTTTCGATTAAATGCCACCATCAGCAGGCTGCATAATACTTATACATATATATATATATATATACCATAAAAATGTCTGTATATTAAAATTAATTTAGGTTATTTCAGACCGAACCAGTTGTGAAGTGGTGCATTGACCGACCACTACCCAGATTGCCAACACTTCCAGAACCAGGCTATAAAAATGGTGTGTGTGTGTGTCCAATAGGAGTGGTCACACACACCATTTTTATAGCCTGGTTCTGGAAGTGTTGGCACACACACACTTACACACACACACACACAGGCTCACAAAACACACATCAGTCCGTAAGCTCCATAAGCTCCTCTGTGCCCCTTTTCCTGCATATCCCCACTTCTTTCTCGTCATCTACTTTCCATCCCTTATCTCGTTACTTTCACCTCTTATCTATATCACTGCTAGTCACTGCTGCACTATCACCACCAGCACCGCAGCACAAAAAAAACAAACCAGACACACATCCTCCTTCTTTCTTGTTCTGTGTGTTTTTCTTTCATTCGCGCAATACAGAAGACGCCTGTTTTGTCCCTGTGCTAGATGCTAAAATCTGACCTATCTTTGCTGAAAGACTCTGAGGCAGTTTTTAACCGAGGCCAGTCTAGCGAAAACAAATTGTATAAAATCCTCGCAGCGTCATCTATTGTGAATCCCTCAGTGAGAGTTATTCGAGATGCCTTACCAAGTTGATATGGATAAACGTTTCCGTCACCGGGACGTGAAACCCACTGCTCGTCCCTGATGTGTGGCAACGCTGACGGCACAGGCAGCTTCTTCTCAAAAGAAATGTAACTGATTTCTCGTGTACGTGTCTTGGAGAACGACCACACTGTTGCCATTACTGTTTTTTCCCAATTACTGTCATCTGTGACCACGGGGAGGCTCATGGCTCACCCATTGGGTGCTGTCCAACGGATTTGATCCCCTGCTCTGGCCACAGCCATCTGTGTCTGTTGGCATTGTGATGACAGAAAAAAAAACGCCCGCTGGTCTCTCCTCCAATCCCTAGCCTCAGTCGTCGTGCATGTGCACGAGCTCTGGACAACAGTAATTTGGTATCAGCCTTTCCTACATTCGACCTCTCAGCCCCGACTCAATGCTCATGCTTGCATAACCTTGTGGATGATGAAAACCGGATAAAAGGATAAATATATATTTGGAAATGGAAAATGAGCCGGGCACAAACAAGCACTATTTTGCTGTCTCTCTGCTCAGTTAGGCTAAAGAGATATGGGAAACATTCTGCTTATCCCCCTGAGCTAATCCCTTTAGACAAATGTCCAATCCCTCAAAGCATGGCGCTTATTGCAACACTAGCCAATGCACTGCATTATCAGATGATGATTGTTTACAGTCCTACGTTTAAATATTTAATTCTTCTGATAAACCTGTTTCGCTCTGCAGCTTTATTCACTTTCTTTTGTTGGCGCACGCGTTTGGCTCGGGGATTTGGGCTTTTTCTTTTTGAGAAATCAAAATGTCAGATGCTTTGTCTGATTAGTACAAAAGGTCGCAACCTTTGCGAGTGGAAAGTATTTATAGACATCAAATCCACTGCGGGTCCTAAAATGCTTACAACTTAATGGCAGAGCTAAGCAGAAGCTAATAAATTTATTAGCGTGAATCCATTTTTCAGCCCCTTCTGTACTCAGCCAGCTCAATTACATCTGAAACAGCATTTTAACGCGATGGGATCTACTCTCTGACTGACAGCAGAAGGGTGAACGCGTAGCCTAGTTCTGTGTAACGTAACAACTTCCAGTGAGGTCTTTTTTAATATTTATCAAGTTCTTTTTCTCATAGGGTTGACAGCATGAACTTCCGTAACTTTTGTTGTCAGCATATCAATCGACAAATGAGCTGCAGCCGGTCAGAGGGAGGGGGACATCCTCTCACCAAACTCTCTGCAAGAAAGCAGAGAATATGAAACTATTCCTTTAATAATGATCAAGATTTCCATTTAAAATGTTCACATTTGTCGCAAAATCTTTGACTCTTATTGGCAATAATTGACGAATAGCTCGGTGACATCTAGCACAGGATGTTTTTAAATTGATTTATTGGTATGAGTGAGAGACAGAAAGAAAAGCTGTGTGTGTGTGTGTGTGTGTGTTTGGCTCTAAATCCCAGAGTGGGTGATCCCCATAATAATGATGCTATTAAACCCTGCGCTTAAGCTGACTTTGCTTTCCTTTTTCCTCCTCCTTTACTCGCCCCCTCCCTTCCTCCCCCTCCCTCGTTACACGCCCTGCCCCCTCCCAACACTCGGTCGAACCCCCCCTCACCTCCCCACCCCATGTGCCCAATCCCTTAGTTTCTTCCCCCGCTGCATTATTAGTGCATACAGCTCTCTCCTGGCTCTGCGGAAGCCATTAGCTGAGATTAGCAGCGGAGGAGCCAGGCTTCTCTCTCTCTCTCTCTCTCTCTCTCTCTCTCCCTCCCTCACTCTTTTTTTTTTTTTTCAGACTAGCCGTAGCCGCCATGCTCACTGAATGATTACCATCCATTATAGAGCCTTATTGTGCTGACAGAGGCAACTTCAGGCCCTGGCCTTGGTCGTAAAGAAAATAAAAAAAGAAAGGAGAGAGACTCATAATCTTAGACACACTCCCTGCAAGTGTATAGTGCCTGTGTGTGTGTGTGTGTGTGTGTGTGTGTCAGGGAGAGAGAGAGAGATGATGTGACTGCAGAGGAAGGAGGGAGGCTGAAAGGGAAAGGAGGAGAAGATAAGGCGAAAGGGAACCGCGATGTTAACTTTAGAAGCAGGCAGTGGCTGCGGGGAGTGCAGCTATGAATGTGAAACTGGGGAGAAATTTGGCAGTGATCGGCGTCGTTATTACTTATTTGTTGAGGTTTGATGGATGTTGCGGATGCCAAACAGGCCGCGTGCACGCGCGCACCATAGGGAGTGATGTTAACCTTCCCAGCGAGGCATGCAGCACGTGCTCCCCTGCTATGATCCCTCAGTCGGAGGCATCGGCGCTGTCACAGGTTGCACCTTTAGCTGGAAGGAGGCGCACACACACACACACACACACACACACGTGCACGCTGGAGACGCTGCAGAGACGATGACAAATCAACTGTCATTTTTTTATTTAGAATATATAAAAAAAAAAAACTCCCAACAAAACAAAACAGCCTCATTTCCTGGCTGCTGGCTCGGGTTGTTAGAGCGACAGAGAGCGATAGAAAAACAGTGAGAGGAATTCTGTCACTTGACTGGAACAAGACGGGGACGGAATATCAATCATTTCTCCCATTTTCTACCTCCTCCTTTGCGTCTCTGCGTTCACATGTCTCCTACGTGTGAACGCAGGGGAGGTTGTCTGCCGACTGCCTCCTTCACAAAACTGAAAAACAGAGTACTGGTAGGTGGAGGACGGTGAACAGCAGGCCCCCCTGTGACTGTACATAAGGCATAGGCGGGTTTCTTTCAGGCATTCTCAGTACCCCCATCGTCCTCCCCTCTTCTGTCTATATGCCCGCGTCTCTCGGCTCTTTCGTCACCGGCTGAGCTGCATCTTAATGAGTCAGTATCTTTAGAGCTTGATACTGTAAAACAGCAGCAAAAGGAACAAGTTTAAACGCGTGTTTGTGCGCGTAGACAGTTCGCTCCCGCCATCCGTCATGCTCACGGTCACGACCGCGCCCGTCGCCGAACCCCTGGCCATCTTTGCAAGGTCTGGATTGGCCCCGCCCCCCTCCCCTCTGTCCCTCTATCTTTGGGGGCGATCACAGAAACGTCCTCTCTCCTCTGTCTCTTCATACCAACAGCCTGCATATACCTCTAAAATTGGTGAACAACGAAGTTCACATACTCGTACACATACATTATCACCTCGTGTGATTGCATTACCCTCACCTCCAATCTCTGGGCTCACCTCCACCCCTCCTCTCCGTCGCCAGACGCATCGCTCTCAATCACATCTATCTCTTCGGATCTCTCCTCCACATCTTCCACTTTGTTGAGCCCCTTCTTTATTTGTAATCTATTTTCTCTCCTTTGCTCAACCTTTTCTACCTCGCCGAGGCCTCGCTATCTCTTCCACTTCTCCCTTCTTTTAATACTTTCAATCTCCCCCCGCTCAGCCATGCTAGTCTCTTTTTGTTTTCCATCTCGTCTCGCTCACTTTCTTCTCTCTCTCTCTCTCTCTCTCTCTCTCTCTAGCTTTGCCACCCTCCCCCTCCTTGCGTCTCTCTCTTTCTCTGCCCGTGTTTCTCACCAGTCAATAATGAAAATTGCTTGCTACCTTGAATGGATTATGGGTGTGCGCAGGGGCCCTAGGTAGTTTGTTTGAAGGCGCGGCGGTGTCAAATGAAAAGGCCCGGGCCATTTTCTTCCTGCCACAGGCCCTCTGCCTCCATCATGCCATGCGCGCGAACACAGAAACAACACACACCCAGTCACATCGTGGCAACAACGAGAAGGAAAAACCACACACACCAACGCGCACGCACACATGTGATCTGTGACACCGCACCTGCCTCCACACTTAAACGCTCTCGTCTACCTTTCTTCCCTCTCTTCCTCTCCTCCCTCTCCTCCCTCTGGTCATGTATTATGAATGTCGCCTAATTAAGCAGCCTGGAATTCTTCATGCGGGCTGGCACATTTATTTGTTTGCTTTGTATCTCTTTGCCTTTCTCTTGTATGCAAAAATCCTTCTGTGATAGAGCTGTTTATTCTTTGGCTTTCCCTCGCTGAGAATCAAACGCTGAGCAGATTGAACGGGGACGGCGTCGCCATTGATGGTCAATCCTCGGGTTGACGCGCACCGAGAGGCGGGATGGAGCGGCGAGAAACGCACGCGCGGGGGCTACGCGCCTTCTTTTCTTCTCGCGGAACATATGCTAAGACTGTGAAGCGAATCTAAAAATATGCTTTGCTCCTCCGTTAGCCTGCCATCTTAATTATGCTGCCCGGTTTGCTGCGAGGACCTGATATTTGTGTACATCTGAGATTAAACATGCTGCTACAGTTTGGCCTTGTGTGTGATTTACTGTTGCTGCACTGTTGTTTTTTTTTCTAATTTCTGCTTTTTTTTTTCTATTACCGCAGTAATTGCTTCTAGCGGTGACTCATGACAACTATTGAGTGGACCCGCGAGTGGGAGTATGTTTTGAAATTCGGTCAAGCCCTGACTGACAGCTGCTGTGTATCGCGTTTGAAAACAGCATCGCATAAAGCTTTGCATATTGCATTTTCCTCCAGAAAGTGTAAAGTAGCTGCATCTGTTTGACAAATCTGTGAAGACATCGTTATTTCAACATTGATGGGGAGAGCGGGAGAGGCGGAGGGAGCGCGATTCTCAAACAGCCGCGATCTGAACGGGCCTTTCCTGTTTTAATGTCACATCCATTTAGGCGGCACGTCCGTCCGGCCGTGACCGCGCGGATGTGAGCTCGCGTCGTGACGTTCTCTTTTTGTGTGTGTCTAGTGTGTGTGGGAGTGTGTGTTCTCGCGCTGGCAACGCGTGGACACGCGGTTTTATTAATGCATGAATGTGTGTGCGTGTGGGCTCTCTTCTACAGATCCATGCAATGTTTTCTTTTCAGCATGACGACGAATCACATTGAGAGATGGAAATGTGGGGACGCATACCTTTTGTGGGGCCACAACAAAAGTTGCCAGAGCCTCGGCAACTTGTGGGAGTTTAACCTTTCTCACAATTTATATTTAAAGCTGCAGTGTATGCTCTCAGTCTGTGGCCTAAGTCTCCTCAACAAATTAGCACTACTCGAGGGTGCTGAGTAAACTTGCGTGGGATAAAGAGAAGCCTCTTAATCTCTAGGACTGTGTTATGTCAAACCACATTTTTTTACAGTGCAAGATATACGCGTACTCAGGTTTAAGTCACAGCACCCCCCTCGTTCTTCCCCGCTTTCACTCCTGTGTAGTTTTGTGTTGCATGGAGCCCTTCCTAAAGAAAAACAACGGCGCTTTCTGACTGAAGCCTGTGAATGCAAGGAGAAGCTTTGGGGCTAAAGATTTCACAGCCACTAATAAGCATTCAGCCTCATCTCCTCCTCTGCCTTGTGGTGACTTGGCTGCTAACGTGTGACTGACAAGCCTTGGCTCCTGCGTTGATTGGGGCAGTTTTGCAGGTTGGCTAAACACGCGGCTGATGGACAGATCTGGGCTGCGTGTGGGATGGGTGTGTCTCGTGTCTCGCGTGCGCCAGAGATCATACGCGCCGCTATCAAAGTTTCATCAGGTGTCGGCTGAACCTTGCAAAAAAGAAAAAAAAAAAAAAGGTGCACTCAGTGCTCTCTCGTTTTAAATCTGTGCTCACTGGCTTGCATTATAAGATTTTGTTGAGACTGTAACTCTGAAAGATTCAGTGGATTTTTGCCATTTCTCTGTGTGATGGCCTTGGTTGGCTGGCTGCAGCAGGAAGCGTTGGTTTTTATTTTGCCAGATTGCTGGGCTCTCTCTCCTGTTTGCTTGCTTAAATTAGCTCAGCAGGGACTTGTAGTTGCCAGAGTAATTTCGCTCGGTCAAATTTTAACATTAATTTATATCCATATCTCCTTTTCACTCCCTCCACACACTCCCTGCCCCGACACCCGATCAATACATATTAGCTGGAAGCAGGCTAGCAGACAGGAAGGTCAAAGGGTCACGTATTAAAGTGCATCTCAGGTCAGGCTCCTAAGGGTCACTGCTTATTATTGTTCAGTGATCTATAAAAGCATGATGAGCCCTTTGCTGTATTTATGTAAACTCCTCTCGGTTTTTTTTAAGCAGATAAAGGACCAACGATCTTTTCCTCAATCCATTCCAGAGCTGCTGCAGTGACCTCCTCTTGGAAATAACAGCCAGTAGCTTATTGATTGCATCTTCTCTCTCCCACCCAGTATTTGAATTACACAACAACCTCACCTTCGACACCATCTTATTTCATTTTGAACATACTAAGGCCAGACATCTTATTTTAAAGCCCCGTAATGCCGTGCGGTATAGCTGGGGGTTAATCAAAGATCTTGCGATGAATGAGGCATTGTTAATCCAGTTCAGATGTTATATCTAGGGTAAACCCACAGAATCTAGCACGCACGCAAGAATCACACAACGCGCATCGCAGCAACGCGCCTACACACACGCCCTTTAGTGAGCGCACGTGTACTTACACACCGAGGAAAAGAATATCTCTGCACGGTGAAAAAAAAAATTCCTAACTCACACGAGCTGGTGCAAAGGCTACTATAATTAACCACGGTTTTCACCTCAGTGTCTCAGTGTCAACCACAGCGATATCACGTCCTACGCTTCCTAAATGAGGGATTTGTCCAACACCAAAGAGAATCTGCGCCCATCCTAAGACTGCAGTCGCTTCTCATTTAGCCGTGCAACACTTTAAACTGAAGAATGTTATTTTATTCATGCGGATTCGGGTGGTCTGTTCACTATCCCTGACGCTGTCTCTATCTCTCTTATCAACCAGCACCCTCCTCCTCTTATCTCTCATCCCCATCCTTCTTCTCGGCCCTTCTCAATCCGCCTCCCTCCGCGTTCCCGCTCGCCACTCGGAGGTTGCGCCGCTAGAACCTCGGCGAGGGGTTCAAATTAATTTCAACTTTTTAATTCCCTTTGAAAAAAAGGGTGCGGGGAAGGTTGAGCGAGTAAAAGAAGAAGGGGAATTATAGAAGCAAGCCAGGTCGCTGTTTGAGTTTCTAATTGCAGGGGCCCAAAATGTGACCTACAGATGTGAAATTCTCCACTTGATGAAATATTAACTAGATTGAAAGTCATGAGAGAGAGAGAGAGAGAGAGAGAGAGAGAGAGAGCGAGTGAGGAGGGGAGAGAAAGAAGTGGAGTGGATTTTGGCACCGCAACTCGACATGGTGTGGTTCACGGGGTCATGTGAAAGAATGTGGGAATGAAATGGAACTCATTAGTTTGGAGAGGGGAGAATGACAGGGACCTTTCTTCATGTGCGCACGTGTGCTCACCTAACGTGAGAGGGAAGACACCAGAAAGTTCCTCCAAGGTCTAACATGGCATAAAACCATTCACCTTATCTGTGGATTTACGAGCCAACAAGTCATTCGTCTTTCTCCGCCTTGTTAGTATTACGCCTCAGCTCCAAAGTATGGAGATAAGCGGAGCGGGAGACGTGGGAATTAGGGAGTGGATTGAGTGTGATGGATGACTTGGTGGATAATATTCTTGACAGGTGGATGAGAAATGAAAAGTTGTTGGTGCCGAAAAAACAAACACACTAATGGCGATGATCACATCTGGATGGGCTGATACCTGACACGCGTCTACTCCTTGACGACAGCTTCTTGACAACTTCTTGACGAAAACGCCGGCGTTCTATGTTGTGTGGGACCGTAGCATCTTAGCAAAGCATTCGCACATATGTGTTTTTAGATGTAATACCAGGATTTTAACATCACTGAAGCACAGAAATGACACAACAGATGTATCCTGGGATTTGCTACAGAGGCAGCGCGTGCGGACTTCCAATACCTGGATAATCTTTGCAGATAGAACCGTATGTTTTGACTCATAGCGATGTTGTTTTGCATTCTAACAACCACTGTTCGGTTCGTCTTCTTTTTTTGTGTATTATACTTAGTTTACTGAGCTATCGCTTATGTCTGACCTGCTTTTCATTCTGGCCAAAGAGGAGGACCAGAGGCCCAGTGATGGGAGGGAGGGAGGGGAGGCGAGGCAAAAGTAAATACATGGGGAATAACAGAAACTGTAGCCTTCTAAATAACCACCCTTCCAAATGCCCCAAATTCATAATAATGTGGTCTGTACTGCGGATAAATAAAACACACCCAATTTCCTTGTTAGCGAAGAAATGTGGGCCAAGCGGCTGTTTTCTTCTGCAGATCTGATTATTGTTTTAAACTAGTGCTGCCTCAGCTGCAGATGAATTACAGAACCCCGTCCAACCCCCCCCCCCCCCCCCCGACCGATGACCTCTACCTCTTAATTTACACTGAGGGGTTAAATTAGCCAGCCTGACGAGGGCCGTCATTAGTGCGGCAGGGTGCTGTGCAGCGGGTGGTTTGCTTTTGCCTCACGAAGCAGTGGACGCGGAGAAAACCTGTTCGGCAGAAACCAGTTCTAGCAGAGCGGAAGGGCCTGGAAACAGCCCAATCTGAGGCAAATCCTGGGCATTGTTCTTAGATCAAAGAGATGAAAGATGGCAATGTAATACGAGCTCAAATGAAATGGATGTTTTGTCGTTTTATGTGACAGCTCCGATGCCGGCCTCGAGTTTTGATGTTGGGTTGTGTTTTCTTTTCTTTTTTCTTTTCTCAAACATTGCGGTTGTGGTTGGGTGGCAGAGACAGCGAAAGAGGAATAAAAACAGAGAAGGGAGACAGAGAACTGCATCGCTCATCTGTTTTCCGGATGCAGGAACAGCCTATTCATAGTAATCACAACCATACATATCACTAACCCGACTACACGCCTCCGTATTGATCCGCCATCATACATCCTTGAGGACTCCACGCGTCACGTGCAGCGCCGCTCTCTGTACCTGTTACTGCTGTATGTCATGCTGGTGACACGTTAAATCAATAACCATCTGACCTCCACTGTCAAACACACACACACACACACGGCCAACCAGCGACTTCATGCAGTCAGTGAGCGTAACGGATGCTGTAACTGCATGTGGTACGTCTTCCTCCGCTAGTTTGGGTTACTTTAATAACAGCCATTATTTGTTCCCCCCTCAAAGCCCCCCTGATCTCACATTTCGGCCCCTCTCATGATTGGAAGCCTGGGTCGCGCAAACAGTTAGGTGCTTTCACCTGAAGGAGAGGGGACAATATTTCTATGCGAAACAGGATCCGTTCCATTTGAGAGCTTCTGCGCACCGCTGCCACTCAGCCACCCACCCCGCAATCCTCCTTCGTCCCGCGCCTCCGCCGGCTATCTCACTGACCATTCTTTTATTCCTAGGACACCAGCTGCTGGTAAGATGATAGCTGCGCGCAAATCCACACACACACTTGTAGGTGGGGACGATGGCACAGGGTCACTGGTACGTGGTGCAGAGCTCACTGGAGAGCGCAGGCACAGGTGTCCTGTAATCATACCTATTTGACCTCTGTCCAACCTTATAAGTAAATAAATAAAAAACCAACACTGTCTGCGTTCTGCCTGCTCACTTAATGTCCGAACAAAGAGCGACACTGTTCATCTCCTTTGTAACCTGACCACATTTTGTTCCTCCGCGGGGGGAAAGAACTAGCGCGGGGCCTCATTGAACTACGCATTCATTTCTTTTCATTTTCTCTTCTAATGTTTTCCTGCATTATTTTGACTTACCGGGCAGAAATAACAGAGGGAACAAACTAGCTGCACTGTTAATTGTGTTTTTTTTTTTGTTTTTTCAACACTCCCGCGCCCCATTAACAAAGTGCCACGGCGACCACAGAGCTGGAGATATGACAGTGGGGACCAAAACAACCTGATGCCATTATCAAATTCTCCATTAGATGCCCAAAATGGCTGCCTGGTCAACAACTTAGTAATGAGATCTAATAGGGCCGGAGCTGAAAAAGCAACCTTAAGACCACAGTGTTGATCTTCACAGCTTTTTTTTTTCCTCTCCCTTCTCGTTTACTGGGAATAGTGTCAAAGAGAAAGCAAGAGTGGAAAAGGGATTGGAGAGGAGATGAGAGACTGTTAGCTACATTAAGGAGCGCCTTGGAGGAGAGAACTATTTTACATGTGGATTAGTGTGCGTATCTCCGTCATCAGACAGCGATACGAGCCCCTGATAGACAGGCTTTGATGCCTTCAGAGGCACGGGGCCGGCCCCGTAGAGCTGCCGAGATTAGAACGATTGGATTGTGAGATGTATGTGTGTGTGTGTGTGTGTGTGTGTCAGCTTTTTGTTAATCCTTTCAAAGTAAATGCAAATGCCTGAATAGGCACATGTCAGTATGCAAACACGCCACAGCCCGGCAACCCACACCTAAGCTACCGCACACTCTCGTCTACCTCGAACAGTGCCCAGAACTCTGTATTGAATCTCTAAACACGCCACAAAAAGTCCGGCAGCTGTGCGCGTTTTCATGTTTTCCAGCACAATTCCTCCCCCCCGCCCCTGAATAGCTGCATTGTGTGCTTTCTTTTTGCATTACCTACGTCAAACAAACTCACACTGCTGGCTGAAATGAAAGGCCCCGCCTCTCCGGTCCCCTCAAACGCCATTAAAATTTTTGTTATGTTTTCCACTTTGGCCCCCTGCTGAAAATAACACATGGGGATTGTCTGGGCGCGAGCCAAACACACATAAATTTCAATATTAATTTGGTCAGCACCTCCGCAGCCTCCCAAGCTTCCTAATCTCCTGCTGCATATCTTCATTATCTGAAAGTGTGCCTTCATCTTAATTCCATTTTCATCCATCAAACGTCTGCGCGGTTTGACCTTGCGTGATCTCGACAAAGATAGCGAGGTTGGGAGGGAGCGGGGCGAGAGTGACAGAGATGGAGATAGGCGCGAGAGGGAAGAGGGAAGTTGGGCGATAAGGGGGCCGAACGAGATGATGAACGAGGATGGAGGGATGGGGAACAGGACAGAAAGAGATGCAGCGGGAGGTCTGTGGAAAATAAAAGTGTGTTTGTGAGTGCAGTCATTCCATTTCTCATAATCCTCGTGTTGAACCAGCAGAGTGTAGCACGTCTCCAACAACACGTCTCTCGCTGTTCCTCTACCGTCCCACTGCTCCTTATTCATTCCTTCCCTCGCTCAGCTCGGGCTTCTTCATTCTACCTACCTCGTCTCCCTTCGCACCGTCAGTTTATTTATCTTGACAGTAGAGTTTAATTACTCGTTTGTAATAATTGTTTTCATAATTGTTTGGATCGTAATTGTCCTACGCTTCTGTTGTCAGAAACAGGTGGTAGACGAGACCTGTAAGGGAAGTGAGCGCGGGCGTGTGTGTGTGTGTGTGTGTGTAATATGATCAGGACAGTCGGTTTCATTCTTGAAGGCGAAGACACGCCACCTTGTGGTATTGCCCTGGGAGAACTGAGTGGCTGTTTCTGGAGATAACAAGAGGACGCACACGTACACAAAGGCGCAGACGGGCGACTTCACAAGGAGACACACACACACACGCACACACACTACTTATCCCACATGAATGATACATGCCCGCATGATCATACTCAAATAGAACGCCTCATTAGCGGATAAGCTGGATGTGCTCTCTAACCTCACCCAATCTATCTCCCTCCTCTTTGCCTGTTTGGATGGCAGCCCTGATCTCCTAAATGCAGGTTATCTGTCATCAGTGACTCACGACGGTAAATAAAGAATCATTTATCAGCCTTATTAAAGCGTCTACAGTGTGTCTCTCTCCCCTGACTCTTATCTAAGTCTTTCTTCGTCTATCTCTCCCTTTTCTGTGTGTTCCAGTAGATCATATCAGCTCTTTTATCCTTCTTTTCTTAAGTTATAGCATTTAAAGGCTCCTACATCGTCCAACTCTGCTCGTGTGGGGCAGGTGGCAAAATGTTTCTCTCATCAGAAAATGCTCATTTGGACACTTTGCACCATCTCCAGGCTCCGTTGATGCCATGTCATGCTTTCTGCTGACACCCAGACCTGTGTCACAACAAGCTAACGTTAGCTCCAGCCCCGGGCTTGTCACAAGCTGACAGTTGTAGGCCGTTGGTCAAACGCAGCGCTGCCAGTGCTTTGATGGATCCCCACACATGACACCTAGATTCACCCACCCATGCCGCGACTGGGAACCTAAACTGATGGCAGGGTGACATGTGAAATGACATGACAATGCCAAAGACATGACACGTACACACATACACATTGACTCACATGCGCAAATAGACAAGAGACACTCGAATGCCTGAGTGCGCAGAGAGCGATTCCACTTGATACGCGCACACGTGTGAGCTCAGTGAACACAGGCTAAAAAAAAAAAAGAAAATGTAAGAAATGCGATCTCAAGATTTTCAGGCAGACTCTATGTAAGCAACACCGGGGTCGGGGGTTTGGTTGACAGCACTTGTGTCAGCAGCAAGAGCTCTAACATGGCGACACTGGAGAAGGTCCTATCCATTCATAATGAGAGGAAGAAACATAATTCGCAGTTGACACTTGCGGACAAAGCTGTGGAAATCCACAAAAACCTACCACAGCACAAATGGGACTACATTTGTTCACCGACAGGGCTTCCTCTATGAATTATGAAGCTTTTATTTATGCTTTTTGAATTTCCTTTCTGGCCACATGCTATCCGTTACACGGCATTGGACTTGCTGTGATGGTGTTGCCGCAGCCCGGCTGAACAGCAACACAATCCCACAAAGGGTGTTATTTGTCAGCATGAAGCTAATCCTCTGCCACTCAACACCAGCGCCCCCTCTACCACCACCAACTACTCAAGAAACTCTACTTTGCCATTCAGAGCAGGTCAGGGGTTGGGCTAAGCTTCTGAAGATGTTCAAACGTATCCCCCCCAGAATAGTATCTCTGTTACACCAGTGGCCTAATCCGCCACTTGAAGAGCAATTAAAAGTTCAGCCCAGACTTTAAGAAAGTAACCATGTGTGATCTATTTCTCTCTTCTTCTCTTTTTTTTCCTTCCATCTGTCTGTCTCTCTAGCGGTGCGAAACAGGGTGAGTCCTTATAGGAAAGTGGCTAACTGTGAGGAATTCCACACTGGGAAAAGAAAAGACTTAAGAAGGACGCGTGTGTAAAGGAAGAAAATGGAGCTTGGTATCTCCCACTTTGTTGTTCTCTTATCATCTTTTTCTATGTCTTACTTCGTCACTTCTCCGTCCTCTATTCTCGCCAGCTTGCAGTATGCATTTTTGAATTATTTTCTCTCAATTCAAAGTGGTTCCCAAAGCCACGAGCTCTGTGCTTTAAGAATCTATCGCTACAGAGTTCTTTTGGAGAAGTTTTTGTGCCTAGCAACAACATTTTAATGGCACAACCCCAATCATACAATAGTGAGCAGCACCAAGTTCATCCTCTGAGTTTCCTGCTGTCTTATTTTTTTGGGATTTGTTAGTTACTGGCTGACACATATTTATTCAGCCATTTATTCCACTAGAGTCCAGACGTTCAGTGGATAAGACAGAGGTCTTGGATGCGGCACCCAACTCGTCCCCCATACCTGAGTGTCCCTGAGCGAGACACTCAGCGCTAGCTCCCCGAGCACCGCCCGTGGCTGCTTACTGCTCCCCCCAAGGGGGGATGGGTCAGATGCCAAAAGACAAATTGCATTGTAACATGTAAAATGTATCAATGACAATAAAGTGGATTCTTCTTCTCCTTCTTGATCAGCTTACTGTCAGGTCTAGCAGCTGTCCAAACAATTATTTCCCCAAGGGGATCAATAACGTATTTATTAGTATTATTTTAATGCTCTCATAATATACAAGAGCAACAAGAGACCACTGAGGGCATCATGAACTCTTGGTGAGACTATGTGGTGTGTTGCCCACGTCCTGTAGTATAATGATTTATAAAGGTGTTAAAACATACTATCAAGCTTTGTTCACATGTGTATTTCATGACCTTGCAGCTCTCTGACATTCAAATGAGGGAATGGCATTCAAATCTGCCAATCTATTCTATCTCTTCTTTATTTTCAAATCCTTTTTTGTGCACAGTGAAGGTAAGGAACTGGCAACTGGGTGCCCCCGTAATTCGACTTTTAAAAGAAAGTGAAAAATCGACTTTCCTTCGTACTTGGCAGACTATGAACGAGAAAAACTCCTTGCTTCTTTGTAGACTCTAAAGATTATGTTCAAAAAGTCCCACAATGAACTTGCAAGAACCTCTTTTATCTTATATGTGTTTCCTTCCTTTCTTCCTGGAGTCTTAGGTGAATTCTTTGCAAATGTTATCCTTTGTTTCTTCTCTTCATCTTTTTTTTTCTTTTTCCTGGGAAAGAGTGATCTGGGAGGAATTTGTGTGGGGGAGTGAAGTTTCAAGACGATGGGTAACGTGAAGAGGTTAAGAGGAGCGCTGGAGCTTGACGGGGCCAAAGCTATCAGTCAGAAAACGATACCCGAGAGTCCACAGACGGTTGTGCTAACAAAGCTGCAGCCAACCACTAAGACAGCATTCCCACAACTTACTCGGCCCTAACCAATGAACATCTGAAATTCCCTTGGTCACTCACGGGGGGGCCTGGCACCTGAGAGAACGTTCTTTTTTGGACCACTCTCTTGTTTTTCACTGCTGAAGTCGTTCCCCGTCAGCATTCTTTTAGTAGGCGAGTCTGTAACATTGTGATTAAGTGTAACTGAGCGGCACCCAAATAAAATCTGAATCCACCTGGGTCAGATTCCGATTGATTTCCAGTCAGACGTTCACCCTGGGGGCGTCTGTCTCATTTATCGCTTCAGCATCCAGTGTATCTCGTGATATTTTCTTATTCATGGTACTGGAATCACACCAAGATTTGCCTTCATCTGAGCCTCGCAAGAAAGCAAGAAACCACGATTAGATTAAGCTAATTTAAGATCCAAGCAAGTATGCTGTGTGGTGTATCATGGATATTTGGCACTTTCTGTGTGTCTCAGGTGGCATATCACAGGTCACTGTCTGGTTGCTTATTAAAAATGAAACATGGCTTCTTAATTACCGACTGGCACTTTTGGCAATCACGGCCATACTCATGTGTCTTTCCCTTCCTACACTCTCTCTTTGCCCCCCTCCTTCTTTTCAACTGCCCCCTTTATATCTTTTTTCTTCCATCTCACTTACTCATACTTCCCTCTCGGCATCCCTCCATCTCTCTTGGTTGACTGCAATAAGACACTAGCCGTGCAGTTTATGTTTGCTCCCCTTGCCCCGAGCCCGGCCCAGCCACAATTACTTCCTGTGGTTCACGGTGGAGGGTCACTGCCATCCGCCAACGGTATTTACAGCTGAAATTACACACACCGTGTTTTCCAACTAGACCCCACCTCCACCATTCCATTATCCTCCACAGTGTCCGGAGGCTCTGGTGAAGGTGGGCTTAATTATAAATCCAGTCATCCAGTGAGAACAGAGATGAGGGGTTACAGTGGAGCACGGACACAATCATCATTGTGTGTTCTGTACATATGCTGTATTGCGTGGACCTTAGATGTGCCACGTGGGAAGATGATTGGTGATCTGATCATGAGAACAGTTTTGAAAATACTTGATATCAAAACTGCTGTACAGGCTTGAGCACTCGATGGGTGTCATTCAGCAACACCTTCATTCAACACCTTCAAGGTTTCATGCACTGGCAAAGTAGAGCACTGCTAAACCATTCCTTACCTATTTGTGGTTTTCTGGGAGATAAACCTAGAGTGGAAGTGAAGCGCTAACACAGTGCTGCTGATCGTCTAATAATTAAGATTGGGGGAGGAGGAAATGAAAATCAAATCCGCGAGGTCATACATTGTTGCCATCAATGGTAAAGTCCTGTTTTTATTGGCTCCAGCTCCTCATGAGTCAGGCAGCCCATGTGGTTTTCGTTTATCGTCCAGGAAATAGACCAGGCCAAGCTTTCAGGCAGGGCTTCCAATAAACCCGTGGCTTGTTTGCAATGTTAATTTTTTGGGATGACAGATTAGCTCGATCACCCATTGCTGTCACAGCTGGCTTTCAATCACAAGCACACCCTGAAAGAGGCCCTTTGCTGTTGAAATCCCAAATGGGACATTCCAGCATCTGGTATAGATAAAACCAGCTAGTGCTAACTTGTAATGAAAGCCATATATTAAAAGTTTGGCTACTCTTTAGCAGGGCACAGCATTGGGACTAGCTTTGTACTTGTACATGTGTGTAAGCATACAAATAGAACAATTTGCTGTTTTCTAAATGCAAGTTTAAAATAAAGAAAAAAACGGCCTTGTGGCTTAATGGGTTAGGTGTCAGACTGGGATGCAGAAGGTCAGAGGTTTGAATCCCTGTCTGATTCCTAGTCCGTCCCCTACAAGGTGTGTCCCTGAGCCAGACACCCAGCGCTTGGATAAAAGCGTCTGCAAAGCAAAGTAAAGTAACTGAAATAAAACCCTCTACCACATAAAGGAAAAGCAATAAACAGAACCAGTTCTTATGTCATTCTTTCGAGTAAATGGAACTGTGTCTGTGTGTGTTTGCTAGAGTTTTTTCACTTGGCACCTACTGAATTGATGGGCAGCTGAGTGAACTATGGGGGCAGGAGATAAGGCCGGGAGGTAGAGAAACTAGCATCGAAATGCATGTACTCAGTCGGGCTTAACAGATGCAGCAGGTATAAAAATGACCACTATCTGGTAAGAGGGGGTCGACTCTATGCCATATGACAGCGTGGGCAAACGGTGAGGGGAAGACTTTCTCTGTAACACCCACAGACTGTTTTTATTTCTCACCATGTAAAATCTCCGTTGCCATCACTCATGCATTAAAGCTTCAGGGCAGCAAAACCCCAGTTGTCAACCTTGAATGTGAGCATTTGCATGGCGGATAATTCTGTTAATTTTTCCCTGTGGTTCGCCCATGTGACAATCCCCCAAACTGCCTCGCTTATGAATACTTGAGAGTGAAAGAGCGACGGAGAAAAAGAATTGGTTGTGACAGCCTCAAAGCGAATACAGTTCACGTGTCGGACGGTTTATTTTTCTTCTTTAGCTACTACTGAGACACACACCTGGCACACACACACACAAAAATATAAGGAGAAAATCACTAAGAAAGAATCACTTTTTATTTTATTCATTTATTTAAAAGACAGAACGAAAGAAGCGAAGGTCGCTGTGCAGACGCTGGTTGCTACAGATTCTAATCCAAAGCCTCCGGCGATCTCGGCATGAACTCCATTTCTAGTCTGCAAACAAATTAGCTTTTTTTCCCTCTCTTCTATCTCGCTCTCCCTCCAGTGAAAATAAGGGGAAATTCAGGTGAATAAAATCTATTTGTTCATTTAACTTTTTTTTTCTTCCCGTCAGCTTCTTTTCTCTTTCCCAAACTCAATTTGCCCTCGGTGTGCGCCTGCTCAAGTGTTTCTTTTCTTTGCTGCGGTCTTGCCAGCAATTCATTAGGCAACAGTCGTTTAATTTGTATCATTAGAAAAGCATGTTTCCCAAGGAGTATGGCACTCTAGTAAATCTGATCCAGACAAAGTACTTTTTTTCCCCGACCACACACACAAGCTGTGGGATTTGCAAACACACCTCACACTAAACAAGTTTTTACTCTGTTTCTCCAAAACAAACAAACAAATAAAAAAAAAAAAACAGAAAAAAAAAACATGGTTTAATATCTTAACATCTCTTGAAGTGTTATTACACTTATGGAGAGCAGTTCTCCTTCTGGGCCCTGATTTTAATTATGCAACAAATGTTTGACTATCCAAGTGAAATTTGCATGAATATTTATACCAATTCATTTGTTGAGTGTTGATTGTAATTACATGGAAACATGATTTCTTGCCAAGATTGCTGTGTTAGCCAGGCAGCCAAAGAAAGGAAAGCGGGCAGAAATAATTAAATAAATGCAAATTTCCGCACAGACACGCATGCACACACACACACACACACACACACACAGAGCTAAAGGAAAACCATTTTTCCAATTGCCTTGTGGGGAATTTCATTATCAAAAAGAAAATTTTCCAAAGTGTGTGGCTGGCACATATTCAGAGGTGCTTACAGTAAGTGTCTCTGAATGACAAAATAACAAAGAGGTTCACCTTCCTAAGGTGACCTGTCAACACTTGCTGAGATCTGTATGTGTGTGTGTGTTTATGCTTTGTTTGTCAATAGTTTTCTGAAGATGCAGGCGCTTTTACATTTAGTAAACATCTGAACTTGACATGATGTTTTTTGAATCTACCTCTCAGATCAGCTGACAAGGTCAGAGAGGTCTGAAATAGTTGTTCAGATTTAAAGTGAAGTGAGTGATCGCGGTGGCTGATAACAGGCGACTAGTGAACAAATGGAAGGAGAGGTAAAGAGAAAGATAACGCATTTGAGTAATGGTCCTCGGTCCAATTTAATATTCATGTGAAGAAACAAGGAGGACAGAGGAAGGGAGGGGGGAAAAGCGGAAGATGACGAGCAATGGGGTCCAGGACTGGGTGGGGAAAAGAAGATGCACAGCAACAGACGCCAGCGTTGACTGTGTTTGCGTCTTATTACTGAATGGCATTAGCCATTTGTTATGCCATTTATTCTGGTAATGACCAAGCCTCGTCTTTGACTCCTCGCCTCACGCTCATTCTCCCTCTTTCATGCCATTACCTTTGTACAACGCTCAGCCAGGGATTGGGAGATGTAAAGAGGAGAGGAGAAACTGAGACAGTGAGAAAAAGCCCTCCGTTTTAATGACATGCTCTGTTACTGCTTAACTCGGGACACTGTTTAATAATATGCTTGAGCAGCCTGCGCTCGTTGACAGCGTGAACCCACAACTCATCTAGCGAACCCTTTTGTGTTGGTGTGCCACGTGCTTGATTGCAACGGCGTAGGCCTTCCTGTTTGTACGCACCCGCCTTTTGCCTCCGTGCTCTTTCTCTGTGGCATCAAACGAGACGCCCCGCAGAGCAGAATGCTTGTTCACCTTGTCTGCCTTTTTAGTGGCCAAATAAACACACGAATAAGGCTGGCGTGATTTAACACAGGTTTAGCCAAGTACGTCAGAGTTTTAAATGTGTATTAGATGTTTTCAGGTTGAGATATAGGCAGAATCTTGTTTGTGGCAATAAAAGGTTTGTTGGCTTTTGTGTTAGAGCATTTAACGTGGGTACATTTGATGTTGAACGTGAATTCACTGCTAGCTTGGACATTTAAGTTAGCCCTAATAATTGGGTCCCTGAAATCTAGCTAGCATGCTTCAGCGACTTCTGAATCCTCCAACTAAATCATAGGCTCTTGCCCATGACCCCTCTTTCCTAACGTATTTCTCTGCCAACCTGACTTCAATCCCCTTTATAAAACCTAAAGGACCAATTTTCCCAGCTGACATCTAACAGTAAAGAAAAATAACTAAATAAAACAGTCCCTTTAATAGTGACCCCCGGCCGTTTGGTTTCTCTTGTAGCCGTTTCGCCGAGTGACCTTCTCTGTGGTGAGCCAGCCCCAGGACCCTCACCAGCAGGGATCGCTGCAGAGCTGCTACGACAGCGGCCTCGATGAGTCGGAGACACCGAGCAGCAAGAGTTCGTCGGGCCCCCGGCTGGGCGCCCTTCCCCTTCCAGAGGACAGCTACGAGAGGACAACGCCGGATGGCAGTGTCGGTGAGGCAGAGCACATGGAAAATGGTAGGGGCAAACACTGAAAAGAGATTAAGAGAGCGTTAAGCTGCAGGGAACACACGCACATAGTGCCTAGAGCATTCACGTAGCATCTCGAATAGCAGACAGGCTCACAAACATGCAGAAATATGTGACTTTTCTAGTTCTATCTACCATCTAGTATTTTCTTGCTCCTGCAAAACATTGGTTACTTCTGTAGTGTATCCGTTGTGAAGTTGTGTAGCAGCTGTGATGCAGCGGCTATTATTAAGGTTAAATCTCCTCCACGAATGCATTGTGAAAGGACGAGGTCTGGGATTTATTATAAAACCTATGGTTCTGTTGCCGAAGCAGCGGGCTTATTTGATCAAAGACGTTTCCCATCAGAATATATGTAACATGTGTTCTTGAAGATCAACACCTGTAAGACCGTCTTGCTGCTTTTAGTCTGCAGCTGGTTTTGGGTTGGTACCATTGAATTTCATTTGGCACTTCGGTTTTAGCTTGATTGACGATAGCTTTTGTACAAGATCTCTATATCTCGCAGTCTTTAAGACAAAGTCAAGGAGGTTTAACGACGGGGGGGTTGCTACTCAACACGAATTGCTTAGAAGCACCACAGATAGCTGCTGCACTGATTTGCATTGTGTGTTTGAGTTTGCATCTTATCTCGCTCCGGTCGGGAGATACCGTTGATGTTCTGTAGGTTGTAATGTAAAAGCACTGCAGCAGCTGAAGCGAGTGTGTGGGAGCAAAGGGAAAAGAGGATATCATAAAAGCGGCCCCTCAGTGCAGGACTGTGTCTTCCCTTGCAGAACCTTCCCTTAGCTAGTCTGAGCTAGTTTCCTACCAAAGCCAAAATCTGTGTGCATGTGTGTGTGTGTGTGTGTGTGTGTGCAGTGAGATTTGGGGGTAATGGCCCCATTCATAGTCTCGGAGTCTGAGGCGATGCTTAACAAGGAGTAGCTGTCTTGAGAGTGCTAAGCCTAAGTGCAGAGGCTTTCCCATCGCGGCTTAGGATAAGGATATTCAAATCTCTTAAAGAGTCACATCCTCTCTTTTCAGATGGAGCTGTTTGGTAGATGATGTCTTAACTTATGGCAGATCACTTTAGTCAATATAACCCAACCACACTGTGAAGCCTAATCAAACAGTGGAAATGAGGGAATATATTTGAGCGTGTTAAACATCCAGTTGTGTTTGATGCGGTGAAACCCGAGCAGAAGGGACAGATGTGCACAACAGTTACAGCGGCGTCTACCATGAACTCTCAAATATTAGCTGATAAACAGGAAATGTGGAAATTTAAACCCTTTTTTTTTGTCCAAACAACAAGAACCGGCCAAATCTGACCCAGTTAAACGGCTCCTTTCAATTTGGTCTCAGTTTGAAGTAATTGGGCAGGGACAGCCGATAGTTAGATCCTAAATGCAATCAGCCTGTCGCTCAGACCCACCTAGAGAACAGAAACAGCAGGAATAGCGAAATAAATGACTACCAAATACCGTGTATCATAAAATATTGTCCAGGTTGTACAATTAAAACACCGGCAACACAATCTCCTTTAGTTCTTTGCACGTATGTTGCTGATCCCCCCCCCTCTCTCTCCCAAGGTTTCAGATGGTGAAGTTGTAAAGTATACTGGTGCATTAGAGGAACGAAGACGAGCTTGATTCATGAGTCATTCTCTATCCAAGAGAAACAACTGTGCTGCTGCTCACTATCTTCAGCTACATCAGTTCAACTCTGTGTGTGTGTGTGTGTGTGTGTGTGTGTGTCAGAAAAGGCAGCTGTAAAAACCTTTAATCTCACATTTTTCCCGATATTTATACACTTCTGAGTTTCTACTCCGAGGTAAACAGCAAAGTGATCTTGTGAGAGACTGTAAATGGTGGTTTTCTGTTAAAGTATCCTTGAGGAAGGCGCTGAGCTTTTTCATCTATTCTAGATCATTTTGATATATACGTACGTGTGTGTGTGGGGGAGAGAGTGAGGTGAACACGAGCTTAATAAATAAATAGTGTTATAAAAAGTAAATGCAATCATCTAAAGTGGGGGCAAATATGAGCAAACTGCTCCAGTCTGTGTCAGGATGTGTGTGAGAGACGATGGCGAGCGGGGTCAATTGGACACGACGACGATCTGGACCCGGGTGCTGCGGGAATGAGCCAGTTTGAAAACTTCGAATCTGACGATCTGATTTTTGTTTGTCGCTCCTCCGTTTTTACTGATTCATGATGTCTGATTGCCGCCGCTTTGTGTCCGGGCGAAACGCAGACAAAGGCTAATGTCCCCCGTTTTGATTTGATGATTTTTCCCAGCTCCGACTTGCTTGTTGTCAATCGATGTTCGCACAATGCGCCGAGATAATCGTCCTCCGCTGCAGCTGCTCATCTGTCTCACATGTACAGTACGCAGGCAACCGTGCTAACACACACACGGGCAGTGATTTCCACCCTCTGTTCTTCATCCGTCCTTTATTTCCACCCTGCACACATATGTCAGAGGACAGTGTTTTCTGTTTCGTATCTCCTTCATCAAGGTCAGGCTTCAAACTTTATTATTTTCCATCAGTTGACTCCTTTCCATTGGGAGTGTCAAAAAAACGAAAAAAAAAAAAAAGAAAAGACAACCTCTCTATCCGAGACAGCTTATTCCAGAACCAACTAGGAGCAGGGAGTGCTGGGGTCACTGTGGGAATACGAACGCATTCTCGACCCACCCTAGACTATTAGACCGTACTCCTCTGCACAAGTGTTGCTCAACAACAGACAAACCGCTTTGTGCACGTCCTATACAGCCCAGCTATGGCACTTTGGTGCATTCAATGAAGTCCGGATCTTTTGGATGCACAGCTGGGCCTCTCACTTATTCATAAGCTTACCCCGGAGCTCATCAGATATTCATAAACGCCGAGTGTTTGGAGTCAAACACCCGATTAGGCGGTTATAGATGTTACAGGGACCTTCCAGATGCGCGGTGTTATCTGCGGGTCAAAGACTCGTGCTCCATTATTGATCTGCACATTGCCAAGGGGCTGGAGAATATTTTTTTTCCATTTTTTTACCATGTTAGTTCAAGTACGCCTCAAAATAGCACGCTTCCACATTGCCCTTTCATCGTAAGTGAGGTGTCTGAGGTGTGCAAAGTGTTTTCGTGTGAAACCTCCAGATGAATCAGAAAAGCTCCAGGCGCCGAAGATGTAATATCATTGTTCAGTACATCGGTGCAGCTATACGGTGTGCTGTGCTTCTTGCGGTGGGTCACGCTGCTAAAGATTTATCCTATTTGATCCACAGCCCGAATCATTATCCGGTGACTTTTTTATAGAAACACACTGATGTACTGCTGTAACCTTTTATCTTTGCCTCACCTTGTTGTGTTCAGTCCTGAGTTGATGCGACATCACGCTGGGCTGCCAGTGGTTATACCCAGGCTATGAATTACGCGCGGACACGAGCACGTGGAGCATCGCAGAAGAAGAAGTAAATCAGAAGCGGGTTCGTGTACGTTGAAAGTCATTTTTTAAGTACCAGTCCCTCAAAGAAAATGCGACTACGTTTCCACGTTGGCACAGAGAGCAAATTTATTATGGCTTCTAACAGAGTAATAGCACGTTCTACTGGCTGCTAATGTTAACATGCCTCCCACGTTTCTGTGCTTTGGCTACCAGACAATCATCCCCCAAGCACACACACACACACACACACACACACACACACACACACCAGACTCCATCTCTCTCCTGCTGAGAAAACTTGGGGTACCACTGTTGGACTACAAACATCATCGTTTAATGTTAGCTGCTGGTTCAATAGAGTAGGACAGACAAGTGGCACACCACAGCAGTTATCAGTCAGCTAGTCAGCGAGTGCAGACTCTGCCTGAGCCTTAGCTAACACAGACACACACACACACACACACACACACACACACACCCACACAAGAGGTACACAGACAGACAGGGAAACATACATGTTTTGTAAGTGCATGCATCGTCACATACACACAAAAAGCTCCTCCATATGACACGCACTCATTCATTTAGCACAACGACTGCATCGTTTTGCAGCTCCGTGAAGCACCTCGCTAGATCACTTCCATGTTGTTGTTTCTCTCTATTTACAAAGCTTCACCCAGTGGAATGCTACTTAGCCTGGTTAATAATGTGCATGTGTGTGTGCACGTGTGTGTGTAACTCTGTTCATTAGGCAAGCCCAATTGTACGGCCAGATGGCAAAGCGAGTTTGTTTAATTAAAACCATTCATATTTCAAGAGCTGAGCGGCAGCGTCGCTGGTCGTAGGTCTGATTTCCCCCAACTTGGAGAGAATGTGCCCGTCGCTACCCGGTGTAGTGAAAAACGTGATCGCCCAGTGGGGGCCATTCAGCGTGCTACAGATGCCTCTCCTCCGTTTACCATCCCCAAGGTCACAGTCCCTGTGTGGACATGAGTTAAAAACATTTGAATGATTAAATACTGTAGGAAATAATAATGAGTTTGTTCTAGAAAGCGCGTGGAACGTTGGGAGCTTTGCACATTTTGCAGCAGGGTTTGCATTCGGCGTGAGCCCGCGGTCCTCCGCTGTGTAACTCTCATTTATTTCCATCTGTCCCTTACCCCCTCGCCCCTTATTTCTTTTTGTGACATCCTCAGGCGAGGCGACAGCAAGGAGAGACTGAAAGAACAAGAGGACGTGGTGAGATGATGTGAGAGAGAGAGAGAGAGAGAGAGAGAGCGAGCATAAGGGGAAGCGTGACGGAGGCAGAGTAAATGGGTAGCGCGCAGCACGGGAGCCCAGAAACGGATCGAAGGATGAGAGGTTGGACAGCGACCAGGAGATAGAGAGAAAGTTAATAAAAGCCACTAAGAGAGAGAGAGAGAGAGAGAATCAGAAACAGAAGGATGGGGGTTTACATGGACGGAGAAGCCGCCAGCGGGGAGTGGCGGTTGACAGAGAGATGATTGATTACTGCTCAGCCGCAGCAGGCAGGTGCTCAAATCATACCCCGGTGTCACATCCGCACACAGACACACGTTTCCCGCGCCGTCTCTCTCCACATGGGCTCGCGTTGGACCGCAAAGCCCACCCGGTGCAGTCGTAACTCCCACAACACGCCGCGCTGACAGAATCCAAGTCGAATAATACCTCCTATATTTCCTGTTAAAGGACGAGTTCGCTCAAATTGCTAATTCTCACTCTCTTCTGCTGGCGTGCGCAGAGTGTTTTGATTTTATTTACCAAGGTTTTGGAGTACCCACCACTAGAGATTTATGCAGCCAGCATAGCAGAGTGAAGGTGAGCGGAATTTAGCTCGAGGCACTCGCAGCAATGACATCTCATAAAAAGCAACATATTTTCTCTGGTACAATATTCACTCTGGATAATAGTCTCTGAAAACTCTTCACCACTTTGTCTGTGGATTAGTAAAGTAAGTAGTAAACAGTTTGTTTTTTCTGCTTTAACCGCTAAACTGGTTGGGAACCACTCAGCTAGATTAAGTTCCAGCACTATAAATTAACTTTTCATCTCGGAGGCGGGACAATGTGACCTGTCGTTCAGTAAGTTTGGGCGCTCCGACGCTACGCCGAACAAAAAAAACGATGCACGCACGCACACGCAATCGTTGTCGACGTCCAAGTGTGGATAATGGAATTGTTGCTGTGGTGTTTTGTGTAGCTAGGGGCGGGCTGACACCCACTCCTGACAAGAGATTAAAAAAGCCATTCAGCTGGCTCACTAGCACTGATACACAGAGAGACATCGCACGGCCACGGTGGCCATTCGCTTAGAGGGAGACAGGAAGGAAGGAGGGGGATGGAGCCACTTTATAATGTGCAGGAATATGAGTCATTCTTACAGAAGCCCCACTCTAGAAAGGCGGCCATACTGTTTTCAGAGGGAATACTGTATGTGTGTGTGTGTGTGTGTGTGTTGATGGTTGTCTGTTGTGCAGTTGATAAAGCGGGGCCCGGCACTTGTGGGAGAGAGAGAAATGCCTTTTTTTTTGCACGGTGCTGCGGGAACATGAGCGTATTTTCAATGAGGGCCTTCAGTCGTATGCGCCGTCACGTGCATTTTGTGCCTGTTTAGGTGCAGCGAAGCTGTGACTAGCAATTTGGCTCGTCTTCAAATGGCAGATGCATTTTGTTACGTTCAGAATAAAGTGACATTCTCTCGCAGTTATTCATTTGAAATGCATCTCTCCATACAATTTTCTCGTGATATTATCGCTCCTTTGCTGGGATATGTATGTCAAGTGTGGCGTTTGGGGGGGCAACTGGTGGGGCTGTCTTCAATGCAGACAATTAAACACCTCCGAGGCACGCTGCCAGAGTCTCCCACCCTCCACTCCCTCCTTCCTTCTGTTCCTCCTTTTCTCCCTGGCACTATGTCTTCTGCTTGTTTTCCCTCCTCCAGCTTGTTCTGGCCTCGCTTCGCTTTTTAACTTTCCTCTCCTTCGCTGGAACACCGGCACTGGCACTCAGCAGGTTCAACATCTCTCCCCACTGTGAGGTCTGAGGCGCTGAATCTTACTCGCTGGCTGCATGCGTTTATTTATTTATTTCCGCACTTTCTGATCCTTGGATGCAGGCTGAGCATCCAGGAAGACCACTCGCAAAGGGACGAGTAGATATACAGTATGTGCATATGTCGGAGCAACATGCCAACTTCCCACCCGGGAACGTATCTGAGAGAAACACGGAGCATTTACTTTTTCTCACTTCAGCAAATATGTTGGAAGAGATAATTTGGGAAAAACACATTCAGGTGTTCACACATTCCCCAGGCCGAGCTCCGAGCCGAGGACGCCCATGCATTCATTCATGGGTCTGCCAAATAGACTAAACTTTATAAGCAAACACTGTCTTTCACTACTCCTGTCACACATTTAAGGCACATACACAAATCCATGCATAACAACTCTGCTGGAAGCACCGATGGTGTCCGAGAAAGCACAGTTGGTAACGCGTTTAGCCAAACCCGACTATATAACATAAGTGTACATGAATGCGATTTAATTTCAGTGAAGGTTCGCTAGAGATGGTTGGAGATATCCATTGTGTTGCAGAGTGTGTGTGTGTGTGTGTGTGTGTGTGTGCTTCAGAGTGAATATAAGCAGTGACACTATTTTTGACCTTTTAAGGAAGGAATTGCAAATTGTTTGCAAACTTCTTTGGCTGTCTTTGTGCACGAGCTGACGCATGCATGTGTGTAGCCCTTTCTTTACCCTACACATAATGTATGGGCGGCATCTGTCCTGCCAGCAACTTAACCTATGGCATTTCCGTTGACCACCCACAATCTTGTCATCAACACTGATAAACTAGTCGAAAACTACCCAATAAAACCATAAATCTACAAACTTTTTTGCAGCCTTCTTTTGCCAACCTGCCCGGGTTCACCCATGTGTGCTTTTATTTGCAGAACAGCTTGCTGAGCCACATCTCCAGCAGGCATGGCTGTAAACTGGCATTCCTTCTGGGAAGGGATTTTGTCAGGAAACTCCTCGCTCTGCCAACACTGTCGGCTGCTACAGCTAATTGATATCAATTAGGTTGTATTATTTAAGAATTTGACGTCATGTTTGTCTTTAATTGGGGCTGCTTTGATGACTCAGAGACACTGCTAAATGTTGTAAAACTGTCATAACACGAGCAAACAAATGCTCGCTGCAGGCATTATGTGGAAAGCTAATGATATTCTGTGTGTGTGTCTTTGTTTCGTTTTTGGAGGAGATGGTCTCATTGTGCTGAATGCATACGGTAGCTCGCAGTATTTATACTGTATAACTGTGTGGCCCAACCAGCTCAGGGTCACTGTCCTCACGTCGCGTCTCATAGTGTTCAAGCACGTGTGTGTGTGTACTGTATGAATCCAAGTGGAGGTGCATCGCACCCTCATTGCTGCAGCAAGTCTACTACGGCCCACAAGAATGTATTTTTACTCCTCTCCTAACTCTCCCCATTCTCTCACCCCTTCACTCCCGCGCCTTATAAAAATAGATGAAAGTGTGTAACAATGAAAGGGGGGGGGGATTATCCTCCCTCACTCCCTCTCTGTGTCTCGTATGGAGAACGGGTATGAAATGAAAAGCTAACACCGTTTATAGAAGGGGACTCTCTGGCGGCAGAGTCATGTTGGAGGTCAATAAGAGGCACGCGCCGTGACCTTTGACCTTTGGGTGCTGCGGGGCTTCATAACTTGCTGCACGCACACAATGTGTCTCCACGGAGGACGACCTGGAATGGCGGCTCTGACACACAAAAGCACTCAGAGAAACCTTACACAGCTGTATGCATGCTTGCACATCTGCCCGCGTGTCTGTCTGTGCGCACGCCGTTCACTCGGAAGGACAATATCCTCCTGACGTTCCTTTAGCTGAGGAATTTCATTATTTCCTCTCATCTCATTTCATTTTGACGGCAGTTTTTCAAGGGACCGAGCTCATGGACACAATTACTCAGGGTCGTATATGCATTAGTGAAAAAAGAAAAAGAAAAAACTCCTTTCAAAGCAGATGTGTGATACATTTCTTTTTCTATTTCGGGGGGGAAAAGAGAATGCTCATTATTTTTCTTAGCCTGAACATTTTTTGCGTGGTTCCTTCGGAAGTCTAAAAAGAACAAAGGGAGTTTTTCCGTCTCAGCTGTTGCAGAGTGTTATGAGTGACTTAATGTAATGAGTAACCTTCATGCAACTTTTTTCCCAAAGTCTCGTCCGTTCGCTCCGTCTAAACAGTCTCTCTGGCGACCGGGAGCCGGGAAGTTCGCGCTCGCAGCGGTCGTCATTGACATAACGCATGTTTTATGAAGGCTGAGAGCTTACCCTGCTTAACACAAACACTCGCCGAACCATTCACGCAACTGTGAAATTGGCGTGGCATGTGTGCATTAAGAGAAGGAAATCGTGTGTGTGTGTGTGCAGCTAATATTTGCGCTCTCGCTGTGTCTCTTTCGTGAGTGTGAGGCTGCTTGCTTATGCATTGTTGACCCATTTAAGGGCTTAAGTGTTTTTTTTTTCCTATTGCGCTTCTCTCTCTAGCTCACAATGCACACTCTTTATTCACATGCATATGGCATCTACATGAATCAACACAAAGAAAAAAGCGACAACGTATCCAAACACATTATCTCGTTATTCTCTACCACCCTCTTGACTGTCTTGGATACAGGGATTTGGAAGTCAAGAGCAGTACGGCAGAGCAGGGGAAATGCTGCATGGCCACCTGGGAGTTATTTAGGGGCATTTCCCTCTTCACACTGGGGTAATATGCATCGCGGCGCAGTGGTTGAAAAATGACGTGTTACTTGAGCAAGTGAATTGAGTATCCTTCCATCATTTGTAGGAGTTGTTTGTAATTTCAGTACACCTGGTTTTGAAGGCGAGGAAGTGTGCATCCAAACATGCCAGATCTCAGGACCCGCCTCCTCCAGGTGTGAATTCTTTCAGGGTTTTTTTCACCTCAAGGTCAACGAAACAAGGAGCGAGTACGTACTCTCGTCTCTTTTTGTGTGCCGCTCAGCGCCTTTTCAAGCCTCTGAAATGCAGCAATCGCACTCGCATAGCTGCGACGCGCTCTGACGACTGCCGTGCTGAGCGCGACGTCTTGTGAGGGATGAGGAACGCCAACGTGGCAGCGAAAAGCCTCCATTTAAACGACAATAGGAAAGTGCCCAGGAGCCAAAACATGTCAGCGGACACAATCGGAGCGAAGTAACGTGACACTGAAACCAAACAATGGCAGTAAATGCGGTAGGGTTCTGATGAGGGAACCCCCGGTGAGTTGTTTGTCTTACCCTAAGGGTCTACACAAGGATTAACCCTTTGAACAAATACAATAGGGGCACACCTGTTTCTGTCAGTGTGTGACTCTGTGTGTGCTTCCTGCTCCTTTCTGTCGGCAGCCCCGCCCGCAGATTAATGGCTGTTTGAAAGCTAAAACAATAGCATTTATATTGTCTGTAGCTCAAACTACCTCGGGCAATCACTTTGGCAAAGGTTGTGGAGCCAGTCGCTGGGGGGGGGCCTCCAGAGGACACACACGGGGTTGGAGTTAAGTGAAGGAAAGCTAACTAATGAGCGAACAGCGAACAGACAGCTGAGCTGTTCAGAAGGCCTTGCCGGCGATGCCTGTGTTCCGTTCTTTGATTTCTTTGGAGACTTTGTGTGACTTTTTAAACATTGTTTCATCATAAAGCAGCCTTTCAACTTTCATCAGGCGCGAGGAGGGAAAAAAAAAAAGACGGCAGGAAGAGACTGACATCATGACAAAGGACTCCCCTTGCATGTGCCTCCGCCACCACTGGGCTGACAAAAACAGAGCATCCTAATCCAGCCGACGTGTCTGAGCACACACACAGGATATGTTCGCGCGCGCCCAGATCTGAGGAAATGTCTCTTTAAGCAAATGCCCCCGAAATCAGCGTCTGGCAGCCCCTGCAAACATTGTGCCGCCTGTAACTCACTGTTCACAGATTTGTGCCGTCGTTGGAGGGGCGCTGCCGGGGGAAGATGCTCACCTCTAGCAAATCTGTATACATAAGAAGCAATGGATCCTTTGTGCCGCGCGCGCTGCATGAGGAATCCAGAAAGACTCGCAGGAAAATGTGCACCATTCTCTCCGAGTGCCTTCTGGTTGCACGGGGGCCACTGTCTCCACAGCGGCTGAAGAACGCCTCCCACTCACAATGTAAGGCTTGGATTTAAAACATCGTCTGCAAGTGACAGATTGGGTTCACGCACTGTGCAGCCAAACAAGTTATAGTCATTATCCAGTTATAGCTGTTGTGATGAGCTCGTTCTCCAACTACTCTAAGGGTAGTTGTTTCATGTCTAGATCCCCCCCTCCTCCTCCTCCACACACACACACACACAAGAAGAAGTTTGTTTGCTCTTTCATTGCTTTCTCTGTCCTCAAACAAAACTCACACTGCATTTGCCTTTAAGAGTTTAAAAGGAGCAGAGTCGAAGCCTGACGACGTGCGTGACTCAGCTGCTGCTGACCTAAAGTGATGACACGCGAGTCCGCAGCAGTCGGGTCTCGAAACGACAGGTTTGAATACTTAAAAACAATCCAGGGGTTTACTTTAACGAGTGAGCCAACCGGACCTCCGTCTGAGGCGAACGACTCGGTGCCAGGTATCGACAAAGAAGTAGAATAGGTTGAATAGAGAAAAATGGTCCAGCATTACACAAAAAAGTAGTCACAGCAAGAATTTAAATAATAAATGCACCTTTCAAACTGTTAAGCTTTAGCGGAATTGAAAATAAAGAAGTGAAATTGAATTGAAAGAAAGAGAGAGAGAGAGAGAGAGAGAGAGACGGAGATGAATGATGGCTTCATCACTCGGCGCTCTGTGAGTCTGAAGTCACGCCAGGGCAGCATAAATCATCTTAATCCCTGAGTAATTGCAGACGGGGCAAGGGCACAAACACGTATGTACATATTAACACACGCACACTTTACCTTGTTGCCCAAGTCCCCAAATCACCATTCAAATCACAAATCACTCAACTTCATGCCTTTAATAGCTCCCAGAGACTGAGCTCGGTTTAATCTTAATCAAAAGCAACCGCAGATTATGAGCAGCGAGAGCAGATGGTTTCTGGGGGGAAAATTGCATTTTCCAGACATTTCTTGATTGTTTGCGCTTTTCTCCCTCCCTCCTTGGTGTTATTATGATTATCACAAGCCCTGCTTTGGACGATTTCATTTTTGTCGTATATGCATTATCTGGGCTTAAGACCTCACTGACCAACACCCCCAACCCCCCAAAAAAAACAAAAAACAGGCTTCTGCCGTGACCTTTCATTAACGTCAAAGTCTTAATCCACCTCAATGCATATATGCGCTAATCCCCCCCTCTCCCCCTTAAAAAGACTGTAGCTGTCAACACTTATGTTTTTTGGCTGAACTCTGTGCGAGGACAAAGCGGTTTGTTCCTGAAGCATCAGAAGGGGAATGGAAGAGGTAAGAGCGGCGAGGTGAAAGCATGTACAGTGTATAAACAGATATTTGCAGAGCGACTGCAACAATAAAGACACGGCGAGCTTCCTTTTTTCTGCGTGGTTTCGAGCTTTGATAGAAAGCCTGCAAGCCAGAGAGTTTATCCTCCGGCAGAGGTGACGATGGAAGGGAGGGAGGAGCGGGGAGGCGGTGGGGGGCGAGTGCGGGAGTGTTGCAGACGCAAAGGTGTTATGCAACCTGTGCAGGCTCTTCCTTCTTCTTGCGCACATTCGTTGCTGTGTTTGTTGCAGGAGATTGTGTCGGTTTAATCTGACGAGCCGATGGCACGAATAGGGCCAAAAAATGATGAGAAACAAAGAACGCACAGTTAAGATCCAGGAAGCACTTCCCCTAATGAAATGTCTGACGCGTGCTAAATGAAGCCTTATTCTCTGCTGCTGCCACTGATACAATACCCAAGAAATAAGTTGCTAAATTGTGTCTCTGTACCGATAATAATGACGTATCTAATTGAGCCCCTCAGAGAGCTGCAGCAGAGTTAGTTAGTGCCTCAAGGAAGAAAACCCCTGAGGAGGAAGATCCTGAGGTTCATAGACGACCTCGCGCCTGCACGGGTGACCACGTTTGGTGGCACAGGATGTCCAAAAAAAACGCCCAAGTTTCCCACTATTTCTAGCGTGAAATCACTTGTTTGTGTTGCAGTGAAAATGAGGCCACAGACTAATGTGCTCCTCTCAACAAGACAGGCGGCAGGAGTGCAGGAATAATCTGCAACGAGTTGCTTCAAATCAGGCAAAAAAAAAGGGGGAAATGAACACAACCCACTCGGTGACACCAGGGTTTGGATTATGTGAGCGTGTTGTGTGTGTGCAGACGGTAAAGGTCCACTGGACAGGGCTCTCTTTACTCACCCTGACAGGCAGAGAGCTGTAAAAAATTGCACCATATTTCCTCTCTAGTGTCTTCTGATACTGAGAAGCAGTGTTTTCACAGCTGCCTCACATTCTCTTTTTCCCCAGTTTCCCACTGTGTGTGTGTGTGTGTGTGTGTGTGTCTTTGCATACTATTTTTTTCTTTTTTACCCAATGTGAGCACAAATGAAAAACAAAAACTAGGTGCCAACTGTTTGAGGCGCAGAGAGACGGAGAAGAGAAGGTCCTTCTTTGTTCCACAAACTTCTCTCCCCTCTTGTCATCTTGAATACATCCAACTCCCACCGCCGCCGCCACCTCCCCGCGCTCCCCTTCTCCTCAGACAGCTCGCTGTAATCATCTGTTTATGCAAAAGCCTCAATATGATTCACAGAGTAATCAGCTTGCCACCTCCCTAAGAAATGTTATTTCTGGCATTTTGGGGCTTATTTAATTGAATTTTTTTTTTCCTCGACACTCGATGGCCGTTCACAGCGTGTGAAACATGGATGCCGCCTCGTCTGCATCCAATTAGAAGCCAGTCATCTATGATGACAGTGCTGTGTCGGCAGCGAGGGAGTGGGAGTGGGAGGGGTGGGGGGGTGCAGCCGTTACTGTAGCTAATAATAGATTCATAACTTTGACGATGTCTGGTTGCAGGTTGTGTTGCCATGAGATGTTCAAGCAGTGTCGGAAAGTTCCAGGTTTGTTATTGCAAACTGACATTTGCGTCTCCGTGAGCGCGAGATATGTTGTGGTCACGCGCCTGCATACAAATATGCATTTAACTTCTCTAATGTTACAAACATGTTTAGCAATATGAGCCAATATGGATTCGTACTGTTCACAAGACTTATACTTCCACCCAGCATCCACCCAAACAAGCTGCAAATACTGCAACCTGGTGTTGAAAATTCACATTGTGCACAAACCCCACGTCTCCGTGCATCCTTGACTGCTAACTCGTTCCCTTACTTTCGGAAGCATAGGTAGGATGCAGAGGGGTTTGTGTGTTTTCACCGCTCAGCAGCTCGTGTTCCAGCAGCTACTACTAGGAGAAAGAAATATTGATTTGGAAGTCTCACACAACCTTGGTTTACGCAGGGGCAGATGTTTTGTGCTATTCTTTGCACCGACCTAAAGTTGTCTCTGCTACAGAAAGTCATTAATGATGTATTTTATTCTGCAAAAAACAAGCGGACGTGTTTGTTCTTGTCTAAATGTCTGTGAGAGGGATGTGAGAGGGAGAGGGCGGCGGATTCTGCAGGCGAGGCTGTCGCACCTGCTCACCGGAGCCAACACAAATGAAAATCAAAAAAAAGGAGCACCGGTGGCTGGAGAGCCCTTCTCTAATAATAGCAGCTAAGGTCTGGGAGCAATGCAGAGTGCAAGAAGAGGTGTTTGCATAATGAGAAAACGAGTGGCTGATAGTGTGTGCACAACACAAACGGAGGAGGAAAACACACTGTTTGTCCTCCTCTATTTCTTTTTGTGTCAAGTAGAAAGCCTGCTTACCTGCATGTACATCACGCTGGCTCAACAGGACACAGAGCCACTGCGAGGCTTAGGAACCTCGCTTGGTAAATGTCAACCTTTTTTAAATAAGTCCGCCACTGCGCTACTATGTGCCCTTATTCACCTATCATAAAGCCAGTGGATTAATTGACCTGTCAGAATTCTGGACGTGGCCTCAGATCGCTGTGGTTATTTTATAGCATCACTGAGCCTGGAAGCAGTGTATGCAGCGCATTAGCTTTATTTATTCTTTTAGTTATCCATTAGCTTCACAGAAATTGCCTCACATTTAGAAAAAACTGCATTTTATGATCAATCAAGAGATGCTGCATATTTGTTGTTGTTATTCCTTCTGTGCAGCTGTCGTACTCACGGTCCACAGCTCACGCATGCTCTCGGTGATGAGCCAGTCTCCGAGAGAGTAGGAATCGTGCGATTGTAGTTGATCAGAGGCCTGAAGGTGACGTGACTAATACTACAACTGTAGCTGTAGTGATTTCAGCAGGGGGCCAGCAGTGCATGCCTCGCTGACAGGGGAGATGATATACCGGCTGTGGCGAGTGCTGTCTGACAGTAAATGTCTTCCCCCTCCTCCATGTTTACAGTCGTAAATAGATTATGGTCCATGGGCAGCTCCTAGTTAACCTGCGCACGTCGGCTCCCCGGCTCACATGCGCCTCCGTGATGGGAACGACAGCCCGTGACTAGCACCTTCACGAGCACCGGTGTAGCCTCTGGTTGGGCACCAGTGTGTCGCTAATCATATTAGAATTGATCATGCGAGTGCCCCGGCTTTGACCTCAGCGCTCTGCATTCCGTCCAAGGTGGAGGAAGACGAGCGGCACCAAAGAACGGAGGAAGCACTAATACGTGGACACCGTGTGAACGACTGTGGGGTTATAGGAGCTGACGTGCTTCATCCCAGCGTGATGTTTGTGGGTGTGCCGATGCCCCATTGTTATGAGGGGGGGGGGGGGTTGGTAATAGTATGAAGATGCAGTTTTTCTTTCCTTTCATAAACAGGGATGAGGTTGCCACAAACGATTCTCCTCAACGTAAATCCGGGAGGAAATGAAGCTCGCTCTTTTCAACGGGGATAATTAGTCGCGCTGACAGTCGATCCCTATTTGTGACACGGATATTTTTCGCCCAACCCCAGTTGGGGACTATAATCTCTTCTTTGAGAATGTTCAAGTGACAGAAGTGGAGGGTTTTTTTTTGTCCCTCTATCACATTCCAGCAATTACAGAGGGTACAATAATACCCATCAACCCCCTGTAATTAGTGAGCATTTGAGATGATGCCGGAGAAACTGAGAGTCAAACCC
>JAUMHF010000010.1:6011552-6062085 GCA_032359275.1 Microctenopoma steveboyesi | reverse complement strand
GGGTACAATAATACCCATCAACCCCCTGTAATTAGTGAGCATTTGAGATGATGCCGGAGAAACTGAGAGTCAAACCCCTTTGACCTTGGCACAGGCTGAGCAGTGATACATTTGGTGTCTTACTGCTCGTTTGTGTGTCTGTTATACCCGCACCGGCCCAAAACCGCCCAGTCAGCGTTGGCGCACGCGCCTTCAGAGTGACGCGCGAGGCTTTAACTAAAACCCGGGCTTGTGTGTGCCTTTGAAAAGTTCCCTTTTGTATATGCCGTTGTTTTCAGCTGCCAGCTTGTTGTTGACTGTCCAGCGATGGTTATCGCAGCTGATGATGCCCTTCCCTGTCAGGCCATGACCCCTTACTCCCGCTGAATTATCATCTGTCACAGACAGAAAAAGAGGGAAAGCGAGGGAGGGAGGGAGGGGACGGGCGCGGAGAAGCAAGGGACAGAGGGAAGATTTGGCTGAGTGCCTCCGAGGTGTTTAATTGTCTTCATTGATGACCGCCCCACCTGCTCGGTTGACACGCATTTCCCAGCCAAGACACGTCACGCATAAACAAATAACTCATGCCCCCAACTACATGGGGGAGATTTATAGAGACCAGCCAGGCCTCGGCCCTCTCGCAGTAAACAGCCGTAACAACGTCCATGAGGATGAGTGGATGAGCTTATGATACAGCCACCGCTGACATCCCACCAAAACAACAGCTGCCGCAGAAATCGCATTTAAAGAGAGTATAACTTGCCCGTTGGCTGTCATCTTCGGTCCCTCTTTCGCTCGCCCGGCTCACCTCCTGCTCCAAGTCTCGGCTGATTCACAGATTCCTTGGAATGAATGAATGAATGAATTATCAAGCGAACACTTGAGGTCGTTATATTATGCAACATAAGTCGAAATATGACGTTGCAGGCCTTTGACCTTGCCCTTCTCCCGATCTATTTCACCAGCGCCATGCTAAGTCGCTCTCAACAATTTAGACACGTGCCCATGTCATTACATTTAATTCCAATAACACCCCTCTGTCCCACTCCCACTCTTACAGCAACCTAGATAAACGTACATACATTACAAATAATTGGAAGTGTGGTGGTTGGGTCGCTAAAAATAAACAGATCCTGGCCCTCTTTTCATTTTCCCATTTCCATTTGGACATTTTTTCAATTAGAAGGAGCAATGGTGGTTTTTGCCCTCCATCACTTTTCCTCTCTTCGTTGCAGATAGTGCTCTGTAAAGGTCAGTGTTGTCTGTCGGCTTTATTTGAGGGTGTCTGAAGACCCATTTAAGGCTGACTTTAACTTTAAATGTGCTGACCTAGACGGCGCTGATCTCCTTGAGCCCAGGGTGCCGCGCTGTGATTTCCCTAGCTCTCGAGCCATCTTTCCGCATTAGTCTCTCCTCCCTGCTTCGCTCATTTAGGCCACTTTCTGAAAGACGTCTGGGGAAGCTTGAGAATGCCAAACCTTTTTCACACCTCGTGTGAAATTCAAATGGGTTAAATCTGGTTTTTGGACCGCATGTTATGTAAAAACACACGCACGCTCATTTAGATTAGGTTGCAGCAGCTTGACGCACAAGATGAGCTGAGCCTCATGTACTCACTGGTGATGTGATGAAGTGTTTTGATTACGTTTGTGTGGATAATTAATATCCCGCTATATGCAATGCAAATGATAACATGCATATTAACATTTCAGGGTTTGTTTAGTTCACGCTCTCCGTGCTTGCTGCATGCAAACTCTACTGTAGGGCACAGGGAAAAAAAGTCCTCCATGTTCTAACCTCATAGTCAGGTATGACACTAATCATTTCAGACTAGGATGGAGGCACCTAAAGAGGGGGGTGGGTGGAGGCAGGGATGGGGGTGTAATGGAAGGAAAAGAGTCAAAGAGTGAGAGTAGTGAAATGGCCAAAGGGGATGCTATTGGCCAAAGTGGGCCATTTGTGTGCCTCTGTGTGTGTTTGCGTGGCTACGGTAAATAGATGTCAGACCCTATCATCGTTGCCAGCCTAACGAGCCGTGGCACTCTCACTAGGTGAGGCCACGAGGGCACACAGGTTAGTAGCTGTTACAGTGGCAAACAAAATACACACACACACACACACATACAGGGGCATGCAGTACAACCTTTCCTGCTCATGCACGCTCACACACTAACACCTTGCCCCCATGCTGACGTCTGAAAAAATAAATCTGGTCTAGTCTGGTTCAGAACGTACACATGCCTGCTAAGTCATAAGACGTGACGTTACAAAAAATAAAAAAAGGAATGAAACACAACAAACGGTGCAAACTCCCGCATTTGTACGCGTTTGCGCTCGTGACCTCCGTCCACGGGGTGCGATTCGATGGCGCTAAGAACATGTGCGGCTAGTTCCTCGTGAATGTAAACTAGAGCTGCAGCACAGATGCCGCTTGTGCATACTTGGTAGGATTTTATGTGTGTTTGCATGCATGGAGGACGTTGAAAATGTCCTGCCCCAGTTCTCGCCCCTCATTTCTTGGTGAGAGTAGAGAGGGGTGACTGCTATCTGTCCCTTTCTTTAAATAGCCTTTCCCTGGGGCCACTGCTGGACACATGCAAAGTCAACCCTGCTAACCCGCCCACATTCTCCACCTCATTTTTTTTCCCCTTTCTCTTTACCCTTTACTTTTTTAATGTACCGGTATTGTTAAGCATTGTAGGTCAGATGCCTCAGATCGGTCGAATCAATACTAAATCAATACCTGCTCTTTTTCCCGTCACGTATCCCCTCGCTTGTCTCTAGAGTCTGCTACTTGTCCATCAAATTCTTCCACCACTCGCTCACCCATCCAGCGTTTCTTCTTTTTCATCCTGCTATTGTTACTCTCTCCCCTCACTTGCCCATTCTACTCCTACATGAGAGCACATCCAATTTGCGGGGACTAAGTTAAAGGGGGATGATATGAATCTTCTCTCACCACCGCTTTAATTATTCCATCTTCAAGGTACAATTCTTCTTAAGGGGGCAGGGGTTATTAAATAGTGTCCATTTTAATCAAGGCATGCAATAACCCCAAATTGGGCAAGTAATTAAAGGTGGAATAATGAAATTGAATTGGAGAGTCCTGTTCATTTTTCTCTAAACTGGGTTTGGTTCATTTCGCGGTCTCCAATTGGTCCTTGCTGACAGGAAGTAGTCTCTTGGGACTAAACTGGATTAGTTTCCGAAGGGTCTCTCTCTCATACTTCTTGTCATCTTGTGCACCCTCTCCTTCTCAAACGCTACTCCTTCCCATTCCCCGCGTTTCAAGACAAATGGACCAGTAATGATACCCCTTCATCGCCTGCTTTCCTCCTGGTCTGTTCTCTTGTGCTCAGTCTTTCCTGTACTTTGTAATGAAGCATTACTGTCTCTGTCTTCCAGGCAGACAGCGATAATTACCAGCAAAGTGAAGTAGACCGCAGTGAAGCAGCTTTATGTACCACAAAGACACCTTTTATGGGATTAGAGTGTCCCTTTTATTGTGTACCTGTCATGTGGAACAAGTGTGTATTTGTGTCTGTGTGTGTTTAAGTTCTCTAAGCAACGTGACGATTCACAGCATTCAACTTAGTTTTGCCATTTGTCAATTTCGTGATGGTGGTTGTTGTGCATGAAGAAAAGCTTTTGAATGGAGCCTGTTGGTTGACACTTGAGGTGCGGAGTGAGAAGCACATGTATTTATTAGCTTTTTGTTCTCGCACAGTGAAGGGTTTTCCACATTCAAACATTGAAATCCAGCCATCTCGAACACGGAGACCGTACTTTTGAATGATCTACTAATAAACATCAACTTCAACTAAACTTCAACAACAACGTGTGCTTCACCAACACTCTCTATTCAACACAGTTTTTCAAAGGAGCCCAATTTCTGTCACAAAGACTAGTCTGATTATAAACATCAAGTCAGAAATTTGTTTTTGCAACATTCTTTTATCGACAGTCCATGAAATTCTAAACTCTGTGGCCTGATTGAAATGCTCATTGGCTTTGCAAACTGTTTTGCCTAACCACCGATGACATTGAACATCACTGTTTAACTTTGTTATAAACACACTTAATACATAGTTTTAGTGGCTGCTTTTTGTTTATATATATATATATATATATATATATGTGTGTATATGTATATGTATATGTACACATATATATATGTGTGTGTGTATATATATATATTAAAAAAAAATTATATACAGGAGAGGATATATATATATATATATATATATATATATATTATAGAGAGAGAGAAATAGTATTTTCTCTCTAATTTTCTCTAATGCACTTTTGAGCATGAGGCGATGATTTGTGGGAATCTGACAAGATACAGTATAAAGTCATTTGTTTTGTTAACCACTAACAATATGTGCCGCGCAGTTTCATCCAGTAGAACATTTCAGAATTGATTTCCACGGCGCCATATAAATGTGTCAATATTACAACATGAAATACATATTTATTATATTGAAACCACATTTCTCACTCGCGTGGTATTGAAATCATTTCAACCATTCTCTCTGCAAATAAATTATATATATATATATATAACTATTTTTTCCATGTGCAGTAGTAGGTCACCTTAAGTGTATTAACTGTATATTTGTAAGCTTCTTTCATAGCTAGAGGGTAGAACATGGCAGAAGTATAAAGGGTCATAGCCGCATCAGTGTCACCTACACCTCAGGTAGAAAATCACCATCTGATGGTTCAAAAACACATATTACACAACACACAACCCTTCCTTCCCTTCTTCCCGTCACCTCTTTCTCTTCTCCCATCTTTGCACCCGAAGGTACCCAATGTGCCCTATCAACTGCACTCCAAACAAACAGCCACCGGATCAGTCAGGCAACCCTGGGAAATACCTTGGGGGGAGAGACAGAGAGAAAGAGAGAGAGAAAGAAAGAGAGAACAGGGGAAATAAGAAGCAGAGAAGGACGAGAAGTGAGACCCACAGGGAAGAGTAGGAGAAATGATGAAACTGGTGTTGGCAAGTGGGAGTAACAGTGAAGCGAGGGGGGGTATTTGTGCATATGTGTGAGATATGCTTGAGGGATTAGGCTGCAGAGGGAATGAGCTCATTAGTCCTTAGCGTATATTTCATCCCCTCTTCCTGGTAAATACACTCAACACTAAGGTAATATTGCTGTGTATGGGCACACACACGGTCCTGCACGTGCTGTTTCCGATTTACTGTATCTATTTGCATATTCAGATTCATAGCCGCATGCATACGAGATTGTTTGTTAGCGGTGTCGCTTGTGTGCATGACAACAACTGAGGAGCAGTTTGGTGGAATACGTATGCCACTGAGGTGGTAAGACATTCCTCACGTGCCCAGAGAACAGGGGTAAGCTGCAGTAATTCTGTCGGTGTCTTGGCAGGTTCTAATGCAGAGCCTTTGCGAGCGGGTAATTAATAGGTAGTGAACAGCGCAGCTATGCATGGAGGGCATAAGCAGGAGGGGATAGGTTAGAGGAAATGTGGGGGGAAAAAAAGAGGAGAAAGTCTTTTTTTATCTGTCGAGGAGAAAATAATGGCAACTCAACTTGATGTTGTGGATGTGAAATCAAAATGGCTGCCGTGGAAAAGGCTTTTATCCTCAGTGAATGTGCTGTTTGCTGAGTCACAGCTTAGCTCTTTAGCAATGCTTTATTACTCATTTCACACATTTGAGTTTTCCATCTGTCAAAAGGCAGAGAAGAAAAGAATCGGGTCCAGAGGGAAGAGAACAAGAAGACATTGACTGACATTCAGTGGTGATGAGCAATCCTCAAGTGAAAGTTTGTGTCAGTGCAGGTGGCTGCACAACGGACCAAGAGCAACAAACACGGCGGCGAGGTGAGGTTCGTCGCTGAGAGGACAAGCCATTTAAGCTTAATGATGCGACCGCGCGAGCCATCTGCACGTCCAGGTTGAAAACCCAGAGCTCACTTCTGTCCACACATTGGCATCATTAGCCGGCTTGTGTCCACTTCCTGAGTCAAGGGTCACCATGACAATTCGCCAGTACCGTATTTAGGAACATTACCACCATCACTCACAGACGTAATGAGGGAGCAGCAGATGGATGCCATTCTAGAAACCGCTTTTAATGACCAAACAGGGGATTGGGCTCCCTTCTCCAATTGGACCCTGCAGACTCTCACTCTTAAAAGGGCAACTGCCAGATATTCAAGCCAAAATAGAGGCAGGAGGGCTCATTTCTACCCTTCTTTCTGCTTTTTTCAGTTCTAGCTCTGCCTTGCTCTGGTGATTATGCTCTCCCTTGTGCTTGTGGCAAGTGGAAACAGTAGATGAGAGGGAGAGAATTATCCTCGGTTTTCTATGTTCTTCTTGCGCAGGCTCAGTGAAGCTGGCTTTGGTTTTATCCAGTGTCGGCCATTTGGGAGCACCTTGTGTTGCTTTGTCCACCCCCTAGTCCCCGATTCACCCGCAATCCTCTGTTTTGTAAATGGATGCTTGTGATGGCCAATCAATACTGGCAGATTAGGAATGGGATTTAGTATTACAAAGGTGGTCCCACAACATACCATAATCCGCCACCCTCTTTCCTCCCTCACACTTTTGTTCGGAAACACAAAATACAGTATATAAATAGCTTTTATCAACATAGACAGGCTCTATTCTCTCTCTCTTTTTTGTTTTTTTGCTTTTGCCTCTCCACTGCCGCGTTGATCATTAATGCAGTCATTTTGCAGACTAATATTTCAGGTTTTAATTGCTGCATAGAGAGTCTGAGAGCTACAGAGAATAACAGCATGCCTGTTTCCTTCCCACTTGCTCACCCTTGTGTGTTTTGAGCTAAATTTCACAACAGCTAGAGGACTGAAAGATTGCTCTTTAAAAACTTGTCGCGAACCTCGAGGGAGGAAGGGTGTGAGGGCCTGTACTAGAGAGAGAATAAAGTTAGGGTCCACGAGGCTCTCTTGCAATTACCTCATTTCCCCTGTTTGTAATTAGCAGTGTGTATTGGCAGTTAGCTGGTGTGGAGGAGGGCCTTTCAGGACATTCGCGAGACCGCGGGGGGACTGCTGCAACAGGATGCGAGGCCTTCTTCCTGTGGTCCCAGAGGGTAAGCCAGGAAAACATCTTAAGCAAACAGCCTCCCAGGTACTGTCCTCATTAGCGCCATTAACAGCATTAGTGCCAATGTTTTGATTGCTGTCATTATCATTAGAAGCTTGTGCAGCCCAGAAACCTACCAAGACGGGGTTGGCAGCAGGGTATGACAGGTGTTTTTGCTCAGCCCGCGACAGTGCAAAGCAAAAACAAGCCAGCGCCTTCTCTTGTCGTGTCACTGTTAGCACTTGCTGATTATCTTTGCGCGTGCGAGCTCCGTGACCCGTGCAGTAAAGTTTCAGAGCAAACCGCGCAACCCTGTTGCGTAAAACCTGTTAGAAAGTGACAATGACACAACACAAAATGACAACAACACGTGGGTTTAGACACTGTGAGCTGTGACACCTATTTTTTCCCTTTGTAGGAGAACAGCATTAAGTGAAATCTCCAGGCAGTGTGTACTGGTCTCTTAACTGCTCTCGCCTTGTCCGCATTGGCTTGATTCATGAGGCCATTGAGCCTTGCTGCAGCAAATTGCTTTTTCTCCCATAGTACCCTGCTGCTAACTGCATGGCATTATGGTCAGTGAAATCTCATGCAGCCCCGATGTTCAAATATATCTAATGAAATTCAGGCTTGCACATGTCACTGGCTTGCCTCCTTTGCCCCTTTGCCTGCGTTTTAAATCTTAACTAAATGGCCAGTGTGTCTTCTAAACAATTATCTGCTGGCAACACATATATTAGGTTCATAAAGAAACAAGTACCCTCTTGTGAGAGAGGGATTATACTATGTTTCAAACAGAGGACAAACAAGGAGACACAAAAGAGTGTTCGGCGGATGCAAAGGTCCTGTGGGTGGGTAAGCTAGTGGGGACGTGGGGTAGTTTACAGCTGTGCGGATCACCTGAAGTACATATTTGCCTGAATGAAAGGATATAATGAGGAGGAGAGGAGATGAAGAAGGGAAAGGACGAAAGAAACAGAGATATATGGAAAGAAAGTCTGTTGCATGTTCCACCATTCAGCCAAAACACACAAACACACACAGGGGAAGTCCAAAGTATAGAGAGATTGCAAGAGAGATGGAGGGAGCAGAGGAGCAGAAAAATAAGTCAAAGAGGTAACCAAGTGCAGTGGTAGCGAGTAGCAATTCACATGACCAGCCGCGCAAGACCGATACACAAGCACCGTCTTTTACTGTATGTGTGAGAGGGGAACATTTGAAAGTAGCGTTGTGGATGTGTGAGTAGTGCTTTTTTTTTTCTCCACTCCTCCCTCCCCTTCTCCTTATGATTACATAGTAACATTTTGGATTATCACAAATCTATACGGAGAACAGAGAGGACGGAACAAGAGAGATAAAAGAATGCATCAAAGATGGCAGCCAGCCGTTCTCTTGCTCACCCGTGTCGTTCTCTCTCATTTCATTTGGTGCTTTTTTGTGCGGCGCCGTGGCATCTCTCACTCCGGGCCTATGATCAGGTGGTGGCACTAACAAGTATTCCACGGGGGAGAGATTAAACACATGACTGTCAGATGCCACACACGACGCATTAAATTACAGCTGCCTACATGTGACATTAAGAAACCTGCCAGTATTAGACACATCAACAAAAGAGACACAGAGAGTGAAAAGAGAGGGGAGGGAGACAGGAGCTGGATGTGATGTCAGAAGAAAGTAAAGCCTTTCAACTACTTACTGACTATTCTTCTACCATTTGACTTTGAGATAGAGACAAAGGGAGCGATAAAAAGAGATGGAAACAATAACTGCCTCCGACCTCTTGACAGACGATAATGCACTTGTTGAGCAATTTTGTGCGTACGCGTAGTGCGATGTCAAAGTTGTTGTGGGTCACTGTTGTCCTTTTAAACCGTGCAGCTCCCTAGCACGACAAGACGGGAACATCTCATATCTCCTTTTCTCTTGACTGACGGGGAACAGCTCTAGTAGTACACACGTAAATCCGAGTTGAACAATAAGGAATTACATTTACAGGTGTCAGATGCCGCAGTGCATTATATTCCAAACATCTGTTACTCCAAGCTAGATAGAAACATTATTTGTGAATACTTACCTGGGTCTCATTGCATCCACTTTTTGTGAGAACAGATGTTGACATTTTGTCGACTGTACACGCGGGGAGCAAGGTCTAAAAATAGCTATTGGCGTCAGGGCAGGATACCAACATCTTTACAGTCTAATCCTTCATTGAGGCCATTGTCAAAGCCATGGGGGTGATATTGATTGTAATCTGAAAAGAGAAATCTATGGTTTTTACACACTCAATGGCTGCCTCCCTGGTGCCTAACATTGGAGATGAATCACACTCCCCTTTAGGCCCATTATTCAGCCATTATTGGCAAGTGCTTGTGCTTACTTAATTGGACAACTTGTCTGCAACCACCAGCCCCCTGGGCTGGCCAGGACAGAGCCTAAGCCAATCAGCCTAATTGATCCCAGCAAACTGTCTTAGTCACCATTCAACATGGCTGAAAGTGGATCATTTTTTAAGAGGGTATGGCACAGTCTTATAAAATGAAGGCTATGCCTGTTAGAGATTTAAAAGTTATATTTAAGTTAATACTAACAGAAACAGTTCCAATGTTGGGTGAACTTTTTTTACACAGAGGTTGAGATATCCAATCAGCTAATTTGAACAGAGCAGGAATTAAAGAAAAATGAAGCTTGTAAAACCAAAGGGGTAATTTAGACCACCCACTCGCCTCTTCGGTATACAGGTGACTTCTTTCGTGGTGTAGCGTGGACTCTGTCTGCAAACATCATTCCATGTCAGTGGTTAACAAAGCTAATATGTCCTGATTGGAGAATTACAACGTCGAGATACGCCGCCAAGACAGAGCTCTTACTTCCAACTCGTTTCATTTCTGCAATGTAACAAAGAGGTGAAAGTCAGGGGGGTACGAGGGTGGAGGAGGATGGGATTGCGAGGAGCTTGCCCCTGAGTCAAACGTAGATTTAGTTGTGTTTCTTGTTAAAGCACTGACAGCGAACAATGATGCACTATTCATGGGTCCTGAAGGAGAAGAAAAGGCTTTGGCCCAAATAAAACTACACGGCACACAGAGAGAGATGCATTAGGAGCCGAGTATTCAGATCAAACGAGCTCATCTTCATTGTGAGATTCGAGACATTTACAAGCGAGCTGTTGTGTGATAAAGGTATTATCTAATGGGTTTTGGGGAAAGAGGCAATAGTCTGCCGCAAATGGGTTCAGTCAGCTGATTGTTGTGTCTTCTGCACATACATCAGCATTGAGGTCAGAGAGATAGACGGGCACTCAGCGGGCATTTTAAACACTTTGGTGTTAAGCAGACACATACTGATTCTGCTCCCATTGCTCGAGCCGGAGCCAAAGACACATTTACATTCTGCTGCTGATTAGAGACATAAAAAAGAATGTCGGGAGACTCTGTGGAGTCTCAGATTTCTAATCACACACTCACATGCTTGTTTTTTTTTTATTTTTTTTTTTCTTTCTGAGCGTACCTCTTCAACTGGAGAAGTTCTGTGATAGAGGAAAAGAGTACCTTTGAATTTGATGTGCTTTTGATTCAATCTAGCAACACTCGGAAATATGGAGGGGAGGGGGGGGGGGCACAGAATTAAATAAATAAAAGGAGAAGAGGAGTCAGGCTTATGTTTGGATGCCTGCTGTCAGGTCCTTCTGTCAGTGTGAAATATTGCTGATCCCACCACACTTCCAGTGGGGAGGTGCTTGTAATGATTCAGTTCTTGTGGGGGTTCAAAATGTCATCTGTCTCACCTACCTCTGAGTGTACTAGTGTCCTCTAAGTATAGAGTTCTAGGCATTGTTATTTACTGAGATAAAGGTACAGGGACTTGAGGAGGCAATTAAAGAGTAGGGTTTTTTTCCAGTTTGCCTTAAAATAATAGTCAGGTTTATATAAATACCCAAACAGGTTTTACTTGCTGCAATCAGTCCTGCTTTAGGACTATTGCTATTGGATAATATCTTTTTAGGACTCGTTTAGGTTAGTCTTCGAAAAGATTCTTCCTATGTTATCTGTTCGGCAAAGTCCTTTGTCTGTGTTGAAACGTATTAAATGTTTTTCGGAGGCAATGTAAGGCTTCAGCTTTCCAAATTAGTTACACGCCATCACTTCCACCGTCAGCATGAAAAGAAACTGTATAATGCATTCATTCCGCATGCTTTACTGCATACATGACAGTTCAAGACTCAGTTGAAAACCTGAACCCATCTTTCAATCACACTGTATGTGATCTACGAAGGTAGTGAAACATCTACACGCGATTCTCTACTGTATTTATAGATGTTTACTCTGAACCGTGACCTTAGCAGTGCGGAGTCAATACATTCTGCAGAATGTAGTGTTGTGCAGGATAAATTGATTCTGTGTGTGATCATGGCGTTCAAATGAAACGGACTGCATTTCACATGTTAATCTCAGATGTTAGCGGCAGCGTGACTTTCTGCCAGGCCACATTCCAACTCTTTTCTCCTGCACGCTTGACCTCTTACACACCCCTACGGCTTCTCATCGGCTAATCGATAACCCTCCCCGATGAGTGGAGACTCCCTGTCATCAGCCCCTCAGCCAATGGAAATCGATAAAAAACAAAACCTAACTACATCTATGAGCTTAGAGACCATTTGTTTTTCCTCGTTACCGGTGGTGGGTGCTATTTTATTAAAATACGTTGTGAAGAGCAGAGATATGGGGGCAACGGGAAACAAGTATGATATATCATATCAGCATTACTACAATACAACAGTGTATCAGCATTAACAAACTGGTCTCCAGGGTTTTTAATCAGAATAAACATTAAATAATTTACATTTAAATCTAAATGTTAGAATTGAATCAACCTTACTTCTGAGCATTCGCCAAAAGCTTAACATGTGAGCCCGCTGAAGCCATACATGCAACAGTACTGTTTATTTTCCTTTTTGCAACAAATGTCACTGGCGCAGCCATTCTGCACCTCCATACAGTCTAATTTAACATTCATATGCTGGCACTGAGCAATGTGTATCTCGGTAATATGCTTCCTAGCTTGTTTGTGTCAGTAAATATGCAATGACTTTCAGGAAGATGGCCTAATCCATACTCAGCTGTTAGCGGCTGATATGTTTGTTGTGTATTAAATATTTGGTGGGCTTCCCTGCCTTGCTATGATATCCACAGCTCCAATTGATTGGTGGAGATTTAGTACCCGGAATGCTTCTGTGTTTGAATGACAAAATATGCGCGCGGCGTCGGTTGGCACGTCCGTATGCTATTGCACGCCCACACATGCAAACATTTGAACAGAAGAAAAAAGCTTTGTTTTGAGCAATTTAAAGGATGGCACAATATGGTCTGTATAATGCCCTGAGACAAATAAAGGAACAGACAAACAAGCTAGCACTGTATGAGCTGCATGTACGCTCTGCCCACTGGAAAGAATTGCTTGTCCTTCTCTTTCTCTTCTACCGCAGACACCAAACATCATATGACACAAAACCATTTCAAAAGCACACTATAGCATATTTATTTAGGCTATACAGTAGCGCAGTAACTCCCAAAAATATAGGGCAAACACAACCCAAGAATAGATGGCGTTTCATTGCCTAAGCTCATTCCTTTGATTCCTGCAGTGGCTCGCTCACTATAAAACCCAGTAAAAATGTGATTTATTCTTCCCTTCCCTTTTCTAACTTATTTTACAAGCATCACACCAGACAAGCTGTCTCAAAGCTCGGTCAGCTTCAAGCTAGGTACGGGGAAGAAAATGAAGTTGCACGGAATATTTAGTAATGAGGAGGGGTTTTTATTTTTTTGCACATCAATGACGTCGCTAGCCCTGAAATGGTCGGACTGACCCGCAGAAACAAGCCAGGCAGTCATTATCTCCCGAGACCAGAGTCAGCTTTTCCTCCCTCAGACTGTGTCGGATTCAGATCAATTTAAAACGTTACCGCTGGCGCTCGCATAGCATCCCCGTTTCTTCTGTTCAGATTTGAAGACTAATCCCCTACTATAGGCCTAATACAATTAAACGGTATTGAACCGATGCATCGTTTCATACATCATTTCTCATCCAGTGAGTGACGCAGCCTGCTGTTTGCCGCTGGCCAGCGAGAGACACATGAGTGAGGGTGAAAAGGTTACTATTGTGGCTCTGGGTAGAGCCAAGAAATGAATCTTGTGGTCCTCCAAAGTAAGAAATCTGTGAACAGAACATGTATATATTACATTCATCTGCTGGTTAACAACCTTACATCTTCACATCTCCTCTTTGAATTTGAATAAGACTGATGCTGTGGTCAAGCAAGAGAGATCCAACAGTGCTTTGTCTTTGTCTGTGTAGCTGGGTTTAAGAGGCAAATATAGGTCTACTCATTTGTAATGGATTTAAATCAGGTCAATTGCGTTTAAATGTTGCTTTTAAAGCTGTGCTTCACAGATTGTCCAGGTGGTTTATTCTGCGGCGTCTTTACTTGTGCTGAGGAAGCTACCAGAGAAGCTATTCATAGATGAGCATTCACAGTTTGAAAGATTTAAAATATGACTGAGAGTGCAAAAGTGGTCCAAGTCTGTTTTCAAGGTCTGCCCACAGGTCCAGCAGGTGATTTTCAGCCGACGGCAATGCCATTCACAGGTCCTCCATCATTTTGTGCCCGCTGTCAGTGAGCGGCTACACGCTGTGCCCTGACAAGACAGAGAACATTCATAAAGTTCCTGCAACGTCTCAGCAACCTTGACAGGCAATGGTGTGTGTGTGTGTGTGCGTTGTTCCCCCCAAACTTATCTCCAGAGGCAGGAGTTGAGAAGAGTTCCGCCGTTCACAAGTAGCCTAAGAGCACCTGCCACATTCATGGCGCAAAGACGTCAATAAATCTGGCCACTAATGTACCGCGGAATCTTTTTCTCTCACTCTCTCTCTTTCTCTCTCCCTCTCTTCCTCTTGCCTCTAATATTAATGAATGCCAGCTGAATGCTGCCATGGGCAAAGATAGAAACATGCTCTCTCCACTGTGCTAACATGAGCAAGGTTATAGCTTCTTCTTTATTTGGAAATGAACTGGGAAAGAGCACACTTGGCAAGCAAAGGTTTATTGCAGAGCCATGGGTAACCATTAGCCGTGTTATAGGCAGGAATAAATGACTTTATCCATTCAGGATGGATATTATTGAAAGCTGAGCCAATGAAATTCCCAGCACCAGGTAAGTAGTTCTGGGCTAAATGATTAAAAGCTGTAATGAAGAGAAATAGTGCACACAGTGATTGAATATTAATGAGCAAAACCAGTATAAAAATACACTTCTTCCACTTCTTTGACCCAGTATGAGAGGATAGAAATTGGTTTACGGCGTATGAAACTTTGAGGCTATTTTTAGAGACTGCCTTTGCCTGCAATTCAGCAGTTGTGTAGCAATGAAAGGAAATCTCTATTCTCTATTTTGTACTCTTCCCCCGAAAGAAATTGTGATAATGAGGCTTCGCCAGTGACCATGTGCCCATTAATATTTGATGCATCAGAATACACACACTCATACAATCGCACAGTCTCTTAAAATACTATACCTAACATTTGAAGCAAAGTCCCAAAGTGTCACTTATAAAATGTATAGCGTGCAGTTGTTGCTAAGCCTTCGTCCTAATCGTTTGTTTGCTGCCACTCCATCTCTTTTGAAAAGGAGCATCAAATAATCAAGGAGTGTGTGTGTGTGTGTGTGTGTGTTGATGTACTTGGCCTATATCCTGTTGCTGTTTCTCTGAGACAGCAGTCATTTGTTACTGTCCTTTTAATCATGCTAATGCAACCTCTCTGTCCCGCTGAATTCAACCAGAATCAAAGAAAAGACAGAGAGAGAGAGAGACGAATGGATGGCCCATAGCACCTTAAGGCATACGAATATCTTAAGTGGAGAATTCTATAACTCTTTCTTTCGCGTGCCTGTGGGTACACTGTACACACAGTCGTACGCATATCCACATAAATGGATGCCCGCAATCGTAAGAAGAATAGAAAAACGCAGATGCTCGAGTATTGAATCAAATTAAGCAGTAATTTTGCAGCACCAGAAAGCTGCCACTGTCTTCCCCTAACTTCTTTTTCTTGAGTGCTGCACTTTATTAGTATTCCGCGCAGACGATACCCCGCTTTCTTCTCCTTCTCTCCTGCTCTCCCACAGCCTCTCTCTCTCTCTCCTCCTGGGAGTTGAGCCCAGTGCATGTTAAGTGATAGGGCTTCAGAGTCTTACCGGCAGGGGTGTGGGTGATGCGTACAGCGCCGTGTAGGAGCTGGTACTGAGGAGAGGAGAGGGACCCTTTTAGTAAATCCACCCACCCATGTAAAAATGATCAATCTCATGAATTTGCCAATAGGGAGTTGTTGGTTGATCAGCAGAGACAGAGGCAGATAATGAGAGAAATGCTGGGTGGAAGGGGTGTGAGAGCGAGGGCAACAGAAGAAGGGAGGTTGGGGGATAAGGGATGTGACTATAAGGACAACGGGGAGGAAATATTCACAGGTATTGAAGGAAAAAAAAAACAAGGAAGATTGAACGAGCACAGGAGAATGGATTAGTGAAGACAAAAGATCGGGAAAGCCTTGATAGACAGAGCAGCCATGAGAAAAGAAATGTGAACATCAATGTCTGCTCAGATAGGAAAGAGAGGAGGGAGGGCAGAAGAGAGAAATGGGCCGTGTTTTTTCCCCCTTTCACGCTTTATGTCCCCCGTCTGAGAGCCAGCAGTCCGTTTTGGCAGCAGTGGAGCGAGGTACATGTTTGGGGTTCTTTTTGTCAAGCGTGAGCAGGTCTCGGTAAGGTAGTGACAAGATAGGTAGAGGTGGCGGTGGTGGTTGGGGTGAAGCGACTGAAAAAGTGTCTGTCCTAAATTCTAGACCTGGTACAGCCTAAGGGTGATTCCTACACTACCAGGCATTGTGGTATGTAAATGTCATAGAACTCAACCGAGCGAGATGCTGTCTTTTACCGTTCGTCTGACAAGACATGACAGGTCAGGGGGTGCATTTCTCGGTTGTGTTGGTGTCAACATGAACACATTGGGTTTGACATAGACGGAGTGCACAAAAATAAAGGAGAATTCACAAATAGACAATGGAATGTAACTATAGTACTAGTTTATTTCAGCTGCTCTCTTCCGGGGACACCACAGCAGATGACGTATGCCTTTGCATATTTGATTGGGCAAGGATTTCATGCCGGGTGCCCTTCCTGCAAGGCCGCCAAGCAAACCGCCAAGACACATCAATTACTGACTGTTCTACTACCTACCACGCATCCCTGGTCACACAAATAGTTTGTGTTTATTGGAAGAAGAATACACTGCCTGACCAAAAGTATGAGGACACCTTTTACAGCTTTGAAGAGGGGCGGTTTGGGAAAGTCCGGGGTAGTGGATGACAGAACAGACTGTATAGGTCACGTCCGCTCCCTAACATGAAGCTTGCTGATGTGCGTGAAGTCAGTAACAGAGTTAGCATCTTTGGCTGAGTCGTGCAGAGGGATCAAGAATGTTTTGTTTGTGGTAACTTAGCATAACTTCCAATGTAAAGTGCTGATTTAGTATTTAGTTGGATGCATAGCAGCCTTAAGTTGAATTGGACATTTATATGTATATATTTACCATTAAAATACATCCTCTCCTTTGGTTGTAACAACGCAAGCAAGACCACCGCACGCGTCCACTAACAATTCTGTGACTAGCGCTAACATTCTTCAGCTGGAGGCTGAATAAGTGTGCGGTATGTGTGACCTTAAAGTGGGGAGCGTCAGAGAACTGCAGCATAAGTAGAAGAAAGTGAATAATTCTTTAAAGTGAAGCCTAGGGCACATTAGCATGTGTGCTAGCTATGGCAGCCGTCTGTGGCTGTTTCTTTTTTGTGTGTGTTTGTTTTTTTTTTTTTTTACAGCACTTTTAGCGCACTTGTCAGAGGGAGGCATCATCCTTTATCGGCACATTTCATGTTTCCCAGAGGACACAGTGAAGCGGGTGATATTATTGAGGAGCGCTGAGCCTTATTAAATTCTGAAGCATATTACTAGTCTCTCTCTCGTACACACTTGCATCTCTCTCTCTACCGCTCGCTGATTAGGTTTCTCTCTCTCTCTCTTAATTTGGCTGCACACTCCACTGTAGCTCAACAAGCTCCTACCGTTTCTCTGTCAAGAGGAAACAAAGGAAGTAAATACACATTATTACTTTTTTCCCGAAGGGCACTCATCAGGTGTGAAAATAAAATGCCCTTTCGCAGCACCAGCCCCTTATATGACTCACTTGCTCGCTCACTTTGTGCGCTGTAGTGTAGCCTCATCTGTTCTGCCGCACTCTTGGTGAATTTATTTTCATCAAGAGACAATGCTAATCTTTCAACCAGTGAACTGGATAGAAAGCAAATTCTCTGTCAGCTTTGCCAGGATTAAGTTGGGAGTCATCAAAAGGATTTTAGCTTTTTCTTTTCGTGCGAGCTCTGTCCATAGAAAGTGATAAATCCAGTAGTATTAGTTTAATATAATTTTACTACAGCCTCTTTCTTGAAAGCTTTCTCCATGATAAAGGTTTTAATAGGTCCCGAAATGAGTTGCAGACATGTTTCTGGTAACATAGGAGCATGTACGGTGAGGATGATAATGAGGGCGAAGTGATCGTACATCTTCATCGCCCCTGCAAGAGGCGCCACTCCAAACCTCTCCATTTCCTCGAATACTATTTGCTTAGGCCAAGGAAATGCATGTGCCTTTGCACCAGGTGTATTTTTCAAACACGCTTTTGCCATTTTTTCATGATGCTAACACGGGTGGTGATGCCTCTGGGTCCCTTGCTGCAAGGAAAGCCTATTTACATATGACCTTGCATATAGCAATTGGTGGAAAGGGGATTCGCAGAGTTTTATTTAGCTGGAATGATGTGCTTTTAGCTTGGATGTGACAGCAGAATATGAATATGAAAATATGAAAAGAACAGTTGAGTCAGCGCGGATTGTGATATTTGTCAGGATTAGACATAATGTGTTTACTAGTTTGCCTGCTGACTGTATATTATGTCAGTGGACTGTACCGTATGTGTGGGCTGCTGCTAAATTTAATGCACGTTGTGTCTTTTTTTTTAACATATAGGATTGTTCTCTGGATATAAAAATAATAACTTGTCACTGGAGACCAGGATGAGCTCTGTTAGTGTCAATATTGTGAAAATAATAATTCAGCTTCACTAGGGCACAATCCATGTTTTGTGTATATACACTCACAGGAGAGGTAGTAAACACTGATGTGAGTCAGCGGTGAAGGTTTGTGTCTTGGGGATTGCTCACAAACAATAACAATGGCCCTTGAGGAATACCACCCTCTACGAACCGTGGCACAATACCCTGTCGGTATCCCTCATACATAAGCCATACAGCATTCATTCAGAGACAAAGGAGAGATACATAAGCTATAAGAAGTTCATCACTAGCATGTGTGTGTGTGTGTGTAAAACGGGGCTACCGAGACTGCCTGATGAAATGAAAATTTAATGCGGAAAAGATCCTGTTGGCACTGCATTTTTAATATGGACTACGCATATGCAGGAATTATCAACCATGAGCTTCGTCTGGTCCTCAGTGCTGGATCACGCACGGCACCCACGCAACGTTGCACCTTCAGGGGTGAACTTGTCTGGATCTGCTTCAGGTGTTTCAATCATTCAAAGAGAAGCACCTGTCTATGGCCGACATCGGGTAGGACACATGAAAGAATAGACAAACACTTAGACGCGTGTTTTTGTTTCTGTTTTCTATATTCTAGTAGGGAAATGAGACTGACCTTTAGGGTCTTTATTGCCCTAATCTGCAATCCAGCCTGCACTTCTCCCTCTGGTGATTGATATTTGGAGACATTGGTGGGACAAAAACGGTTTGAGTTCTGACACTCATGAAACACCCATCAACTCTGTCACTGATCAATGTGAATAAATATTTCCCACAACCCAGAAGCATTAGAATCAAGGGCGGGGGGAAAAAAAGGCAGAGAGAGAGAGGGAAAAGGAAAAAAATCAATTGGTCAAGAGCTTGGCTAAAAGGCGGTGGGGAGGTGGTGAAGGATGGGTAGAGGGGGTACAAGGGGGGAAACAGGCCCATCAGGCTTTGTGCGTGTGGTGTGTGCTTCAAAGGCAAAGGAGAAAATAGAAAACTGAAGTCTTAAGACGTACTCCGTGAAATCTTTATATCAAATTAATTTCAGCATCATATGCATCAGAAATAAGGTACAGACTGAAGACAAGGATTTCGAACTCCTCGGGTCCTCAGTATTCATTTAACGTCATCAAATGTGTCTTCAAGCTACTATCAAGTTGACTGTATGGAAGCATACAATACCAGTAGGGGTTCTCAGGTATTGTGGATGGACGCCAAGTTTGTGCTAAACGTTTGGCTTTTAAAAAACGCAGATGTAACATGTTTACTGGGCTGGGATTCATCCCTGCCTCCTTTTGCGTCCCAGTCTTATGCTCATTCCATTGAGCTACCAGGCCTTACATGCACAGTAACAAATAATTTAATTTCACCTACAAATAGTTTCACCTGTAAAGATTGTTCAATAAAACTAGTTTAACGTATGTTCTGTTGAAATGGACACAGTGCAAAGACTTCTTAGTTTAGACCAGGGAATGGGTTAATGACTGTGTCTCCTATAGAAACAGCTGTGAAACCAGACTATTTCTACCACACGCTGACTTTGTATATAGTCATTTTGCCCATCTAGTGCATTAAACTGAAAAGTTCAGCTCCAAAACTAATACTAATGGTGTTCATGACCTTTACCCAATAAAATTTGCAGCTAACGTGAGGGAGGCTCCGTATGACCTCACTACTTACAGCCGCACCTGTCCAGATTTCCTCAACCCATGATATGAATCTCCTTCTCCCTGCCTATCTCCTTCCCTCACTGGTTATTTTGATAGGGGATCCATTTGGATTAAATTGACTCATTTTGTCAGTGGGAATCAGAGCAGGGAAACTGAAGAGGGAGGAATGGGCAAGGCTGCTGCCGCTTTGATCCCTCTGACAGGCAGCGTGAAAAGTGCATTTCATAAAAGATGTTCGCTTGTGATGAGCCCGACAGAGTGACAAATTGGGCCCCTGGTGCTTTAAATAATAGACCGTGTATGGCTGCAGCTATGGCGCTGTAGTTCCACGTATATTGCTAAACTGGCCTGTTAAAAAGGGTGTGTATTTTGGGTTGAAAGAGGGGCACGTTTAGTGACTCAAATCCAGAGTAAGTTTCACTTTCAATCATCTGCCTTTCTTGTTCATCCGTGTGATACATGTGAATGTTAATGGAAAACTCGCTTTCAAGTGTCCACTTGCATTCAAATCTAGATTTGGAGCTTCAAGGATAGGAAGCGACTTTTGAGTGATAACTGAAAAGAGACTTGTCTCCCTGTGGCGTTTGTTGCTGGAGAAAGAATCATGCACTGATTAATGTTTAAAATGTGGTGCGCCACTGTTACTGACACCCCCTTCGTTGGTGAAGCAAGGCAAGAAGGAGAGGCCAGTGAAAAAGTTCTGATGGGCTTTTTGGCTCCTTCTGCCCTGCATAATTTGATACAGCCGAAAAAACCTCACATGGATGGAGAAAGCACGTGTCTTTATTAAGGCGTAACCCCTTTCAAATCACTTTGAAGAATAAATGTGGTTGAATATATGGAAAGACATCTAGAACGATGGCTGTCGCTCGGTTTCATACTGACGATCTAAAGCATTATAGTCATCTGACAAATGTTCGTGGGCAGATGGTGCTTCTTCATCAGAGACAATCTGGAGGTGGCGTGACCCACAGTTGCTTCTCAAGTCAAAGATAGACAGCGAATGAGGAAGGTAACAACACTGTGCTTCTCAGCAGTGACAAATCCAATATACTGCTCCAGGAGGGAGCAAACTGTGGCCTATCTGCGAGATAGTCTATAATCCAGGACACCTTGGCGTTATCGGGCTGTATCGCTCCGAGCTTCTGCCTAAGAAAGAGTGGCTGGATGGCGTTTAAGACACCAGAGAAATCAAAGACGGCCGGCATCCCGGGCCTCTTCAAGTGGGAGCAAATCCAATATATGATGACATTTTTGTCCATATGTTGTATTTATCTGGACACATTTCTGTACATATGAGCAGTATGCAAACTGAGCCGATCACGACTCCTTCAACAGATATCTGCCATGGTGTGCAAAGGGGCCTTCATGCTGTCACCAAAGTATGTTTCTGTTCTCAAACACCGTAGGAGGTTTTACACAGCAGAGGCACCCTGGTCAGACTCAAGGATACATTAAAGAGGTGCTGGAGAACCTATTTGCTGACTGGCACATCCTTTTAGCACTCACATCAGAGAGTTCACTATGCGGAGCCATTTGATGCAGTTTGTTTTTAACCTTCCCAGCAGGTGTTCTATCCGTCCTGACAGTGAAAATTCTCTAAAAACCTGTCTGATCACTTGTTTGGCTTGCCTGGCCATCACACTGTAAAGCTAGAAATGCTGGAAATGCAGTTTCTTAATACGTTTGTGAGTTAAACATAAAATAATTCAGACATCAGGCCCAAGCAAAGCGTAACAGAGAGTTCTGTCTTTAGGTTAGGGTAGTTGATTTCAATGCAACGCGTTACCCCAACAGGTGTTTCCCCACCCAACACAAACTCGAGCTCAAAAACACAAGATAGAATTTACACATAAATCAGAGCACGATCAGCTCAGTTTCTCTTACAACGTAACTGTCTATAATGCTGTTTTTTTTTTTTACCTTCCTAATCACAGAAAACAGATCCCTCCGGAAAACACAGGTCCTGGGTAATTTGCCTTTTCTACCCCGGAGTAGAGCTCACTGTGCCTGTTTATATGCCCACATGCTGAAAAAAGCCGAGAGCCTGTCCCTCTAGGTCAGCATAATTACCCCCACCACATTTCCGCCACTGGCTTTCCATTAAGGTCGTGACTCACCATGCCCGGGTTCGCTCCGGCCCAGAATGTGCTTCAGCCGAGAGCTAATTGCTACACTCAGGATGACAAGCATGCTAGATAGCAGGTGTTATTCGGCGGATTCAGAAGCTAACTAGCTAGCTCGCCACTTTTGACTACTGCTCACAAGTGGAAACATTATTTTAGACACCAGGTGCTGAGTACATTATAATTAGAAGAAGAACTGCTGGGTTAGTCTTTGGCATGGAAACACGAAATAAGAGGCTGATTGGTTGTTTGTTCAGGTAATAATTCATCTTGCTATTTCATGTAACGCAGTTAAGGCTCAACGTGCAGCAAAAAAAGAAAAGTCTGCCAATGATTTTTTTTATTTAAACTGATCCAATCTTCAAAATGAAACCTTTCCGTGTAGACGTACAAACGTTCGCTCACACAAGCCAATGATACAGATGTTTTGTCCTATTAGTGCGATCGGTAAAAACCACAAATCACACTTTTATTTTCGTTTTTTTTTCCCATTTTAAGAAGGATTTAATTGAAATTGTATTTTGACAAATAACCATTTAATGGTGTAAAACAGACTATTGTGTGAGTGCGCCTGGGAGTGTGCGATAAGAGTAACAGTGGAGGAGAAGCAATAACACTTCTTTTTCTAAAGGCTGGGTGGAGAGAGATGGTGTGCTCGCGTGTGTGTGTGTGCTCCTGTGTGTGTGTGTGTGTGAGAGAGAAGGGAATTTAAAGGAAAACTAAACAATAAAAACACACACACACACACACTTTATAAACTTTCTTAGCTTGTTGCTCACACACTCACAGCAGCTCAGTAAGCCCTACCATTTTCTACACAGCATTCTTCGCCCGCAATCTGTGTTTGTACCATCAAAATAATACTGTGTACTTGTCTTTTCATCAAGTCATCTGTGGCTGGGAAGGCCAGACGTCGACGCACACACACACACACACACACACTGCACGATTAATGTATAGTTTTGTCACAGTGCTGCAGTGTCTGCATGGTGTGAGTATGCCCTGAGAATGCCGTACTGTTTTATCGGTTGTTGGCAGGGTTGTATGTGTCCACCGCAGCAGAGCGGCTAATGCTAATCCTCGCCAGGCTTCCAGTGTGTTCTATATCAGGTCCAGCGCCACACCGAAGGAAACACAGAATCCTCGGCAGGAGGGCGACTCAGCACTTTCCTTTCTACCGTTTTTTTAAGCATGTGAAAATGTAGGCTTGTAGGCAGTAAAGGTCGTTGTAGGTATATTTCTAAAAATGAGAGAGAAAAAAAGAATAATTATTCTGTGCATTTCTACACGTGGTTAAAAGGTGTTTTTGAGTCAGGTGCGCTGTGTGTGTTTGTGTGTGCGTGTGTGCGTGTGTGCGTGCGACAGGAAGCCAGCGCCATCATTCTTAGCAGAGTGGATGAGTCACTCGGCTTCTCTCCTCTCAACATCACCCTGCTGTTGCTCTACTTATAGATGTGGTTAGGGGTCATAGGTGCTCTAAGGACACAGTGTGTAGTGTCTGCCGTGCGTGCACCTCAGAGACAAACCAAAAAGAATGCTTCCAGTAAACGTGGCAACCACCCGCTGTATTTTGTCCGCGTGCGTCTGCGAACGTGTGCATGCAAGATGAGTGGGGGAGAGCGGCATGTGGCTGGGTGTTCAAATGGCCAGAGAGAGAGAGAGAGAGAGACCAGGAGAGAGGAGTTGTGAAGAGGGGAAGCAGAGTGCAATCCACATTTGATAACTGGCTGAGAGATCGTCACCAGAATGAAATTACCCTAGTTAATCTCTTCTCAATTAATTACCCCAGGAGCGAGTGCAGTACATTCATTATTTTAGCGTATTGATCCTGCTGCAGGAGAAAAGCAGCCGTATTACGGCCATAATGCCCGACCTGCGGCGCTGTCGCGGTGCCAGTTAGCATACGGGGGAGCAGTAACGGCTGCAGAATAACATGGTGAAAAAGGATGCGATGTCAACATCTACCTACACAAACGTGCCCTTTGAGTCCTGGACTCTTTGTTCCACGCAGAGGTTGGGCATCTCAAAGCAGCGAGTCAAAAGGAGGTGACAGCTCATTACAGAACTCCATCAGGGCTCCGTATCTCCTCTCCGGAGGCGGGGGGGTTCCAGATTATTCCCTCAGTTGCCCCCTTCGCCAGGCAGAGAATACATGGAGAAGCTCACAAAGCAAAGCAATGGATCGCCCGACCTGTAAGCGGCGCGGCTAAAGCTAAAGGTTACTGCCGCGCGGAGAGACGTTGCTTCTGAAAAAGGGCAAATGTGGGTCAAGTAGGTGCATGAAGGGAGTGATTTTAATTCAGGTACTGAGGATAAACAGTCATTTCTTGTGTATAGATTAGGGGGAAGAGGGGGGGTTGTTATTGGCCTGCTTAGAAGATCTTAACTGGACTAACAGGGAGTACACGTAACTCACTCTGCCGCTGAGAAAAACCTCCACTGGTGACGTTAATGCCATCAATTAATGCCGTCGCTGGCGGTGCGCGCCATGACTTGCATTTTTAAAGGTCACTGCTCCCCAGGACTCCCCGCCGCTGTTCTCCTCCCCCCCCGGGCCACAAGTGTATCTTTTTTCCTCCTCTGTCCCTCCCTAATTGTATGGCAAACATCTCAGCAAGAGAAAGACAAATACAGCTTTTTCCTGTGGATATTGTGCTGTCTGAACTCGCCGTCATGACATTAATATTTGAGCGCCTGTTCTTTTTCTCTGGGAAGGCTTCCTCCCTCACCTTACTTTCTGCTGTCAGGCCATTCTCCGTCTCTCACTTTCCTTCCTTTTCGCTCCCCAAAGCCACCTTTATGTCTGTCTGCCTTTTGATGCCGAGGACCTCTCGGCTGCGAGGCGATGCCACGGGGGCCGGAAACGCAGGAAGACTCGCTCTTACACCATAATTAGTCGGCGAGTTTCACCTAATTAAACGGCAGCGCATTAGAGGCTAGAATGAGTACAAAGGGTGTTTCCAAGAAGGACGATCGCAGAGCAACTGTGGAGAGGACGCAGCTCTTTCCTGTGTTGTCTTCAGCTGGAGTTTCTTCCTCCTTGTATCACTTTTCATTTGTTCGCTTTCATTCTCCTATTTTCTCACCGAGAATTTTTTTTTTCCACAGCTGTTTTTTTTTTTCCTGGATAAATATTTCATTTTTACCTTCTCGCTGCCACGCAGAGTAATCTGTATGACATTCAGCAATGTACACTGTCATCTTCAAGCTGATTGCCCCGCCTGTACAAAATAGATCGTTCTGTACGGGGAGGTCTTTGATGAAGCAATCACAAGCCCATTTCCAAGCTGGACTCTCTGTTCTCACACAGCCCTCTCTTTATTTTTTTTCTAAAACCCAAGTCCTGAAAACTTTCTCTTGCCTTGTCTTGATTGAGAATGAGATGTTCCACTCTGGCTTCAAGCTGGAACCATGTGGACGAGGCGCGAATGACATTTGGAGGTCTGAAGTGTTTTTTTGTTTGGTCTTTTAGCCCTCGTAACGTGTGGCGTGAGATGGAAGTGGATTAGGCTGAGTTAGTTGAGAGATGAGACACAGGACTTTATTGTTAGGGAGATCATTCTGAGGTTAACCTGAGGTCTTTGGATTGATAAGTTGATGCGTGCATGTGTCCCGTGCCACGGGGCTGATGTGGAAGCCCGTTACCGTACAGTTCATCCTCTGTTAACGAAGTTCCTTAAATCATCACTCGTTCTCCTCCCGTGCTTCTTATCTGTCCTTTCTTCCTCCCTTCTCTCCTTCTCCTGTCTTTGTGAATGTCCTCAATTCTTTCTCCTCTCCTTTTCCACTGCTCTCTTTGGCAGTGTGTTTGGCCTGTGACGGCCCAGAGGCAGCCATGCTGTCTTCTCCACTCAATCTGCTGTTTCCCTTCTCCGGAGCCCTGACCCTGCTCTACGCACACACACACACACACACACACACACACACACACTCCTTCCCCTCTGTCTCTCTCACTCTCTCTCTCCTTTACTCTCTATCTATCCCTTCCTTTTTGCATCATTCCTGTCCTCATCCTCTTCCCCATGCCCTCCTCCTTGCTTTCTCCTCTGACTCCTATCTGCTGTCCAGCCAGCTGCAATGTCTGTCAAAGTCAGGGTACACACACACACGCACGCAGGCACACACAAAAATACATGTGCGCAACATCACCTCTGTTTTGTTTCGTCTTCCCTCTCGGTCTCTTTTATTCGTGTGTGTGTGTGTGTGTGTGTGTCTCTGTCTCTCCTTCCATTCCTTCCTCCCAGTGCCTCAGCTGTTTGGATTGAGTCTGCAGGCTGGAAAAGAGAGGGCGAAAGGTCACGGTGCTTCAGTCTGTACAGCAAGAGTTTTATAGTGAAATGTAGACAGAGGGAGAAGAGGAAGAATATGATGGCGCGCAAGGGCGATGCAGATCAAAAGCGAAGGAGTTGGTGACGTAGACACGATTCAGACTGGCGTGTGGACTTTTCTGACATGCTGCAGCGAAAACACAGTGCAGCACTATGTCACAGATAAAGGCACTGGAAATTCAACTTCCCAGAAATGCCTACACAGCCGACATTAGCTTGCATATGCCCAGAAGAGATGACAGTCGAACTGCATTTCTCCCTACCACTGCAACATCTTAGCGAGTGCTAAAGACACCGCGTCAAATCCCTACTGTAGCCCGGCAGTGGAGGTTCTTTGAAAATATCCCAGGGTGTAAGCCGGTCTGCTGATAGGGTAGCTGACTAAAGCCAGCTAAGAAAAGCCACAGCTCAGCCAGTGCAACCACTGGCCCACTTTCAGTCTGCTTTGTTGAACAAATGAAGAAAGTCTTCGCTATACAGACTCTTCAGTCCATGCGCACGGCGTGGGGAGAAATGAGTGCCGCACTGTGGCTTCTCGCGGGTAATCATCACACAGGCACGGAGTTACGTCTCAGAAACAGCTTCTGCTTCCTCTGCGCTGCCTGCCACCCGTCTAACTCACCTGCCAATCACTCCCTGATTCCTCACTCTTGCAGAGGCCTCTTATGAGTACATTTAAAAGAGGTCTGATGGATTGCGTTGTGGGCTATTATGACCAGCCCGATGCTCAGCCGTAAGCGCGTCTCTCCCGTAGACGGAGATAGTGAGCCCCGCCTGTGTGCACCCAGACTGTGCCACTGTTATCTGGCTTTGAATGCCCACATAACAAGGCCTGGGCCCCCAGGGACATAACCTGGGACGGGGATGCCTCCTTGTTTGACTCTCAGGCTTTTTAACACAGCACAGTGACCCAATTGTATTGTGTTGTGTTGTGTCTGATAGTGTGGGCCTGCTGGATGCTGGCGACTATGTAACAAAAGCTGCTGTGTGTCTTTCTCTCATATTATCTACGTCCTTATTTCTGAAATGGGCCTTGAAACGGTTTATGGATACATATGGGAGAAACACTTCTCCAAAGAAACATTTACAATTGATGTTTTTTTTCCTTTTATATCTAATGCGTCAGCGTTTATTTTGCAATTCGTTTCATTCTTAGAAAAACAACCTGTGGATGTTGACGTTGAGTGGACATTAAAATTAATTTAGCGTCACCTACACCTATTCCTCGGCCAGTAGGTTAAAATGCTCATCCAGTCTGAACCCCGCTCTAGCGTACTTAGGTTTTAAGTGGTTTTAAAGCCCTCATATTGATGGCCCAACCTCAGGGGGAGGTGACACATTTGAAGAGAGAAAGAGTATTTTTGCTTTTATGTAGCGGTCTAATTCATTAGCTCAATAGGAAGTGTCTTCATTTTTATCAAGCCTGCAGAGTCAATGGACCATGGCTGAGAAATAATCAGCCTCCTTTCAGTGCGCACAACATACAGAGCACTGACTAACTACCTCAACAGCTCGCCACGCAGGGCGGCAGAGAGACGTGATGCTGAAGGCTGGCCCTCTCCGCTGAAGAGTCAGCGGAGGGGAAGCGATTGCACCGGCGCCGTTGCGTTGGTGTAAGCCACCGTGCATTGTGGGTAGCCTAATGGCTCAATCATAGGTGTAAATGAGCAAGACAATCAGTACCCTGCATCTACTTCTCTCTTTGACGGCTGTGTTTGTCAGGCTAGCAACGGAGAAACGGATATAAGAGGAGAGAAAGAACAGGACGCTTCCTCCTGCCATGCCCATGATCCATAACCACAAATGTAGTTTTCATCACACCAGCTGGCATGTTAACTATCTGTAACTGCCATTCCATCTTTCTATTTTGCCTTCTTTTCTTGCCTCTTTTCTCATTTATTTTGTGATTTACATTTCATTAAGTACAACCACTCAGTTGTTTGGGCTCACTAATGGCAAAAAGTTATTTGATTTTTCTGGTGAGTGGCAGCTTCCCCCCGAGGCGCTGGCTTTACATTGCAGTCATTAGCTGATGCTTTACAAAGGTAATTTGTGATATGAAAATGGATTCTGATAGATATTTAGCAGAAATAGGATTTCCAGCAGCATAGGAATGGCACTCTTGAAGTCACGTCGAAGTGTTTTGCTGAAAGTTTTTTTTTTTTTTTTTTGTAGTGAGATAAGTTTATTTTTCTTCGCTTAGAAACTCAAATCCGGAGAATTACAGAAGACTCATTGTGTTTTTCTGATCTCCTCTTTCTTTGCTGTCCCTGTCTCGACTGCATTGTGTTCCCATGTCACGTGTCTGCTGTGCATACTTTTTTAGTGCTGTGCCTTTTCGTTACAGTGTCAACAGTGCTGCTCATGTTTTTTTATTCAGTATAAACAAATATATATATTTTTTATTGCAAAACATAAAGAGTGATTTCTGTTCTGTTCTATTTTTTTCTTTTACAGGAGAAAAAGAGCATTAAAAGTAAGCCATGGTCCAAACTCCTTTTTTTTCTTTTTTAATATGGGCAAAGGCATGCTTGGCTTGGTTTGCACTCATTCTGGCTTTTGCTTGATTTTGTTTTGCCATATTTTGCATCAGGTCATGAATAAATTACATCTAACTTAGCATCTCTATAACACTGGCACTCCTATTAACTCTGCAACTGTGTAATAGCTACACATTTGGTCGAGGCTGTGGAGCAGAATCCTTATTTCCTTCCCTTTGTCCCACATTGAGCCAATATTTCAGCTTTGCTTTGCTGTGTTTGGGGTAATTATCTTTCCCATATGACACTGTCTAACAGTACTCATTGACAGTGGGGTATCAGTCAAACCTGTTGTCCTGATGTAGCATTGTAAGCACATAATTTGCTTTCCACAATAATACAGTAGACTTAGTTAATCTAAGGCCAGCGCCCAGCTAGGTAATTGCTTAAGACCCCTATTAGCGGATATAAGGGGATATCAGGGCGCCTGAGCTGGTAAGCTACTTAGATCAGAATGCGATTGCCGTCTGTCAATCACCAGATAAGGAAATAGGGTGTTGTTGGTGCGACTATCTCACAAACATCCTCACCCACAGACCTACATTCAGAGCAGGCCTAGTTGCGCAGTGTAAATTTGACATTGTACATTTTTACGTCTATCAGAGCAAACTGAAAAAAACACAAACCGATCTCCACCATTGCTGCCCCCCTTTCCCTCCCTTTCGTTCGTCTATCAGCACAAACACGTTTTGAAGCATGACATTATTTCAACTCTGATTCACGCCACTATATTTTAGTTTGAGGCTGTTGTTGTAGCCAGTGGAGTCTTCTTTTCGTTGTTGTTTTCTGTTACTGTTGCTGTTGCTGTTATGTGGTATGGGTTCTGCATGAACACCCAATTTTTATCAATACTAGCTAGCGGTGATAAAAATCTGAACTTGCATAAGGTGCCTGATAACCATCGTGATAAGTTTTTATTTTTTTATTTTTTGCCTTCTCCATTAACATTCAGATGCGCTGAAGACCTCATTAGGGAGAGAACATAGATTCACGCATCTAATAAAGGAAATCATAAGAGTCAAATCATGTGACACAACAAACACTCAACTCAGTCTTAGGACATTTATTTATTCTAAATTGTTAGGAAATCAATAAATATCCCATTTTTGTGAATCAAACAGTGTCATTTACGTTTTTTCTCTTTCCGCTTTCTCTAGACTCCCGGCCCTTGCCTGACGTAGCCATGACCGGCAAGTGCACCCGGGAATGTGACGAGTACGGCCACTCGGACTCCTGCTGGATGCCTGTGCGCACGTCGCCCGAGAGACGGCCATCCAAGTCAACCACCACCCCCCAACAACCAAAGCTTTCCACTTTCATGAGCGGCAACGGCAGTGGCAGCAGCAGCGTCGAGCAGCCTGGCAGCCAAGAGACCCTCGCCATGGGCGCCATGGCCAATGGAGACCCCACCACCACTCACATGATGGGCGACCGCAATCGCAACCTGCTTAACAAGAAGATGGCCTCCTCCTCCTCCTCCTATGAGGCATTCGGTTCGCCTTCCTACAGCTCGGCCGGAGGCGAGGAGGAGGTGCTGGGCCACCCTACTGAGGAGATCCCTCTGGCGCCTACCGGGGAGTACAAGCCCACATCATGTGGTACTCTGACGCGGCGCGAGGTGTACCTGTAAGCTGGGAGGGTTAGACGCACCTGCTGTGCCACAACATATGGCATTAAAAATACAACACTAAGCATAGTTGCTTGCCCGCCACCTTTACAGCTCTAGAAGCTTTTAGCCACCCTTGTTCCACACAAGGTAGGACTAAACTTTGTCCAAAGACTTTTACGACAGCTCCTTATCGAAAAATCTAAGTGGATATATAAACATAGTACCATTTTCAAAGTGCTAACTCCAGACATGCCCTAGAAGGAAAACGGAGGAGGAAGAACTGCTGAGGGCACTCATTAGACTTGGGACTATCCTACTGTCAAGTTCGTCTCTTGGGACACAATCCGCTGCCTGACAGTCAATCTGTAAAATAATTTACTCATTTTACAAACGCAGTACATGCATGCATTACCCTGTTCCCCGACAAGGCCCTGATCCACGAAGATGACACTGTATAAAAGAGACCACTTCTTGAGTTCCCTTTTTTAGAAATGATGTACATGTGGACTATTTTGACATCAAAGTGTATCTAGTTATGCCTTTTTTAAGTTCAGAACAGTGCCACACTCTGGCCACGATGTTCTGTGACTACAGGAATACTGTATATTGGACGTAATGGTCTCTCAAGCCGGGCTGTCTGTGGATTCTGTCATCTTGACTGTCTGTGATAAACGTTGCTCAACAGCTGCCGAAACACTTGACCGCATTCACGTGAATGTGAGTTCGGGAAAGACTAAGCTTTAAATATTCAGCCCAGAAAACAACTTCCATTTCTATTACTGTATGTCCTCTCTTGAAATAGAGATTCTTGGACATAGATTAGATCGAGTGGAATTTTTTGCGATAACTGACTTGGCTCAGACCACAACCCCCAGAGTTCATAGGATGAACACGATGACTGATTCTAACTTAGGAGTGGGCACACGCTCTTCAGGTGCAAAGTCACACATTGTACATAAATCCTGGACCACAGCAACAATACTAACTGCTCTCATTCCCTTTTATCCCTCTACCGTTTCCTCAGTCTTGTTCTCTGTCTATGATTGCTGAGATCGAGGTCGAACCCTTTTTAGGAGAGGCAAGATCTTAGAGCCGTGACCCACCACCTAGAATTGGCCGGCATGTGTGTTCCTGGTTGTGCATATATGGATCACCTCAGTGGGATGCTACTGTTTATAATGATATTTAACCCTGTTCGTTTTTTTGTTTTTTTTCATACATACATGCAACACACATGTACACACTGGTAGATTCATTTAACCGAGGCCAGTGGCACTGCTGTACTACTGAAAGTCCTGGCTAAGCACAGTTTGTGGCATGCCAACATTAAAATTATGGAGGTGCAACTGAAATTTATTATATGTCTGGACCAGATATGCAGTATATAATAGGTATGTATAGGCCATGTTAGTGTTTACTGTAGATGTACACCAGTAATAGGGTTAGGAGGGTGTAAACATGGCCCAGCTGATCCTAAAACAGCTGCAAAGACAGCTTTTTTACTGTTACTTCTTTTTTTTTTTTTGTTGTGTGATAGACTGAGCAATAAATATCATAATGTACATGTGATCGACAAGCATCAACTTCTTTTTCACTTCTTCTCAAGCCTTCAAGGTGACATTAACTCACGCGACTGTCTGAGAGTCCTTTTTTATACTAGTAAATGTTGCTTTCCATAGTACACACTGATGGCATCTTTGAGCACGAATGTAAGAATCAGCTCAATGGAGAACAATCAAAAAAAACAACATCTGACAGAGCAGGTACCAGGAACTTTGGATTACAGGCTGAGAAAAAAATGGTGTCAAAGTGAAACCAAAGCTTTGCAAGCAGGATAAAGCATTCCCCTTATTACACACACACACACACACACACACAGCTTTCTGGAAGAACTCAGCTTTAAGTAGACATTTTTTAATGACGGAATGAGTTTGAATGATAAGAATGTGATGTCTCAACAAAATGTTGATTACATTACACTTGATGATCACTTACACACACACAAAACAATGCTGAGATGTTGTGCCTCCCTGTCTTCAGTGATTTTTCTTTTTTGCAGCTACAGAGGTACAAACTCTCATGACTGTAATAAAGCAAAAGAGATGCAATCAGATGCAATGGAAGTTTTTATATGTTAGCAAAACCCCTTTGGTTTCGACCGAAGCAGCTTTTTCTGCATTCCGGCCATCTATAGTCTGTAAGTACTACTCGTTGTTCGAAAGAAAGTGCTCCTATACTTATCAACTGTATACATAAATATTTACTTTTTACTGCATGTTTAATGGGAACTTACTTCACTTACTGAGAAGGAACAAGAAAATAAAAAGCAAAACAAAATGTACAAAAAAATGGTATCCCTGTAAACATGGAAATCCACCTTGTTGCTTGCTTTTTTTATACCTAACGAAACATTTGAAGAACTTAGAACATCCACAAAGACCACACACTTTTGGTTTCTTTAATACTTTCAGCGTTCCTCTTACGTCACCACACACCGCATCGTCTTTATACCATACGGTTTGTAATTTGTCCTTCTTCATATTGTATTTTACTTTTGAATCCCATATTTTGATTTGATACACAATAACAGTCAAAACCCATGGAAATGATCAAGACAATATGCTATGTGTTATACCTTTTTTCTTTATCTGGTGCCACTTTGTATATTTAGAGTGCTTCTGAAAAAAGAAGATAAAACCTTAAAAAAAAAATACTAGAGTGAATGCAAATATGCAATTGTGCCTTTTTATACCAAACGGTATGATTAAATGTTGGTCTGGAATGGTGCATAAACAATGACATGCTTACAAAAGTAGATGGGGCGGCATTTAAGAGTGGACTGAAATAGATTTCCATGTCTTAGATGAAATCCCATGATGTCAGAGGCTTCTCGGACGGTGACCGGTCAAATGTCAGTGAGCCTATAGGTCGAACGCCTAAATGACTAGTGATCACTGGGTTCAATGATCTTGTTGAAATATCCATTCCTAGCATAGTGCATTACTGAATGAGTTACAGGTACACTCAAAAGTTGCTTGTTGATCGTAATAATAATGATAATGGTTTTTTTTTTGTCGTGTTCCACTCATGTACACGTATGATATCAGAGGTCAAGTAACCTTCTTTGTGCATGAAATAAGCTCTAGGACTGAATACAGAAGCATAGAAAGATAGAGGGTGTGGGGGGGGGGGGCTGAAAAAAAAAAGCCTGGAGACATTTGACTGCTCAGAGTTGAGGGAGCCTGGAGATGAAAATGCTAATGTGATGGTTTACGAGGAGGAGTGGAAGTGGGAGAAAAAAAAAAAAAAGCTGCAAGGGAGAGTAACTGACAGAACACACACCTCGCGGTGTGCCGAGCAACACAACAACAGTCACACACAGGTTTACAGTATATGCATATCAGGGGATGATGAAACCCTGTCCCGCAAAGAGGCATAGTGCTGTGATACCGCTCCGAACTTCTCCATCAGATGAAATGAAAACAAAGAATCAGCAAAAGAGAGAAAACGAAAAGAAAATATGCTACACACATATTGACTTAGGTTTCGCCTATTTAGTTGTTTAAACGAATAGACTTTTTATTTTTATACGCACTGGGGAAAATGCTACAGAAATCTGGACTTTAGCACAGACGTAAACATGTATGCAACACCTGTCCTCAAAATGTGGCCGCCTCAGGTGTGTGCTCAGTCAGCACTCTCCTCTCTCCGTACAGCATTCACAGTGTGTAATGAGATTTGTGATATTAACCATTACTATTTGTCCTGCGACTTGGATGTTGATATAGAAATTGAGGAACAAATTTATCATTGTTTAATATGAGTCACTATGCACGCAGCTTAGCTGAACATGGCAAAGTGTATTGAACGCAAGTCCACTTCTATTTATGAGATATTTTACATAATTTAATTTGCTTTTGTACAGGTTTGTGTAAATATATTGCTTGTCATTTTTGTCTCTGCAGAAATTAAAATATAACATGTTAAAACAAAAGTCGTCCTTGAATTTGATTTGATTGTTTACATGAGTATGTTTTTTTTAATTTCAGTAATGTGTTTACTGAAATGACAGCATAGTAAGGAGCAGCAAACAATTCAAAAGATTTGATTTTTTTTTATGTTTCTATCTTTGACTTAAGTCAAACATTAGCTGGACCCTTGCTGTAACTATTAGTGTTCATAAGGAGGCTAATTTCTGCCGACTTAAGACCTGCCTCTCCTGCATCCTGAAGCTGCTAATGACGTCTCAGAGAAAAACCATAGGACAATGCCAAAAATGACACCTTCAAAGCTTATGTCAGCTGGAGAAAGTTTTTTGGCATACAGTAACACCGCAGCACACGACACGCTGTGCAGTATTGAGTCGTATCATTTCCCACATTATTAACTTGAGAAAAACATTGTTTTTTTCCACGAGACTTGAAAGTTGTGTTTATGCATGAAATTCAAAAGTGTGACGATTATTGTTTTGTCACGTTACTCTTCAAAAGATGCCACTTCTAAGAAATACTAGGTTTGAATCATGTTGATATGCAAATCGTCTCACTCATTTTCTTGTCCTCTCTGAAGCAGCTTGAATTGCCTGGCATGGAATAATCAACGGGTGGCATTAATTTGTGTTCTGTTGAGAGACAGGGAAATTAAGACAAATTATAAAGAATTAGAAAGTAATTAATGTTTAGCCAATGCATACCAATGATTTGTGAGATTTTGGTATGAATAAAACATTGACTTGATACTATGAATAACATAGATAAGAAAAAAATTGTAGATTCTTTGACATCACTGGATAGCAGGAGTCATCATCAGCAGATCTGGATAAAAGATAAGGTCTTAAATGATACGACAATTCTGATTCTAAAAATATTAATCTCTTGATTTGTGAGTTTTTAAGCAGACCAGGTTATAACAGTGTGGGAGTATGTATCACAACAAAAGCGCTGTACACCAGGTTTGCAAGCACCTGATACTTTTCCACTGGCAGCAGCGAACCCCCTCTGGCAGCCATCACCAGCAATCATTTCTGACATCGCCCCGTTATCACTGGTCACATGCACAGTTGCAAGCAGGCTCCCACACATGAAAGGTCCGGTCATGCACTGACTTCCCACACTGTAAGAATTAGAGACCTAACAGAGGCGTAAGAAAAACCCTCGGTAATAACCGGGCGTTCACCTGAATCAAAAGGTCCCCTCTGCAGTGGAGGCATGTTCAACCAGTCTACGAGGGAGGATAACGTAGGGGCAGACGGGCAGATAAAACCGCGAGCGCAGGATAATACGAAGGAGGGGGGCGAGAGAGCACAAAAGAATATCAAAGATGCTGTTTCCCAACCTCAGACATGTAAGCTAATTAATGAAATCATTGATCACTTCTCCGGCATCAAACCTGCGGTGTGCCATTTAAATTCTATTCCCGTTTATGCTCGCTGGTGTGAAATAACTACTCGGAATCACATCATTGAGAGGAATTCAACCATAAACCTTAGAGGAAGCGATCGGATACCCACAATTTATGCCCTTTTTTTTATTGTCTTTAAATTAGATTTCTTTTTTCCAGCGTAACCATGGGGAATGGCATCTGAGGAACAGCAGTTAGGGCTTTGTTACATTGATTTCTATTTCATATTTATTTTACAAATGTGCTGAGGGACTGAGGTCTAACTTTTTTATGCGATGCAGATGAAACAAATAAACAAGTTCATGAGGAAACTCCGGCAATAACTTTGATTTCATTGTGATCGCACAAATTCTATTGCCTTTTATTTTGCTCGTGAGGATGATGTTATTACGGTTAATTTTATTGCTTTGAAAGCGATGGTGGACCCATATATATATATATATATATATAATTGCTTCTTCACGCAGTGACCACAGTGAAACTGCTGAAGTCAGCGTCTTCTGATGGAAATCCATTTATCTGAATGATTTTGTTTGGGTACAGGTGTCATTGTTTTTTATTGCCCGTACAATTGCTTTAGCTCATTTGAAACATTCAGACATTCATGTTTTTAAACGCCGGAGCCACAGGATCCCTGCGTGGAGCCTTCATCATCATATAAGCAGTGTGGATTGCAGCAGTAGCTGCATATCTCAGCAGTTCTGAAGTTACATCATTCCCTGTTCCTGCACTGCAGTTTTACAACGCGATGAATAACTGCACTTGATGACGAGGATATGGCGAAGGCAGCGAGTATGAGTGATACCCTTCCACAGCATGCAGGTCACTAATTATGGCTCACGTGGCTCTTTGTGACCCCACCCGCTGTGGCGTGATAGATTTCCCACGGTGACCTGCAGCTACAATAGAGCCCGTTCCCTCGATCTCTACAGAGATGAGGTATGAACGCCACTTGTTGTGAGGCCAAAGCAAAAAAGCTGCAGCGGCGCGGGCAAACGTACTCGCAACCATTAATCACACATCAGTTGCGAGTTGAATGCACACAAATTTATATGTGCTAGATTTATGTGGCAGAAGCAATTTGACAAAAACCATACAAGTCTTAGTCGTCGGAGCCGGGACATGATTAATGAGAGCTACTTACATAAGAGCAAGCGAGCGAGTGAGAAGAAAAGGGGAGACAGAGCTCGAGGACACAGTGAAATGACAAATAGATGGTGGGAGACTGTGAGGGGGAAAGGGATTGAAAAAAGGGTGACTACTTGATTCACTATCCGACAACCCCCCTGGCCCTCCAATGCCTTACATCCAGACTCTCTACTTGACCTTCAAAATCCTGAGAGCTGTGGAAAATAAAAAAACATAATCAGAAAGCCCAAAATTCCCCAGGTTACTCTCAAACGTCTTGTTAAAAAGTAGCTTTCACGAAAAGTGCTGATACCTTCAACTTTGACATTTGTGGCACAACATTCAGAGTTTAAGGTCCTTAATTAAAAACTCTTGGGCTTTATGTGATTATGAATGTGTTACAATAAAACTGGCAGGTGTGTTCTGAAAGGTAAAATGTGTTGTGGAAAATGGAGAGCGACTTTGTTTTGGAGTGCGTCTGAGCAGTTCTTATAGTTTTGTTGTGCAGAATTAAAATCTGAATTCAAGGTTGTAGAGTCAAACCTGGACGAAGCAGCGCTAGGAGAAGAGTTGACTGTCCCACAGAAGGCTCTCATAACACCTGCATGGTAATTATGCAAATGTCAACGCAATGTTTTTTCCTTAAAAAACTAAAATAAATTGAGGCTTGATTTTTGTATTATAATAGAGTGTAACAGAGAGAGAGTACTAGACTCTGACTGAGTGCATGGAGTTTCAGATGCTGATGAGGGACCACCTGTGCTATTTGCAGCTGTACAATTGTTGGCCTCTTCCATAGAGGAAAGAAAAAGCTGCTACATAGATATTTTGACTCACAGCTGACAATGCGAGGATGACTATTTCTGACGCATGTATCATGAAGCGATACTGTGCAAAAACTAGACTCGACTAGACTTTTCTTTGTTTACTTTTTTGGCAGCAAGACTGACATCTCACCTTTGCCTTTCTCTGCAACTGCAGTGCTGCATCAATGTGTAGGACTCACACATTACAGGTGTGTGAGTAACTCCAGAGGAAATGTTGTTCATACTAATTACATCCATAGAACCTGTTGTGCAGTCTGACGATTCTATTCAATTTAAAATTCAATTCAACTTTATTTATATAGCTCCAATTAGCAACATAGGTCAGCTCAAGGCTCTTTACAGTGTAAGGTTTATGTAAATCTTACACATTATATGAATATATACAGAGAACCGCGCTGTCAAGCTGATAAGACTATTGTCACATCTGGTCTTTAAAGGTCCTTTGTTTTGTTTTCCCATCTCCGTTTCTCGTAATCCCGTGCTCTAATATTTGTGCTGAGTACAGTAAAGGGGACTCAGAGATAGTAGGAGATGAGGGAGAAAAAAATCCAATGCAGAGAGAGAGTTTTTGCTCCGAGCCTCGTGCAGTTAACATGCACGGGGCACAGACCATGAAAATGCAACATCATCTTTTCCTCTACTTTTTCTAAGAGAATGAACTTAGTGATCTCATTATATCCCATGTGGATAAATGTATAATGTATGGAGTAGCTGTGTGTGAGTGTCCAGAAAACGCGCATGCTCCTAGTGTGTCTTAATAGCCCTCCAGCTCAACAATTAACCCTTTATCAAGTCGCGCCTGCTGTCTTACTGTCCGTATCTCTCTGTATCTCTGTCACACACAGTTTCTGAGCCACACCACAAATACAGAGGTTGACCCAGCAGTGATTGAGCAGTGACCTTACAGTATGGGTGTGTCAGTGTGTCTGTGTGTGTGTGTGTGTGTGTGTTGAATCACTGACTCACAGTGTGGCTTGAGGCCAAAGTGCAGCACAGCTATATTCAATTTTGACACCTTGACAGACATCAAGACATTTCCATCCCACTGTGCTTTGCTACCTCTGCTGCATTTCTCATTACATTTAGACCAGGCATAGGGATGGTGAAAAAAGAACGTGCATAAAGAACACGATTACAAAAAACTATACAGAACATACACATGTGACCTTTGTCAATATGTCAAACAGTACATTTTATCACAGGCTTCCGCCAAACTGTGACAAACTGGGGGATTGTCTCTGACATTAAAAGTTACCAACCCCCGGTTCTTAGTGAGAGAAAAAAATAACAGTTTACGATAAGTTTTATTTCAAGAATTCTTCAACCGATGACATCTGTGTAGACACATGATTAGGAGGTTTTTCTCTTTTTGCATTCTCCTCGTCCATGCTGAGGTTTTTCTCCAGTCCACATTGCCATCATCTGACATGAACATGTGTACCTACATAAACAAATGCATTCACTCAGAACCATTCAACTATTGATTCCTCGGTGACCCCTTAAACCAGCCTCTGGCCCAACATGCTGTTGTTTATTTACATTTCTCATTTCCATACCAAAGTAACGCTGTCCGTGACACTTACTCATAAATAATTCATCAGAGGTATATTTACATAAGACGCCGAGCCGAGCTTCAACCTGCATTCTCCACAGGGATAGAAGTGACTTCAGGAATAGGTCTTTGTTGTGCGGATGACTTCCCCCCCCCCCTGCTAATTAATTAGCTAATTTCATCCTCTGCCAAGATCAACGGGTTGGACTATCTAACGCGACGCTGTGAAGGAGGGATGAGGAAAGGAAAACAATCTAATTCTCCAGAAAGGCCGGCCTTGTGTTAGCTGCTTTTTTTTGTTAGCGCATCTTTGCTACGTAGATAACACTAGCACACGTAATACTTTGTTTCTGTGTGTATTATTCTCACAGGAATGGCAATTTGTGTCTGCTGTTTTATGGCGGACAGGATTCCTTCGCGTGAACAGCATGTTTATTTGTATAATTATCCTACATGTGAGATGCTACAAAGTTGCGCAGGAGAAAATATGTCAAACATGGCGGCCTGGTAGCTTAATGGGTTAAGCATCAGACTGGGATGTAGAAGGTCGCAGGTTCGAACCCCGTCTGACTCCTAATCTATCCCCCACCAGGTGTGTCTCTGAGCCAGACACCCAGCGCTAGCTCCTTGTAAGTCGCTTTGGATAAAAGTGTCTGCCAAGCAAAGTAAAACATATTTGACTAAGTCATCTTCCTACATATAAGCATCCTGTGATGTATGCGTTTTAAGGCTAGCTTGAATGAAAGGCACGAGAGGAATCTTGTGACATGCTACATGTGAGGGTTTCCAGGTAAACTAGTTGGTTTTGATTGGCACAGTGGGATTGTATGTGAACTCAGATTTAATCTCAGGTCAGCATAGTGAAGTCTGAATGAAAAGCCTGACTTTGCATCTTCTGTTTTTCCTCCTCTCAAACACAGACACTACGCGCGAGTGTGAACCGTGAGGTCCCTGTGGCCATCTTGTTTACTTCCTGCCTCTCCCTCTCTTGCTGCACCCAAAGGTACAAGCAGAACAGAGGGAGGAGGGGGGGGGTTGGCAGCTACAGTGTACGTCCCACGAGAGGACGTGTGTCTGGACTCTTGACTAAAATTCCCTCTGGCTGCTCTCCTTTCTTCAGAAAACAGTGTGTGTGTGTGTGTGCGTGTGCATCTTGTGCTCGATCTACAGTTAATTAACCCGCAGCACATAAACACAAACACAAACACACACACACAAAGGATGTGCATACAAATGTTTTCGTGCCTGTATGGTATTGCAACACACATACAAATCTACAAACACAATAAATCCACACGGATTTGATGACTCTAAGCAGCAGGAACCTCCGGGAACAGCCTGTCTTGACTAAACAAAATAGATATTTATGCGCTCAATGCTAGCTAATGTCAGCAGCCACACTCCCAGCCTCTTCATAAACCACCGAGCTGGACTACCTGGGTTTTAATTCCTGTAATTTCATTTAATGTTTCCACCTCCATGCTACTGGGATTTGCGATGAAACCACCTGTGTCACTGTTGGGAATTTCTGGATTTATGCTGTCAGGTTTCATCACAAATGTTCATATAGCAGAGGGGGTTCCACTAATCCGCTGCTTCTACCAGTGTTCCCTTGAGCAAAAACCTTCAACCTTCTCTGTTATATAAACACTTTTAGCTTTTTTTTAGTTTGAATGACTGTATGTCACTGACTCAATCTGAAGAATATACTGTACTGAAGAAGTCAGAACAGCCTTCCTGCAGGAATAAGAAAGTGTCTCACAGCGCTGTCAGAACTATTCGAGAGGTGATGAGGTGAGGGCGGTGTGCGTGATTGGGCCGAGTGACACTGCACTGACTTTAAAAAGTGTGGCTGTTAATACCAAAGTGCTGTGGTGGCAGTGAGCTGAGGATAATATTTAATTCATGTCTCGATTTTTGCAACTCAGAAAATAACCGGGCTCCTTCCAATCCACGCGAGGTGTGCAATATTACCAGGCAATACAAGTGGACAGTGGGTTCCCCTTGTCCACCCTGTCTCAGCCACGGAGACGGATATGCTATGGCTTTGCTTTTTGATGAAAAAGTTTACAAAAACTCATTATAAATACAGTGTGGCAGGTTAATAGTGATTTGATGTACTCCTTCACTGCCAGGCCCATAGCAACCACCCTATGCAACAACACCAGCAGCCAGCCTTTCTGAGGTTGAATAACATGTCATACGCATCTCTCCCTGCGCTTTATTCTTGTCTTCTGTAGATTTATAACTGTAAAAAAACAGTAGCTGTCAAATGAGAAAGAGAGGAATGTTTCTGGACAACTTGTGAATATTATTTGATATACCATGTTTACTTTTTCTCTTTTCTACCCTGCTGCCTCTTGAAGATGATATATGGGTATTTAGGTGCTAAATGCTCCACCCCCAGTAAGTTGCCAAAATCATACGGCCGTTTTCCGACATTGCTCTGGAACCCTGAGCTTCTGTGGACATTATCCGGAGGAGTCAGTCAGCCCAGACATTTAACGGACATTACCCGACCCGCACCCAAGCACAAACTCCACGTAATGTCCAATTGAACAAATATATGCAAATAGCAGGTAATCATCTGGAGAATTCACGGCGAGCCGGTGGGTGTGTTGATGATGTTCCCTATTAGTCGATCCACTTAGCGCACAGAAAGTGCACACAACACCAGAAAGTATAGCAAATATTTACCCTGCTTTCTGGTGTTGCATTACTATTCTAAAACAGTGTGTTGTTTCTAATTATACAACTGAACTCAAAGTTCTTGAGACAAAACATTGATTTCTGTGGCATAGTTTTTGTGTCACGTCATGCCTCCTGCACGCTCTATCCACCCCTCGCCAAAGCCAAACTGAACAGAAGGGAAAAGAGGAGATGAGATTGTGTCAAACTGTGACAAATACAGAGAACAGAAGTTGGATATTGATATTATTTACCCAACAGTGTGGCGCTTAGTCCTTTGAGATTACTTGAAGTAAGCATAACGGCAACTGCAAGAATTTTGTACATAGGTCTAACTACAAGGATCAATTTAGGTTAGGTTGAATTCATCTCAAGGCACTTTGCATAGCTAGGTTTAGGACCTAATAGGGCCAGACCAGCTGGTCACAGAACCATAACTACGGGCATGGCCAATCATTGACCACTAACTAGCACAACAGTCAAACCGGCTCCTCTTGCAGTAAATATTGACGCTGGATGTAAAGGGTAATTCTTTGCGCTATTAATACAAAAATGCTCCCTTGAGTTAGAGTTGAACTTGTGGCTCCCTGGACATCATCGTCCGTCAGACCACTGCCGCTTCCGCGTAAAACATTCAGTCCCTCAATGTCTTTGTCAGTTATTGAGTCCACCGACTCGCTGCGGCAGCATTACTTCTATAAGAGTAACTTGTTTTTCTGCGAAAGTGATAGCAGCCCATGCGCTGCCTCCAACCTGGCACACGAGATTAGTGTCTGCTCTCGCTGCTGCCACGCCAATCAGTTCACCGCAGACAGAGGTATGGCAGCGCACCCGGCAAAACACCACGCCGGCGCACACAGAGCCACCACTCCCTTCTACAGGGGCCAGATGACGGCACAGGACTGAAGCGCCGGTGACAGGTTTTCCCTGCGAGTCAACATGAGGAATACAATGGAGTGTGTTTAGCTGGAGGGGCTGAGGGGACAGACGAAGGGTGGGAGAGAGAGTCGGGGTTGGGGAAGCGGAGAGATGGATGGTGCGCTCAGCACACACACTGCAGATGTCTCCTCTATCCATCTGCTGTGTTTTTAAAAGAACCTGCATTTTCTCTGCCCTCCCTTTTACACATCAGTCGGTGTGTAGTGTAAAAAAAGCATCCGCACTTTCACAAATATTTTATGCTCAGTAAACGTTTTTTCTTCTGAAAGTCGACGTAAAAAACATTTCTATGCTTTAACAGCTGATTTGTAAAATACACAGCCCAAAATATTTGTGTCTTTGACTTCTGTCCGAGTACGTGTCCATCCAGGAGCAAACAGAAGGTACTACGTTAGAACCTACCAACCACTTCCACTGAAGCACCATAATTAACATCTGGTTTATGTAAACCATGAAAAACCAATGTGAACGCAACTCTTATGGTTTGAATGTGTTGTTTTTATATACATAGAGGTAAGGGGGTGGGGCCTTGTTCGCAGTGAGTCTCACACTGGAGTGAAGCTGAATTATTTGCATTTTTCACTCAGCTAAGTGGGCAGTTACTCAGCATGGTAAAAAACTGATGACACGAGAGGGACTAGAATAGGGAGACAACTTTGAGTGTGTCCTGTCTGTGTTTCTGGCGTACATTTGATTTGTTTTAAGGCACAGAGGGAGACCCTGCACATAGAGGGTCTGCCATGCCTTATCAAACACCTGTCTACTGTATTTTGCTTCTCACTCGTCTGTATTTGCAATTCATTCGTTCCCAACAGTTTCTTCCCTCCTTCTTCTCCGTTTTGCACGTCAGCTCGCTCTTTCCTTGCTTCCTTGCCTCCTACTGTCATCTCTTTCGTACGGCCCCCCCCCCCCCCTTCGCCTGGCCCAACACGGTAAAACACAGTGATGATAATGAGCCCTTGTTGGTATTCCCAGGGCGCCTGCTCCTCTACAGTGCAACCGCGTTTTGCCTCGCTTTCTCTCTGACATTTTCAATTAGGCTCCTCTCTTACGAGCCCCGTGCCCCTCCACCTTAACCTCTACATCCAGAAAATTGAAGAAAAAAGATGTATTAACCAGAACTCCCCCTTGGGAACGTTTCCAAAATGTTGTGAGAAACAGCCGGATGATGTTGGCAGCAGATACTGTGCATTTAAAGCAGCGCAGAGCTCTCCTGCTGAAACACATTTTTAAATGGAACATCTTCTACAAAACGACTCAGACGCTCACTTCAATTGGGGTAAATGTAGATCACAAGCTCACTGCAGACTTTCCATTTGCAAGAATGTGACATATATTTGCTGTGATATAAGCTTGTCCCACTCCGCATTTGCGTTTATGTACATAACTCTGCACGCCTGCGTTACAGGTGGGCACATGTTTGTTTTGGGTCTGGGCCAGCGGTCAGTCTTTTTCCACTGTCAGTTTGAGGGCTAAGAAATATTGCCTCAGGAGTTCTGTAATCTAGTTCGAGTCGTGCTGTGCGTGTGTGAGGCAGTCCTCCTGTTTCCACTGACTTATCCAGCAGTTGGTACATTTGTGCATGTGTGCTCTTCACACTGCCGTTCATGTATTTTTCTTCCTCGCTGCCTTGCACGCTGTGAACATTCAGAGGTAGGATAACTGAATAGAAAACGAAGAAGGAAGATTGGCCAGCTATTTGACTTTACCCCCCCCCCGTCTTAATACAACAGAGGCTGGTTGTAGGCCTGAACCTGCAATTAAGATTCTCAGGCATCCTACTCCATTGGGGCGAGAATGAGCAAAGCCCACTGTTGATAAATGGCCCACATCGCTGCCCACGTCCTTCCAATATAACCTAAGCATTAATTACATCAATTGGTATTGCACTGTCATCAATATCCATCTGTGCTGTAGCCTATATGTGCGAGAGTGTGTATGCGTGTTTGAATTTGTTGAATGCATCAGTCTGACCAGGCGAAGCAGTGAAGTGCTTGCATTGCACAGGGACAAAGTGGAATGATATCATCTTTTAAGCTGATTTTTTTTCCAATAAAATCCACTTAGCTGCTCTGAAAAGGCGAGTGTTCAACAAAGTCAGTTTTCACTGTGACCATTCGCTTTGAAGACACTGCTCTCCCTTTCAATGCATCTTAAATTTGCAACAACTTTGTCTGTATTATCAGTTTGGGTGTCTGTATATTTATATATATTTACCCTGTAGTTAGACAACTCAAGTTTCCAGGAGGAAAAATAAACTTTAAAAACTCGAAACTTCCAGAAACTTAATCTGGTTTGGTTTGAATAATCTATCATACAGTTAGCACAAAGACTTTGATTATTATTGTCATAGTCAACGAGATTCTCAGCCACCAATCAACATTGAAGCGAAAGATGACAATAAGAAATCAACAAGAAAATATTCCTGCACGGCGAGACGATGTTGTGATGCTCTGAGCCACCACATTTCAAAGTCAGTGGCTTAACCGCTAGTTTAACTTGCAGGGGGTTTGAGCTTTGGGTATTATCTTAATGTTTGTCTCTAAAATGAGGAAATGTTAACAAATTGAGCAGACATGCTGGTAAATAGCTTAGAATTATGTAAAACAGGCACACTGTGCAAAGACTCATTTAAGATGTTATTCCTAAATGAGGCAGTGCAATAATGCGTCAGGTTGTGAGGGACAGATGAGAACCAAATGCACAATGACGGGCAGGTAACAGTTTAGTGCACTTTTCCCATTAGAATTTAGCATCAAATATGCAGTACCAAAAAATAAAATGAATATTTTTTACATGTGACTCTTCGGTTCCTCGTAGGTTTCAGAGGTTTCCCCTTTAAACCTCCAAAATGGTTTTACTTGAATATTTATTTAAGGTAAAAACGGCCTGTCTGCATCTTGTGACCCCTGAAAATGGACCCGTGTTTTAATGTTTTGACCCCCTCATTCTGTGAACAGGGCAGGTGGTAAATAGAATTAATGGAAGAGCTTCTGCATTGGATTGCATTAGAGTTTCATCTCATGCTGCCACATCAGTGTGAGGCTACTAATCCTGATTCACTGGTATAAATATACAATAGTACTTAAACAAGCATTTTTCTTATTAAACCTGTGCACTTTTCCATATCAGTTTAATAACAGACTCGAGTGACGCTTTTACTCATGTATGTAAAGAATCTGGAATCTACCAGTGTACCTACTGTATTTGCTCTGACATATTGTCCACAATATAATATTGTTCAGCAATGTAATTTTTATACTCAGACTAACTCCATGTGTACAATTTAATACTTTCTGATTAAAATTAGCTGTTTTTGCCTATTCAGCAAACGCAGCATAGCATAGGAAGAGGAAGGTGAAAAGAGTGCAACTAGCTAAAGTGACTTTGCTCTGAAACTCAGACCATCTGGCCTGTCACTTAACCTGCACCTTTATGCTTGCTCCTAGTTCCTCTGTACCTCCTACTGTACCAGCTCCGTCATCCTTTCTTAATTAGCAAAAGTAGATATCAGAAGTAGATTGGCACTGGAGTTATTGGGCCAGGTACGACTGACTGGAAACATTTGAGAAGCATATGGGGTGCAAGGCTGATGCCAATCTGAAGTATCTGGGTTGTTTACTCACATAGAGGGCAAGTTTGATTGTTCCTTTTGCATTTTGATGCACAGTCTAGAGTCGAAAACTTTTCAGATTTAATGAATGGCCATATTAAACCTTTATTAACCTAGTCTAGGTTTATCGGCTAATGTTTATCCCTTCAGGTATATTCTCCCGTAGCCTTTGTATCTAGTAAATCTAATTTAAATTGTAAAACCTTTATGCAAAACAACATTTTCCCACTGGGTACTTAAGTTACGGAGTGGAATTAAACTGAAAATGTCAGCTGTATGCCTCAACTCCTGCACTGTTTGCAGTTGTAGTGCTCTGGGAACAGGGATAGCGAGGTATTAATACCCACTTGGACTGATCAGACTCTGCAAACATAGAGGCCATTTGGTTTGCTATATATGAACGTTAGCGTATTTATTGGAGGGTAATATAATGTATTTTCATTTGTTTTCAACTCTAATGTTCCAGCTTCAGCTTGTAGATCTGTACTACTGTAGCTAGCCACTGAGCATTCAAGTTTACCCAAGTCAGACAGAGCAAGCTAATCAGCAAGGTTTGGTGCCATGGAGCTGTGAAATGTGTGTGTACTACATCATGCAACACTGCAGTGAGCCAAGAGGCCGTTAGTCAAGATTTATGCATGACAGAAATGCACACAAAAGCACAAGCTCAACAAACTGCTAATCAACCTTAATAAGGTTTCGGAGTTATGACTCGTCAAGATCAAAGAAAACACAGCCTACTGACATCATCAAATTTCATTGGTCGGGCTGGCTAGGAGAAACTTTGGAAAGAGTCATTAAACACCGAAAGTCACCAGGAAGGGCAGATGTTTGCTAAATGGAAACACAAAGGACAGAACGTCTGAAATTATTTCATCTCGTTAGATGAAATTTGGGGTAAAAATGTCACTCATCTTAATTGAAATTGCCAACACCGCGTCTGTTGCCAGTTTCCAAATGTTTTCGCACAGCCTATTAAATTTAACGTTACTCAAAATAGGCAAATAGATTCAAAACAAACACAAAAACCAAAACTTGACGTATTATTCACGTATATTATAAATATACAGTAAAACTAAGTTTGCACAAGCATTCATGTGACCGACCTTTCTCCTGGTCATGCCTGGCCACTAAAGTTCTTGCAACAAGCATTGGGGTAAACCCATGCTTTTAGTTTTGCTTTTTCTCATTAAAAACTGAACCATGACCATATCTTATGTTTTCTGTGAATCTCTTATTTTGTTGTTTGAAAGACACAGTTTGAGATGGCTGTTACCACGTCATTCTGTTCCTTGATATGACCTCCACAGACATAAAAAGAAAGCATGCGCTGTTATGTCTCGTACTCATGCACAAATACACAAATTATCCAGCTCCTCTTCTTCTAGCTAGCCATGCACCTCAGGGGTCACAGGAATTAGGCCCGTAGACGGAAATATCTCCGTTCGTCCGAGCAGCAGTGGACGGTTTTTCTTTTGAACTATATTTATAAGATCTCATTATTTTAATTTCCTATCCTGTCACTTAACATTAGTTTTCTTCCTCTCAGTGCACACAGGAATGGCTCCAGTCTCGATACAAAGCCAGGGTCCTGTGAAAGAGATGCATTTCTATACCAACGTGATATATCACTAAGGATTGGTGGTTTAGTGCCATAAAATATCATTGATTTCACTCAAATGCTTTTTACTGTGCCTGGATGTACTCCGCTGAACGGTACTGGAAACAAACACACAATGGGCCACTCATTACATACAGGATGGGTCTCTTTTTTAGTCCCTCCCTCCCAGTAAATGAAATTACAAACTGTTGTGTTCCCCAGCACCATGTAAAAATGGAAATGCAGAGTGCTAATTCATGCATGAAAGCTTTGTTGGTGCTGCTGAAAAATTCCACTGATTCCAGACGCTGGAATCCACCATGGTATTATTCATTAAGACAAGTGAAACGTTGGGAGTCTGCAAGTGTATCTCAAAACAGGGCCGACCATATGTTTAGTGTCAATATGACTTCACGGTTGCCCATGTGGAAAATAGCTCCAGGCCACAGAATGCACATTCACAGAGTGCTGTGTTTAGATAAATAATCTTGAACTGTGAAATACAAAATAGGAAACGAGAGCCATGTCTAAAAATAATTTATATCTAGCACTTTTTAATTGTGACAGAGAGTAAAGTAAATGGTTGATTATGGAGAACTCGGGTCTGTTTTTGTGAGAGGGAAGAGTCCTCTGATTGTTTCCAATGCCCTTGGTGATTCTCCAAGGACTGGCCTGGCATGAAATTGGCAGAAGCAGGGACCGGAGCGAGGAGAGAAGAAGAAAGCAAGAAAATAATGTGCAAGCTAGAACAGATATAACTGTGGGTAAAATGTCCAAGAGTAAAGGAATGGTGTGCAAGAGAGCTGAAATGATGAAAAGACCCCGAAAAGGGAGAAGGATAATTTGAGGTCTGCTGGGTTTCCTCCCAGCCACACACACACACACACACACACACACACACACACTCTGCAGAAACTCTGCAGTAAAAGAAGTTCAACACAAATGATCAGCAGCCTTTAGCAAGATTAGGACACGGTAAGCCTTTCATTAGTGTAAGGGTTTGCACCACATAAACCCAAAGTTGAAAACTATATCAACCCGGTACACCTCAACTCCCAGTTCTCCTATTGTGTTCCCTCTCATGAGTTTGAAAGAGTTATATTTCTGGGTATATCTGGTAGCTCCATAGGTCAAGCGTCAGGCTGGGATGCAGATAGGTTGCATGTTCGAAACCCCGTCTGACTCCTAGTCCATTCCCTATCAGATGTGTCCTTGAGCCAGACACCCAGAGCTATCTCCCTGTAAGTCGCTTTGGATAAAAGCGTCTGCCAAGAAAAGTTGAGTATATGAGAAAAGTGACATCCCAGGTTGGATAGAAGTTGGGGGATGAGGTTTTAAACATAATTTGACGCGTGCATAATAATGATTGTGAAAAAGCAGAATTATTGCAGATACTGTGGATTTACTCACATGTGGTTTGGCCAAATAAATTGTCCCAGCTAACCCGGTTAAAACTTTGGTGTGACCACCACACTGGGCTGTGATTATTTATTTGTCTGGTGGTGGTAAAAGTCATTGATGTTTCACCTCCATTCTGGTTGGAAATGTTACATTATCCCAACAGTATTGTATTGACCCCATGGATTCATTCCACACAAAAGATTTATACATTTAACCCACAGAGAAACAAATCCAGTCTGTAGCTTAACATTTTTTTCCCTGTTAATAAAAAAAGGTTTGTTCATTTGGGGTTTATCCTTTTAACTACCAGTCAGTAGTGTAATAATCAACAATCAATACTGCTTGGCCTGAAGAACCACCTATCCCCACTGACAGGGACCTTCCTTACTTTCAGCTCCGCTTCCCCAGAGACCCTGAGCCACAGTGTGCTTGTGTTTCACATGGCCTCCCCTAGAGCTCCCTGCTGTTTTATGGACCCGTTTCATTAGCCACCTAGCTTGAATAGTCCCGGAGGAAAGCCTGAGGGCCACACTGTTGACTAAATGTGCTTTTTACTGCACATCATCCTTGTAAAAGATGCAAAAGCCTCTATTTAGGAAGAGAGGGCTAAACGAGAACGTGCTAATTGGATTGGCATTTCACAAAAGGCAGTTTTGACTTCATGCTAATGTGATTGTGCTTTTTTCTCTCACCATGCTCACAGACCAGAATGAGGCGGGCGAGATTTCGTAAGAAAGCGAGCGTGGTTTGTACTGAGAAGAGTTTTATTATTATTTTGCAAAAGGACCCATGCTCAACTTACCAATATGGATTTCTATTAAAACCTAATACTGTACTACTAATCACCCTTCTTCCTCCT
>JAUMHF010000010.1:5991619-6011452 GCA_032359275.1 Microctenopoma steveboyesi | reverse complement strand
AGGACCCATGCTCAACTTACCAATATGGATTTCTATTAAAACCTAATACTGTACTACTAATCACCCTTCTTCCTCCTCATGCTAAAGTCCTGCATGTAAACAGTCATTCTCATAACACCGATACAGAGTTTCTCAGTGTCATGACCTGGGTTCATCTCATCTTTGCCGGATTCTTACAAAGCCCTATGCTGTCCTTCAATGCTGCTGAACTAATCAACCTTATCAGATGTTTGAGTCTTGAGCACTTTCCAATTATAACCTCAGTGGATCTCAAGATGCTGACGAGTGTGAGGGTATTACTGTCCAATCACACACGCGGCACTGACACTCGGCATCGGACTCATCGACCCGGCCTCCTAATCCTGCTCCAAGAATCAGTCTGAGATGCAGATGGAGTTCATTCCAAATGTCTCCATTTGTTGTTCGGCAGTGGCTGATGTGAAGACCCCAGACTCTCACTTCCACACTCTATCTCTGCTGATTAAGACCTTGGCCAAACCAAAGCTAAATTAATCATCCGAGATATGGGTTACATGTCAATTTTGGGGTGATAAGTGTTGAGCTGGATAATGATTGTCACGGTATGTCGGATGAGGGAAGAGCAGAGAGGGTAAGAGATGACTTTTCTGCTGATGCAACCAATATGGGTTACAACGGCGTGGAGCTTGTTATTTATCTAAATGAAGATGGTGAGCAATTTTAGATGTTTTCAGCTCAGAAATAGTGCCTTAGTTAGACAGATCGTTCAATGAACTAAATACCCTAGTAATGTACTAAATGAAATGTCTATATTAAGTGGTTCTTGGCATCTGAACCTCAAGCAGGACAGGAATGTAGTTTTACACATAAACAACCCCAAAAGGAAAGTGAGGGCAAGAGAGTTGTTTTCATCTTGTAGTAAACAAAACATTCCCCTGCGGGGTGAAATCTCCTCCAACATCTGGCCCCATTATAAGCCCCTGTCCAGTCTGCACTCGCTGTAGAAGCTAATTAGAAAGAGAGAGCAGATGAGGGGAAAGAGCGAGGGCAGAGCGAGGAAGACCCAAGATAGAGCTCCAGATTTCTTTGGCCAATAATACACGACCCATATTTTTCATTAAATTCTTCATACGAGCACAAAGTCAACAGATGAGAAAAAAGTGAGTACAGAGTATAGTTCCTTCCCTGTCAAGTCAAGGTTTGATGTTTTTGATATTAAGTGATTCTGTCACTGACTGGTCAAAATAATTTAAATGAGTTTTGCTATTTTTGATGTCTTACCCGTAGTATGGCACACACCCCACTCTAAACTGCCCACGCTTATAAATGAAAAGTCCCAAAAAATATAATTCAGCCTTATTGATATTCTTTTGCAAGATCCATTTTCTATCCATGCCAGTGGATCAGTTAACATCTATACATCTATATTACCATTAGAATTAGTTGTAATGCCTTTGCTGACCCTCTGACTTTCCCTCCATTGACATTATTGAGTCAGTATTGGATTATCTTACTGATACTGGTGTTAAATATACTTTGTGTTTAATGTGATTTAGCATGCTAGCACACTTCAAAAGACAATTCTATTGAAACCTTATAAATAAATACAATACAAATCCACAGATATGGATTGGATTGTGGAACCACAGTTACCGTACTGCTGCCTTTCAATAAAACTCTCATTCCATGGCAAAGCCTTCAGCAAACTTCAAGATATCAAGAAACTATACCTATTTTTTACATATAAATCAGGTCCAGACATTGTCTGCTCACACAGTGGCTCAAAATCCAATACCTGCAGCCTATGTCATTATACAATTGAAAGCAAGTCTGATACAGGCGACATGTTTTTGCATGATGTGACAGCTGCACTGTTAGCATGTGCAGATTTTAATGGTGCACTAGCACTGTAGACTACTGTAATTTCCGGGCTATAAGATGCAGATGAATATTAGGCTGCACCATTTAAATTTGGGGGAGACTACAGATTGTTCCGTATATACGCTGCACCCTACTATAAGCCGCAAAGTTCCTTTTACCACGCAGGGGATTGTCAGGACAGACAGAGATGACTGTTTGGGAATGCAAAGCGTCCCAAATAAATCTTTCAATTATTCATTCGCATTTTTGACATGATGAACAACAGTGACAAATAACGCAATGGTGTGCTCCCAGCCCGCGTCCTGCAGTCATAGCACCATAGTAGTGCAGTAGAACAAAAAACAAAGCTTACAGCGCGTGACGAGGCCAAAGCGTTAAATAGCAAAATTTTATTCGTTGTTAAAAGTGCTTGTCTGTAAAACGACAATAAAGGTTGTAACACGGCTGCCTAACAAAATAACAAGCATCTTTTCTGAAAAGTGCCAAGACAGCAGTAAAGGTGTCTCACTCTTGTTCTCGTACTGTATTTGGGCTCTTTTTTTTTCTGCTCTGGTTACCTGGTGCAAACTGTCGGTCTCAATAAGCCACACCATTGAATAAGTCACACGGTCCAAAGCAAGTGAAAAAAGTAGCGGCTTATAGTCCGGAAACTATGGTATATTCAGACACTCATGGGTCAGGGGCTCAACAGGAAGAAACAAAGATCCCAAGTATGCGACTGGACAAGTATAACAGTCTTAGACAATAATCAACTTAGCACAAGGTGTGTGTAAGCTGTTAGGGATGGGTATGCATTCAGGTCAGCTTTCTATTTTGTCTTATTCATAGATAGATCTGTTCCAAGTACTACACATGAACCAGAGAAAACTCAACCAGTTTTAAATGAGTCACTACTCATCACGTTGTTTGTTATGACGAGCGGGAGAACGTTGAACGATTGAGGTTTCAACTATGGCACCTTTACACAATCCCCCTTCACAGGTTACAAATACTCCATTTGTTTAGGCTGAGCACGAACAACAAAGGTAGCTTCCTCTCCGGCAACAGACACAGACAACTGCCATATGCACACATCACACAGGAACGGCCGAGCCCTTTGGGGGTTTATCATCGCTACATAACAGACAACAGACTGCTGTGTGCAGCAGTCAGTTCTATAATAACATGTCAACGTGCATAAGACACATGATGGATGTTATCTTCCCTGTCTCCTCTGTGGGACGAGGACTGAACAACTCACGTAAAAATGTTCAGGAAAAGGGTTTGGTCATGGGTGCGGCACCGCTTCTAATGAGTGTGCAGCTCAAGCAGACCAAAAATAATTGCACATCAAACTTTGCAATGGCATGCAAACAGCAATGCCAAATTAAGTTACGACATCCTGTGAGAGATTTGCCCATCAGGCCTGAACAGCTGCTTTGAAATGGGCTTTGAATGGTCCAAGGTCCATTCCTGCAGAGAAGTGCGTCACCACACATTTCCACCTCATGCCTTGATGGAAATATTTCTGGAGAGGATGTTAGAAACCCATTTCTCCCAAAAGCCCTCATGACAAGAAGAGACTGCTGACATGTACACTTTGATAGCTGAATGTGACAGAGCCCTCTCCTGCAGAGGCTGCAGGAAAAAGAACGGATGTGTATTTCAGATTGTCTGCATTACAGCATAAAACTGTAGAGACATCAACCTGTGCATTTTACATTTAAGAGACCCATAGGTTGTCCCTTTACTCTGCACTGGCACAATTGAGCCATTTACCCTCCCTGGCTATAGCGGCAAATGAGTAGCTGAGTGTTTTTGTGTACCACAGAGCTGCCGTGCAGTCTAGGGAAAAACTCATGTGAGTGACGAAAATCTGTGTCACTGTTCACTGCTGGTGCAAAGAAAATCAAGGTGTGCGTTGTTCGTTGTGAAGCCGACTCAATGCTCTAATATGTTGTTGTTCGGAAAAACCAACACGACCAAGTGAGCCAGTAATATAATAAATCTCAAATGCCCAAACTCAAAAGCTTATTAACTAAAAGAAAAAGTTGAGTGAATGTATATGTTTCAAAAAAATTTAAGAATTAGTATCCCACTAAACGTTTTACATTAGACAGATTTTACACAAACTCTCAAATATTGCCATATATTCTAGAAGCAAAAATGGCTCCAATAATCTGATGAACAGTGTGTGTTGAGGCAGGTTAACTAGTTGGCAGTGGAACTTACTTGGGAAATTAACTTCACCTATGCAATTTAATTTTCCAACTTTAATTTATGGAAATAGTCATTAGCAAAACTACTGAAGTGGAGACAGACTTAAAGCTTTTCTTACATACCCTGTATACTAATTAGTAGTACAAAGTACCATCTAAACTTGTGTTCAGACAGAGCATGACATTTTAGAGGTGCAAATAGTAAGACAACATCAGTAGATGAATGTAATTTAGAGACAAACCGATTTAGATTTGTGAAAAGAAGTGAAAATGCATCTGTCTATGTTGAAAACCATACATCCATACATACCTCCTGGTGAAACACTAAAAACAGCCCTGCGCACCAACACTGAGAGCTCAATTTGACATTTTAAATTGAGGGCTTAAAATTTTTTTTAATACGTGTTTTAATGTGTTCGAATCAACAGGTTAATTAGCAAATCGGCAAAACTAATTCCAGACTAATACAATTTTCCAATAAAGGGTTTAAAAAAATATTTTGTTATGAAGAGTTATTCAACTGCATGAGTTGGCGCAGTTTCTGGTGCTGTAGAATTGTATTGCTTCACAGTTTCTATTTTTTTTGTCCATCACATTCAAGTCATTTATTTGTCTACTTTAAGTTTGCTCATCAGTAATATTCCTGACATTAGCTTGGAGTGCAGTGATATGAGAACCAGTGTTTACTCCAACTACTCTTGGTGAGCTACACTTGTTTTGCTAAACTCTTACTGTAAATCTGTGTGCCGAATCACAGCTTGGATAAATCCCATGGTCCTAACCTTTCCCTCGTGCTGTGGAGAGAGCAATTTGCCTTATTCTGTCGCCTCCGTGGGTGGCTCTCCTCCCGATGACATCTCCTGCTGTGAGCCCAGCATCGGAGGCCAGCGCACTCCCTGAGGGGTGATCAAGACGCCAGAAAAAAGCTCACTAACACCTGCCACCTAGAGCATTGTGCTGATTAAGGGGGAACTTTGACTCTCGGCCGACAAGAGCAGAAGGAGACGGGGTAGTGGGAGAGGAAGAAAGCGAGGGACGAAGGCAGCTAGAGGGTGTGTTGGGAATCAGGGGCAACAGTCTTGTTATGCTGACAGGATCACCAAAGTCATGACACTTCGCTGCAGTTTCATTTGCATAAAATGCCAACATTTTGTTAAATGTACATATACATCAATGGGTACAGTCTTTCTCAGGGTCTTAAAACAGTTCTGTGTAACACAGGGCTTGAGGATAGGGGGGTCTTATGCGTCAGCTCTAGTTCACACTAAATCGGCGCCTAATCCCAGTAAGAACTCGTTTTAGCTGTCTTCAGATGTATTTTATGTGCATTTAAGGGAGTCTCTGCAAGATGATATTGTTAATGAGCCTCAGAGGTTGGCCCTGTCATCATTAGAAGGCCCCGAGGGTAAACTGCTCAGACTGCCTAGTCCTCGACCTCGTCCTTACTGTTTGATAGAGAAAAGTGTAAAGAAACAGGGGGCGAGTAAGCCTGCAGGTCAAGGGGTCCTGGCCCTATTGAAAATGAGCAACCCTAACCGATCAAAGGCAAAGAGCATCTAGCAAACCAAGAATGATGAAGACAGAAGGAGAGAGTACGGAGCCTGTGAGACTTATATGTTCAAGGCTATTCGCTTTTGTTCTTCTGCGGCATATCCTCTATTGATATTCAGGCAGGGAAATGGGTTTGTCCATGAGCGATTGTAAACAGAGAATAATTCCATTTGTTGGGCTCAGTCAATTTCAAAGTGTAATCTTCAAAAAATAGAACATGGCAATTATTTCCGGAAACAGAAATGAGAATTAATGAATATGAAACATTTCTTGTACTTCGATGACCACTGCGTAACCTTCACTGTTCTTAATTAACCCATTCCTCTGCCCATTCAGTGACAGAGATCCCTTTTACTTTACAAGATTACAATTACAAACTAATCACTGTTTGCAGCCATTTCTGTGTTTGTGTAAGCTTCTAATCACTGTGTTCTGCTTTTTGGGGGACTCCATGCTGGGTTTCATTAAGGAACAGCACTCCCCCACCTCCAACCTCTAAACCTCTGTGATGCTACTGGGAGATTGCAGCAGAGATCTGTTGATTTTAACTCATTAAGCTGAGGTAACTGGGGCCTTTGAGATACATTTATAGTAATTTGGCGACTTTATTTCTTTGCACTGCAGTTGAGAATATACCACTGTTTTAAATAACCATTAATGGCTAATAAGCTACGATGCTAAACAAAAAGGGCTATGCTAAGAAGATGTTACACATCTAGATTAGAGACGTTTAAGCCAAACAGTGTCTCTTCTTTTAATAGCTTGAAAGAAGCAGCCTCTGTAGTAGAACAATGCACAGATTTGTAATTAGAATTTTTTAGTGGTATCAAAAGCAAATTGATATGCTTGAAGTCAAGGATACGAATTGCACCCTGACTAGTATATAAGACGTTTAAGGCTTCATTTTTAATAAGATTCATCACTTTCTTCGCTGGACATTGACATGAGCTTACAATCAGTAGGTAGTACAGTCATTTGGTTGTGTAACTTGAAAGTACAATGCAATAAGTGCAGTCACAAAAGTTAATAAAAATAAACCACTTTTACTTATATGGTCTATGCATGGGATGAAACAAAGTCTCTACCATTTAAATAGACTTGCTTGTGATTATAGTGCAAAATTGCATGCATTTTATACTTCAGTAATTTGGATTCCGCAGTTTTGGGCTATACATGGTCAGGGGAGGTTGCAGGGAAAACATAATTACAAAAGCTAGTCAAGCCTAACAAACAGTGCTTAGAGCCTGTACGACTACTGCTGCTGAGCGACCTTTTTTGTCACTCCTATTATTCATAGTCTGTGTGAAACAGGCGGGAATTAGTTTATTGTAATTCTAAAACACAGTAATGTGGGGGAAAAAACAGCGACTGAGATGGAAGAATGTATGTTGCACGTCGCAAATTGAGACTGAGCAAGGTTAAATTACCCCCTCTTCTTCTTTTGCTCCAAATGGCCAAGAGCCTACCTCGTAACCATATAAACATAATAGCAGATTGAACATACCTTGAGTATAAGAGGTCCATCACACAAGGGTGCGCTCCCAGAGTTTGCGTTGGCGCAATGGGGCCATACGCCAACTGGAGCTAATATTCCACTTCAATCACTATTTGACTTTATGAGAGCCACACCTGCCGAGGTGACATTCAGCTTGAGCGGCTATCACAACTTATGTGATTTGTTTAATCCGTGGTGTGTAATTGTGATTGGCAAAAGGAAAATTAGATGAATGTAATTTAGATCTCTATTGCCCACAATGTCCTAATTTCCTAAATTAGAAAGAGTTAAGGACTCCAGATGGAATACAGGTTCCCCCTGGACGGAGAAGGCTGGTTTACATGCAGACGTGCACACACAAACTTTGTCTCTCATATTTGATTTACTCTTTTATTTTTACTGAAACACAAACAACTGTAGCTCTAATAGAGATAACACACACACAAAATAGTATTGTGATGAAGTAGAGCGGAAAAACTCACAGCATTATTGGATAGAGGCAAAGATGACTGCCTTGGGTACACGCCATCTGTCCCTGGGAATCAATCAATCACCTCAACCCTATTACACCATCCAAATGAACAAGGAGAGAGACAGAAGGCAGAGTAGACAACTGTAGCCTCCTTCTGACCAACTTTACACAGCTTAGTGTCTCTGGGAGTCTCTGAAATTTATTGTCATTTAACTTCCTGTCTCCAATTTATGAGGAAATGATTTAAAATGAGGTCCAATGCAATTCATCAACTACATGCCAATCACTCAGATCTTATTTATTATCTTTCACCTCCACAGCATAAATTTCAATTAACGGCGTATACGCAGCTTTCCCCATAGTTTTCACACCTGGAACGCAAAAACTCCCATGCTACTTCCGAGTACTGGTGTTGTGCTGGCAAGCATTGACGACGTATTTTTAATAAATCACCACACTGTAATATTTGATTTAGGGTAATGTAGGGTGACAGATTGAGCCTTAACAGGAGTGTGCATGGTTGGTATAGCAGGAAACTGTGAGATGACCTTGCAGTATATCGGTAGAACAGGAACCAAAAAGTAAACTCGATACGCAAGACAGATGGAATTAACAAGCTGATTACTAAATAATCAGACCTAATCAGCGGCACGAATCAGGAAAAGAAAACAGAATAATACTGGCAATCAAGAACAGGTTAACGAGAGGAAGCGAACTGGATCCCCAGCGTGCAAAAGGGAACTTCAGAAAAGTCTTCAGAGTGGAATCTGCAGAAGTTCTCTCAGTTTAACACAGTTTCATTTGTAAAGAATAGTGTTAAGGTATAGAAGCACCAATTCCTCTTTTAGGGGCTATTATGTGCCAAACTGTGCTGTGACTAGTAACTTTCCAAAGTCTTGGCTTACTGCCTGCCAACTTGCTCTTCCACGAATTCTTCTCACGTAGCTCTTTGCACTTAGATGTATTTTGTCTTTCTCAGTTCTGAGCTGAAGTTCTGAGCTTTTGATTAAACAATTTTGTAGTGGTTGGCAGGCCACGCAGGCAGATAAGTGATACCGGAGTGATGAGGTACGGAACCAATGTGCCAAAAAGACACAAACACGCATGGTGACGTTATCCAGAAGGTGCAAGGCCAACAATTGAAGCACAATCAACGGCAATATAACGTGTAGATCTCTATTAGTTTGTATTATTTCCTGTTTTGCACAAAAAGTACATTCATGTTAAGCAGAGATGTGTTACACTGTGTACAGTATTTGGAGATAATAAATAGTGTAATATGAATTTAGGGTGTGTGCACTTCAAGCAGAGACAGAGGCAGGATGAGACAGACACAGTGCATGTGTAAGTGTGTCCACTTAGATAGATAAGGGACTCATCAAACCACATGAGTGTGCTCACACTGAGTTAATTGAGGAAGAAAAATCTGCCTCAAGCTGATAAACAACATTAATTACCATTATTTAGCCTTAGAAAGTTGCTAGTGCTTCTTCTTCTTCTTCTCTCTAATCCCTGCGTATTCCCATCTTTTTCTTGAGAGAATCATAACTGTACAGCGTTTCGCCGTGATGCAGACAGACAGACACACACACACACACACACTAATCCTGCTGACTCTGCTTAATAGATAGGACCTGGTTGTTTCCTCCTTCAGGCTCAGAAACTTCCATGTGAGCAGCAGGAGGTGACGTCCGGTCACATTCGTTGTCTAAATGGTAGAAATAACTGTAATTTACCAAGCCGCTGTGACCTTATTAAGTGACGAACAATAGTGCTGCCACTTTTTTGGACTTCCTCTAGGCCAATGTCAAGCCCTTGATAATATATAATACCACTTGGCAGGCAAGTTAATTATAAGCTGGCCCCTTACACTCGGCGTCGGAGGAACCCGCTATGTGAAGGCTATGTGACTGGGATGGCGTGTGCGTCTTTACATTATGTGTGTGGGCAGCGAGGAAGCAGGGTAGCACTGTTATCCAAACTGTCAGAGTCGCTTTCAAAAGAGTCGGTGAGTCACGATCGGTGTCCACACCTCCTACACATACACACTCATAGATGCATACACACACTCTGCACACTGCTGCAGATGCCACCACAGAATTGCAGTGGAAATAGCCGCGGATGCCAGGCACACATGTGTGCAGTAAGGCATATTGGAAACCTGGCGCACAACAAAAGTTGTGCATAGCGAGGTAATGTTGTGTTTGTTATTTATATGCTGTATGCTTAATTAATCTGAAATATGTGTAAAATATATTTTGAACAGGGAAGTTAGATGAGTGACAAAAACAAAGATATATTATATATATATATATATATATATATACATATTTTAATTGTAATTTTGTTCCTGTTTCTTGAACTGTTCTTATTAAAAGGAAGATACCATGCCCACTGAACACTGCTGTCAGCCAGAGCAGCTGGAAAGATTAAATTATTTAAAAGGTTATACAAATTGTTGAGGCATCTTGTGTTTCCAGAATAGCTGGACACCGGCAGTGTTTTGTAAAATTCAGATTTTGTACGAAATGCCTTCTGACGTTCAAGCTAACAGAAGAGTTTGTGTCGGGTCTGACTCTCTTCTCCATTTTCATGCTTCCCGGGCCAGTTTCACTTCCAAGCTAACGCTGTATTTATGTCCTCAGAATTACAACTAATCTCCCCATCAAACTGACGAGATTTACAGCAGCTTACAGCCAGAGGATCCAGTTTGGCTTTGCCTGTAACAAGCCGAGCCATCTCCCCCTTGTCTTCCATCAATCTGACAGTCAACACCGCTTCAATAAACCTGGCCCTGTCTAGACTCACTCTTGCAGATTTAATTCAAACAGCTGTTCACTACTTACCACAGACGCCCTGAGCACTTCCACTGAGGAATGGGAAGTGGAGGAGGGGCGGGGGGACTCGTGCCTATCTGGAGAATGCATTCTGCGCGCGTGGGAGGAAGTGACCTCAAGGAATACGAGGATGTCAACTGCTAGTTAGTGACACATTTGGCGATATTTTGTTTGTGACTCTCATACAAATTGCTATGGCCTCAACAGCTGTTGCCATTGCTTTTTTTTTTGGGAGCGCGAAAAAAGATACCGTTGTTCCAGTGATTTGTATAGTCCTCGTTTAGAAACATCTCCCACCTTGTCTAATTAACTGTTTGGCCACTTATTTTCTGGGAAAAGACTATAAGGCATCTGGAGAAATTCCTTACTCACATTTACAACTGCAGACATATGGTACGGGCATTTCTAAGTTTGCGTTTGACTAGCTCCTGGTACGTGTTCAAAAGCTAAAACATGTTTATGTTTCCATTCTGTTATTTGAATAAAGATTCCTTCGCATCAATGTGCCCCATAACAATATGGAGTGAGCTTTCTGTTCACTGGGCAGGTGGTTAAACAGTCCATTGAGGAATTTCACTCTTTTATGACTTTTAGTTGTTCCACTTTATTGTCACTCTGCCAGGCTAATGGGAGGTACATGCTAGAGTCAGCCTCGTCGCAAGCTGATAATTACTATGACAATAAATTGTGTCTTACGCTTAAATCACATTGTTTATTCCTGTTTTTCCAGGCAACTGCATGAATACACCTGTTTCACTTGTGCACAGCGCGTGTGTACGTGCATCAGTGAAGTCTGGGCTGTATGTGTTACCGTCTTGCCTCAGCTCTGACTGGGCTTCGCAGTGGGTGGGTGGGTGTTTTGTGTGTGTGTGTGTGTCCTCTGCAGTCCAACAGGCGAGCTGGGTCTCACAGAGCAGATTGTCTGGCTGCTAAAGAGGTGCTGAGGCCTATGGTGCTCCCCCACCCTTCCTCTACCCACCCAGCAGAGCTCCGCAGATGCCCAGGTACAGTAAGCGCTCTCGTGCGCGTGAGCCCTGCCAGTAGATGGGACGGGTGGAAGGAGAAGTGACAAGCTTGGCCCCACGCTGGTCTCCAAGCTGTCCTGCAGATCTGCTCCCTCTGCCACACTCTTCCTCTCTCGATTCACTTTTTCACGCTCTCTCTTCACACACTCAGTCCCCCCTTTGCTCCAAAGTGGATTGAGGAAAAAAAAATGTTGAACACAGAGAGAAAAGGGACAGATAGAAGGGAGGGCACAAGGGGGAGGGAAGGAGGCCCAGTGTGAAAGAATTGTGTTGACAGTGGGAGAGCCAGAACAGAACGGTGAATGCCTTTCATTATGAACAGTCGGAGGCCGCGCGTGGCAGCCCGCATCTGTCTCACTCATGTTTGTGTGTGAGAGTGTGTGTGTGCACATTATTTCCTTTTGTCTTTTCGCTCTTTTCTTTCCTTCCAACCTTTTTTTATAACGCATCTGAATCGTTGCCACCTCACATCCATTTCTTCATTACAATACCCCTGATGGAAATAGCTGTTATTCACTGTAGCTAAACTAATTTGGTGTGAATACTGATTTTTTCCCCTTTTTTTTGTCTATTCTAACCATTTCACAGAAAATGACAAATGGATGGTTGAATGGTGCCTTTGTCTAATGTAATGTAATGAATTCTGATTAGAGTAGATGGATTGCACTGACTTCATCACCCATAACAGTGTTTCAAATGTTCACAGTGGTCAATCAAATTATCCTGTGAGTATCTCAAATGCATGAAAATCAGGTCTTCAGAGGACTAAAAAACACCAAGGAAAAGAAAATCAGGGTTAATATGAAATACATATGGTGGCTCTGAGAAGCTAAATATAGGAGGAAAGAAATATAGGATTTTTAGGTCACAAACATTTTATACATATATTGTACCTTATTGTTTCATAGTAGTAAAAATTGTTCAAACTGGAGTCAAGTTAGTGCCACTTCTGTTTAAATTCATAATATGGCAAGAAACACTCAGTTAGACGAAGGAAAAAGACTCTCCATCTGTCTGTGTTAGACATAAGAGAGGGTGAGTGAACAGTTCCCGAATGTGTGGTTCCCACTGAGAAGCACGAAGCAGCAAGTGTGATGGTGTGAGGGTGCTTCGTTGGTGGCAACGTTTGTTAAAAATTGAGGGCACACTTGACTACCAGAACATTTTACATGTCATCCCATCTGGTTTGCACTCGTGGGACCATCATTTGTTTTCCAACAGAACAATGTATCCAAACACTCCTCAAGATTACATAAGAACTATTTGACCAAGAAGAAGAGAGTATTGAATGACCTGACCCTCCACAACCACCTGATCTGAATCAATTTGAGATGGTTTGGGATGCATTGAGACGGAGATTGAAGGTAAGTAGTTTTGAGAGGTAGCCAACACCTCTTAGTACTGCTTTGAGATTCTTACAAACCATTCCACACCTGATGAGTGGCCTGGTAGGTCAATGGGTTGAGCGTCAGACTGGGATGCAGAAGGTAGCAGGTTCGAAACCCTGTCTGACTCCTAGTCCATCCCCTACCAGGTGTGTCCTTGAGCCTGACACCCAGCACTAGCTCCCTGTAAGTCGCTTGGGATCACAGCGTCTGCCAAGCAAAGTAAAGTAAAGTGATGAGGCTGACCGAGAGGATGCCAAGAGTTCTGTTTGAAGGTGTGTCCAACCCCGACTAGTAGTGTAAGGGTTTTCTGAAATGTTATATTTTATCTCCGAATCGTTTTTGCATGTTGCACTTTAGGGACTCCATAAATTAAAGAAAGAAGAGACTCGGAAAGAGAGACTGGCAGAAGGACAAACAGAAGGAGTGATAGTGGAAAGGTGAAAGTGGCAGAAAGGACATGCTTAGCGTGAGCACAAGTCCATTTTGGCTGTGAATCGCCACTTTTGTTTGGCAAGGCAACAGGCAGGGACAGCAGCATGATAGTGACAAACCTTATGACAAGAGATGTCAGAGCTCTGTGGTGAATCAGCACATATGGGCCGGCTGCTACAGTGAGCCAAGTATTATGATTTGAGTAAATTAACTTACTGCAGCAAGCAAGACATTGAAAGAAAGACGCTGTGAAGATTTTTGTGTATATATATATATATTAAGTACTATTTTTTAATGGGCATAGGTAGATGGAACTACAGTATATTCATGACCTCTGCATGAGCACGAGCAGTACCGGTTCTTGCGCTATGCGGACAATGCAGATGCATTGTCCGCATCAGTGGAGGGTTCCCAAGCTACCGCATAAAATATAAAGTATTTTGTAAAATTACATGTAAATAAAATAACTCTCAGATGATATTTGCTTTGTAATACCATCACTGATACCATTACATGTTTAGTGTTACACAATATGATGGCTCAACTAATAAAGAAAAGTTTTAGCATGTGGGAGTCCTGGGTTTGCGGCCAGGTTTTACTGTAGTGTATCTGATCTTTTTTATCATGATCATTCCTGAGTGGCTTTGTATATTTTTAGAAACTATAATTGTCATAACCATTAAAAAAAATGTTATAAAACTGCCCATTTGTAAGTTACTTTTACTGTCAAATCTCTTTTTCTGAGAGGCCCACATAATCAAATATGTCCCTCTTTAAATAACGTTTAACATTGATTTGCAGGTGCCATTCTTAAGTTTGTTAGTTTCTCCACCTCTATTGTCATAGTGTGAATGTTATAGTCTAGTGTCTGGTTCAACTTGATTTCTTTCTTTGTTTTTGGTTTTATTTCAGTTTTGAGAACCTACAGTGATGCATTGCCACAGATAATCAAAGGATCTAAATTCGTTGTATCTTAATAATGTTGCATAGGGCCCCCAAAGACCTAGAAACTGCCCGGAGCACGAGTGCTTTAACCTGAGACGATTAAACAATACATTTTGAGGACTTTTATTGAAAACTGTGTGACTATGCAGTGCAGGGTAAATGTCATTAATGGAAATAAATGAATGGTGTTCATGTAACATTCTGGATTGACTGAAGTAATGAAGTGAAATATCCCGTAGGTACATTGTCACACATCATAGCTACCGGGTTTTCCCTTTTTTTTGGAGTGACTTTAAAAAAAAGACTAAAAAAAATATGGCAGCAAAGGTTGTGTACCAGCAATCTCGTCCTCTCCACATCCATTTGGCAACAGGGACAGTAAATAAAGTGGAAAGCGAGAGCAGTAATGGAGCTCTTCATAGTCTTAATGGCATAATTGAATCTCACAACTAAAATGCGTTTTATAAATGAACCTTTAGATCATACTGGTGGACAAAATGGAGTTTCAAATGGACATGCTATCACATGTACAGTAAATGCATGAAACCCTCCCATACAGGTAGCCTACTAGAGTCTGTGAGTGTGTGTGTGTTCACATTATTGTTCACATTTCCTGCAGGAGAGTATGTGCATTCATACCCTTGGGGGCAATTATGCGCTCCTCCAAACACACATGTACAGTGTAGGTACAAACAGGACAAATGGACAGATAAACACAGATCAGTACAGACAGGTAAACAGACGGATACTCACACACATGCTGGGAGCCAGTACTGAGCCACCCCACAGACTTGGCATCCTCTTGACCCCTCCAGAGGGCACTTAAAAGGCTCGAAGGCAATCTCACCCTCTCTTTCCTTTATTCTTTGTTCCCCTCCTCCCTCCTTCTGTCCTACTTTTGGCCCCTGTCCAAACAACCAATCATGTTGATGGCTTTGTTTTCAACTCTCTCAACCCCTTTTTCCCCCGCCATCGCTTCCTCCTGCAGTACGGGTAACATCCAGGAATCCAGAGCCGACGAGCCCAAAAGGACGTTTTGGAAGATCGCCAGCACTGCTAAGCCAAATCTCTAACTGGTGACTAAATCAGCAGGAGTTCTCACTGCAGTGTTGTGTTTCAGATTATGTTATTATATTGTTATTATTGTAAGGGCTTCGACACAAAGTACCTGCAATTTTTGCTATATAATTAGGAGATGAATGTTGTGCTCACAACCTTTAGGTGAAACAGAGTTCAGAGTGACTCAACTTCCTTGGCTGAATTCTATTTATGAATCTTCTAGATCAGGGATAGGCGAGTTCGCACCCAGAGTGCTGTAGCCCTGCTTTCATCTCTGGACCGAACTTGCCTACCTTCGTTCAAGGTTCAAACCTATTGAGTCTCCTTGTGTACATACAGTATTCAGCTTTACAATGAAAACCATTTTACACTTGATTTTAAAAATGCAGCTTGTGCAAACAGATAGAAATGGACAAAGGAGATCTAAGGTAGTTTAAGGTAGTGAAATCTAGGTATTTGATCTAGGTATTTGATTATATTCACATGTTGCCACCAGGCTGGGTCTAGTCTTCCAAATTCCATGTGCAAGAAAGCATCTAGTATTCCTTAAATTGATATTGGATCGTTTTATTTGACCTGCAGGTAAAACTATGATTGATTATGTTATTCATTTAATAGAACTAAGCCTAGAAACTAAATCAATTTTTTTGTTGCAAGCTGTGTCAAGGACCTATGAAAAGTCTTTGCTGCATTGAATTTAAATTGCCCTATACAATAAACACTAGCTAAGAACAGGATCTACAACGTGGCCTAACGGAGCAAAGGGAAGGGTTAATGTAGTATGTGTCACAAGGAAAGGTGTGTTTTAGGGGTCACGAGACGTTAAGGAGGGCGGTCTCCAGAGAGAAGGTGGGACTGTAAAACTGCATAAAAGACCATGTGTTACCCAGAAATGGGTTAGACTGGACTCCATGGGCCTCACTCACTGATTTATCTACTTTTCTCTTTTGACAATAAACCTTTTACACTTGGACACTTTTATTGTAACCACAAAAGGTCACAAAATCTTCGTTTGCTGTTATTTGTGGAACATTGTGTGAAGGGGGAGAGGAAGACTTTTACTAAGCGTCTGTAGAAGGACGTAGGAAAGCTGAAAGAATCCGGTAATGAGCTTTACCTGTGTTGACAACTAGAGTCACCACAATTTTGTTCAATCTATTTACGCTCTTTGCAATTTTGTGCAATTTCAGGGCCAATATTATTTCCAACATTTGCTACCGGTTTCCTGAAATAATTCTCTCTCGTGGTATGATGGCTACCATTGTTGCCTTCCACAACAATGAGGCGTTCAGAAAATGTTTACAGTTTGGAGAAAGCCCTTATTATTCTGTGAAATATCTATGTATAATCTTGGTAAATGGAATCCTATTAAAATTGCATAAAAGGCAGTACATTAAAGAAAGTTGACTAATAATGGGGAGAACGCAGGCCTCCCTATGATCACACACAAACACATTTCAACTGAGGCAACGGAGGGAAAATGTGAAATAAGCCCATTTTTATGATGGAAACACACGGTTTCATTTGGGATTAACGCTTCCTTTATGAGGGTGAATATGCAAATGGAACACTAATGAACTTAAAGTATTCTCTTTGTGAGGACTGATTAACCAAGGGGCTCCTCTACTGCACATTTACATTTTTCTCAAGTCAAGTCAGGGTTCTCCAGTCACAAATTACAGTGCTTTTCCAGGCCAATTACATTGAACAAGTGCACCATTATCCAGTTCTGAACATCACACATGTATATTTGCCCCCTTCATTTTCTCAAGAGTGCTTCAAGGCAAGGGCTTCTCCAGAGAGAGGGGGCAAGAGGAAACAGGGGAAGTCAGAGTGGGTGAAAGGAGAAATATACAGAATGAAAAAAATGGAGAGAGAGCAGAAGGTGCATTAGCTCAACACAAAGAACCGCTGTTGAAGTATTGTCAAAAAAGTCAGAACAGGAACCATGATCTAGAAAAATGATAATGCTTTATTGGTGACTCAAAACTTCAGACACTAGATGCAGACCTGGACTCTTACTTCCATGACATCATTCGAATGGTTGCTTCTTGCGGTTTTATGCATTAGCAAGACAACGTGTGACTTGCTATCGACCAACAGGCACCACTTGCCTGTTTCTGTCCCCAAAGGACCAATAAGGTAGTGCGACTCCACCGTTGCCCCCCTGCAGAATAGGCTCTCGGATTAGATTGCTTTTGTTCTGTGCTCATGCATGAGGCAAGCAGAGGGCAGAGATCACCTTTTATTGTCGGAATCCCACAGGATACAGTGTGAGGCGAGAACCCGGTTTCTTTTTCCATCAAAAACACTGAACCCTGGACGTGAAGCTCTGCTGGCATTCAGACACAGAGTGACACCACCTTTTTGCAAAACAATAATAAACCAAAAATCCAATCTCACAACACAGACAACTCCTATTGGAGTGACAAATGTTCAGGGGCCATCTCCAGCTAGCTTTCCAACTGTTCTATTCATTACCTTTCACTCTCTCACTTATTCTCCTCAGCCGCTGCTGCCGTCTCCTCTACTCTCGGCATGAAATAGACACTCCGGGAAGCACATTTTGTGCAAACTCTCCTCCCGCTGCTGCAGCTGATTTCACAAATGATGGCCAAATGGCCAGGAGAGCGGAGGGGTAAATGGAAAAAGATGGCTGTCGCACACTACCCCCGTATTCCTCCACTCTCCTTTTTCATAGATAACAGGGGATGATTAGAAAACAGCAGATGGGAGGGACAACATTAACCTCCACCTGGGCCATGGCAAATTTAGTTTGAAGACTCCCTTTCATGGACTCACTTCTGTGGTCACACACACAACCATATATTCATTTAAACACACAAACTGGAGCAGCCCTTTCCCCCTGAATCATATCTATTTTGACAAGAGGCTGTTTTCTTGGACAAGTCAGTCTTTGTCAGTTCATACTGATACTATAGATGTACGGCTAAAGGGCATGTACCGTCAGTAAAGTCACTTTTTGGATGGCATGTTTGTGGTGGGCATATAAAAATAAAACAATTGATTTGATTAGGAGGGATTTAGAAGGAGTTTAATAGTTGTTTCTAGTAACAGCAATGCTTCCAAGTCTTCACAGAGGCGCCGTGAGTCAGCAAATGCAATCTAAACAGTGCATCCACTGTCAGTGAGATTTTCTATTTCTGTAACTCACACTAGTTCAGGAGAATTTCTGTCTCAGATTAAGTTTCGTCATTTCTTTAAGACGCCATTCTGGAGAACAGTTAACATTCAGTGAGACTTCAGTCTTGCACAGTCTCACTGAAACTTCAGAGGATTATCAAAACGTTGGCCAAATTTCCCAGATTGTGAGTAACTGTGTACTTGGACCTGAGAGAATGAGTCAGTCTTTCCATTGAGTGAATTTAGGGTTGTACTATTTAAAAAACATTGACTTTGGACATGACATTATTTTATTCAGGAGCTTTGCACAATTGTCATCCTTTAACATTAACAACATTATATCTGACAAAAGGAATAAAGTGAAAAAGTATGTGAATTTCTTCTCCACCTTCGCGACCTTGGAAAAGATGTATTTTAGATTTATATTTTTATGCCAATTATGGAATCAGTTTCTGCATTGGTGCTCCCCTTAAACATTTATAATAATGATACTCCACATGTGTTGGGTTTTGTTTTGCACAATATTCAAAATAAAATGTGAGTCTGGTACGCCTGAGTAATGTCCTGTGGTAAAACAAAAACAACCATGTGGCAGAAGTGGCAACTACACGACTCTTATGGAGATCGTGGATCATGGAGTCATCATAATGATGACTATATGTTTCTAAATGACAAAAAAAACTGTTAAGATGACTATAAAATAGGTCTAGCAGTAGGATATGCATAACTGCCTTGCAGATTATTATAGCCATCAAAGAATACTACACAGTCCAGCATCAATAAGACAACAGTTTCATCCATGGAAGCTCTCAGTGGAATGTCATTTATTTTGTTAAAGCAATGTGGTTTCACAGTTTGCAGGCATTGAATATTGAACTTTGAGAAAAATGCGTCACTTACTAACATTAAAGCATGAAATATATCCACGGACACAGTACAAACACAAAGGAGCTATGATGCTACTGGAATTTCACTCAAACTTGCTTCATAGCTACTGCTCTTTTTAGCTATGTTGTAATTAGCCGTGGATTTGTTACCTGTCCCTGGCAGGGTTTGAGACTACATAACTTCAGGAACACTAGACCCATATTTTCTGTCACTGTTGCACATTAACATCAAAATTAATGGTAAATTATACATTGTTACATAAGACTTGAAAGAAGAACGAGTAATCAAATTCTTCATAGTGTATTATATGTATTATATCAGGGTTTTCATGGACCAAAGAGTAAAGCACAGGGCGACCAGGTGTTGGAAATACGAAATCAAAATGTATTTACCAATTTACTAACTTTAATTGACAAATTTCAAAGTGCAAAGAGAAAGACGGAAACACAACACAACATGAAGGTATACAGGTCCTTCTCAAAAAATTAGCATATTGTGATAAAGTTCATTATTTTCTGTAATTTAATGATTAACATTAG
>JAUMHF010000010.1:5971212-5987167 GCA_032359275.1 Microctenopoma steveboyesi | reverse complement strand
ATTTTTCAAGATTAACTTCTACTAGGTCCAAATCCATTGTGACAAGTAGCAAGGCCAGCAGTCTAACCGCAGCAATAGTTGAAGGTTTGCGTGTTGTAAAACTGTAGTTTGTCATTTTTGGGACAGAGAAATTTTAGGTGATGGGGCAGAAATACAAAATACAGAGTGACGGATATCCGAATTAGATTGCATTCACTCTGACTTCTCAGGAGAGGCAGAAGTTTGTGGAGCCTGCTTAGCTTGCACAATATTAAAGAACATCAGGAGCCATGCAATCACAGAAGTGAAGCTGGACCAAAGTGAAAGCTTTTCAGAGATGCTGATCCAGCAGCAATTTTAGAATAAATTTGGTCTTCTAACTGCTAGTGGAAAAGGAGAGGGCCCAAATAAAATATAGCAAATTAGTAATATTTATTTATTAAAGTGATGGTACTACAGAAAACAAGATGGGCCTTAGGGTGGATTAAAGTGATAGTGGAGGTTCTGTATTACTGAACTCTGTCTCTGTAGTGTTTTTAAGTTATTGGAAAACTTCAATCTCTTGCCTCAAGAAGAAGAAGTGTTCAAACTGGACCAGTTGTGACATTAAAATGGGATATAATATACAGGATGTACATAATTGTAGATGGGATTGAAAGCACCAGGGCAGGCTGTTGTGTGCTTTAAATACACTACAGTACCGCTGAAACAACCACAGGTGTGAACATGGTTTCTTCCTCTTTCTCAGCTGAGGGAGTATGTCTGTGCTATAGCTACAGTAACTGCCTCTTACTACGTTTGAACAGGTTTACTTCGATGGGAAACATGGTCCCACCATTCCGAAACATCTTGCTGAAGTCTCAGTGGTGCAACAGCAGTTTGATCCTTTTGATATTAATGATCAGACTTAAGCTTTAGGGTCACCATATGTGCCTCCATGTATGTCTCCAGTGGCCGCTGAACATTATATGAAAATGGAGACAAAAATAAAATGGGATTTTAGGTACAAAATACACCAGACATGTTCCAGTAAAACTTTTTTTTATTACAACAGCTAAGAAATAGGTGAAATTAGCCCAGTATGCAATCATATTTTCATCACTGAGTGGATGAAAGTGCAAAGTCAATGGCAATGTAAAGTGTGGTATGAACCAGCATAGCACATAATGCATATTACTTTACATAACAAGACAACAACACAACCTGTTGTATGTACTGTGGTATTGATTCTTTCATGGAAAAACTAGGTCATATTGATTGTAATGTTTCCCACAAGTGCCCTGTGTTTACTGCTACTACTAATTAGATTAAGGTTATCTTTTTTTGATTTTGCAAGAAAATAATTAACATGTGTTGAAAAAGAAAGCTTAATATTTCATGAGACATTTTTTAAAATGAGCAAAAGCATAATTTTTAGTGTACATTCATTGGGTATAATGAACCACACAGACAAAATATTGCCTTTAGCAGCTATGATGTTAGCGCAAATCTTTTTTTCCCTCAGATATTTAAACACAAACCCCTCAGCATACTTTGACCACCGCCAGTGGATGGGAGTAATCATTTGTGGCCACAAAATGAAATTGCTAATGCAATCTGATGAAAGCATACATACCTTCCCAAGACAATTACACAAAATGAAATATGTTCTAGGGGACCATCGGCGATCGTGTGCGTAGCGTACAGCATGCCTCTAAACACTTATTGAGTTCTTGCTATTAATGTACCTTTAATAAAAAAAAAAGAAGAACACAAGAAATGTGTGTTCATTTATTGAGCGCTTTGCTGAATGCAGTTCACAGCAAAATTCATATAGTTCAGTTTACCAAAAATCATATACTGATTTCTGTTATGACTGTGTTTTGTTTTTACACATAAACCTCACAGTAGAACTGTAATGCGACTGTGAACATTTATTGTGTAGAAAAACCGTAGCTTAGCATTTAAAGCTACCTTGTTGGCCTCTTAGCTCGTATTTCATGGCTCAACCGAGGACCCCAACTGAGCGCGCACACACGTGGGCTGTTCAGTTGCTTACACCACATGCACTCTACAGAGTATTGAATCAGAACATGATCATTTTAATGGACTAATTTAATTCTGTAGTTGGGTATTTATGAAATTCCTTCTCCTAAAGCCACAGACCAGCAACCACATGTCTAATAACTGAGTTCTCGCTGATATACAGCCCGGAGCTGCTCCAGTGATGATTATTACCATGAGATTGAGCACATACAATATTATTTTGAACTCTACCATCCAACTGGGTTCTTTATATTATCATAATTCATATGCTCTTATTTCCATAAAATCATCCTGCGCTCCATAACACCTTTTTCTGTATCGTATCTTCTTCAATGCCATCTACATAATGGTGCAGCATCAGGTCAAAGGAGGGAGAAAACTAATCCAACCCAATTTTTTTTTGTGGATAGAAGAGACAGAACTCTGCATTAGCAGGTGGAGCTAGCTTTCCTAGTTATTATGTTGACACGTTCCTGTAGTTTCCAAAGGATGACAATGAAAAGGCAGAGTAGACCAAGCATTATGACACATGACACTGAATGGTACCTTTCACTCTATCCGTGCAAATTCATGGCAGGCCCCAGGTATATATTATCTTTTCAAATGACAATCTTCAATAACCCAAGCCGTGTAGTCCCTTACTGCTTTACTCTCTCGTGTTGTTTACAACGCACCAGACATTCGACGATGGCCACGAGCAGTAGTGCCAAAAACAAACAACAACAACGAGGGGGCTTCACATTCCGGGGAATCGCGGTGAGATTGCGAACACACACAAAGGTCTGTAGCTTCAAGTTGTTATTTTTGTCCTACTGCTGAGGAAACGCAGGTTTGGATTTGCATACAACAGGACGGAATGATTTGTCGGAGTAAATGTCATGTCATTTTGTGCTGCATGTTGATACCATCATTTCAGCCGGTCTGCGCTTCTTTCCACGCGTCTTTGTTTGCCAAGTCTCCTTTTTAAAATCTCAGTGTAGAGAAACGGTCTCTCTTTATTACACTGAGGGTATCTGACTAATGCAATGCACTGCTGGTCTGTTGCCATATGCCAATTTATAACACGATAGCTTCGGTCACTCCATACATACCAAGTAAGAGCGATTTGTTCTACTGGCTGTGCTCTGTTTCACTGTGCTAATGTTTTTCCCTCCCTTTCCCCCCCTCCCAAAAATGGTAATAAGTGTGGTAAAACAGAGCACTTAGAGAGTACGGCAGAGAGGCGCTGAAGAGGATGATGGGTAAAAAAATACCGAAAATACCATAAACACAATAGAGAAGCAGTACTCGAATAAAACAGAGCCTGGTGACGGTTGAGTAGGTGGATGGAAGTCTGAAAAATGTGTGTATAGGTGTGACATTAATGCATATGCTTATACATGTTTGGTACTTCCCACAGGAGCGCATGTGTTCCCGTACATGTAAATATAGACACACATAGATTTTGACCAGGTACAGTATATTTTCCACTAATTATTATTCTCAGTACCATCTGGCAGTAGTTTGGTCAGTACATGTATATAGGTATATGAATGGGATTAAATTTATACATTTACACAACAAGCCGGTGCCAAAATTACAGAACAGAGCAAGACCAGGCACACACACAGAGATGTGGAATGGGAAGGCAGTCTCCAGTCCTGAGCCATTACCAGTGAACGTGCAGCAAGCATAAGCTACAGCAACTCTACTGAGCTGCTCTGTACAGTCCTGTTATTATTTGTACCGATGACAAACATCAGTATAAAACACGGCTTTTAAAATGCCACAGCTGCTCAGTTTGCATCTGTCTCAGCAAAATGCGTCAACGAACGTCAAGAACTTGTTGTTTTGCTTTTTTTTTGCATAGTCTGCTTTCTCTTCCTGTGAAAATGTCAGCAGCTCACAATGTGCCTGTTTAGAACACAACCGCCTCCTCCGAACAGATGCATTTAAATACTGATCTATTAGTTAAATGGAACATCCACAAGTGCAGCTGTCATGAGGCAAAAGGCATCTGGAGTCAGAGCGAGCCAGGGAAAACTGCTGCATCACCAGGACGTGGCTGCAGAAACGTCCACCTGTTCCGCTCAGTGCATCAATAAAAGTTTCAGCACTCAACTGTGTAAGACTCGAAGTTAAGGAACATGTAGTTTCACTCCCTATTTTAATCACACAGCATCAAACTATGACAAACTATGACGGTAATGCTCAAAATGCAGACCTGTCAGAATGCAATATTCAAAGACTTATCACACTGTTGAGGTTTGATATTCCTGTAGTCAGACAGCAGAAATCTCTAATTGTTGAAACGGCACCGTAGCATACACCTTGACATTATTAAGACAAACTTGAGGAAATGTCTTTTCTTTCTGTGGCCTTTAATGCACCATAGAATGATGCACCGTTTTCCCATTACATGACTGCAGGTCCTGTCATAAAGGTCCCTTAGGCCGAGCTAAGTATGAAACATAGCATGATGAAAGGTAATTCACTCTTGAAGCCAGACTTTGGCAGTCATATTCATTGGCCAGCTGAAATGAGAATGTGGCCCCCGGAGGGTCAACAATGAGGAGGAGAAGTGAAGAGTCGACATAATTATCGCTTCCTGTTCCAGACTAGAAGGGATGTGGCGATCCGGAGGTCCGCTAAGTGACAGAGCTGGAGAGAGTGCTTGGATGGGGCCCAGTAACAAAAGGTTAGCCCACTATAAATAGCTCTGATAGAGCTAGTTTTAATGGCAAGAACGGGTGGAAGAGGACCATGTTTGTTTGGGGTGAAGGGGCGCCCCAGTTCCTCTGCACTCAGTACAATGAGGAATTCAGACTTGCTCTTTCACATATGTTCGGTTGGTGTCTGCCATTGGGTGTAATTTGCTGTCTGTCTTATGTTGGTAACATATTTCCAAGGGAGAATGAATATCATTACATTGACACGAAATAAAAGATGAACTGTTTAAAGTCTAAATGTTTTTATGAGTAGATTACATGCCTGGCAGTAGTTTTATTAATGTAAATATGCAACAGTGATCCCTTGGTGTATGAATCATGTGCCATTCTCTGTCTCAATTAATTAAAATCCAAAGACAACTGGCAAAAAAATGAACACCTAATAAGTGTATAGGGAGTACCTGCTGTTCTGTAGCTACGGTGTATCAGAAGAAGAACAGCACGCTCCGTATAATGTGCTTGTGCGTGGATGCTGTCGTACAAACCACAATGAAGACGTGCTGTATAACAGGTGGAATACCTCTTTAGAATACGCGAATATCTGCGCTACTTGGATATCTGGTGGCGTTTCTTGTTCAGTAATACGTTGCCTTGTGCGTTTTGGAATCGAATAATCACATTCAATTTAGCGTGGCTCGTGAGGGTGTTTGTCCCTGATTATACCCAATGTTGCCCATCAGGATTGTTTACTGCATCAGTCTGACAACGTGAACACACTGACACACACGCACACACAGGGAAATAAAAATGAGAGTGCTATGAATCAGGAAATCTTGGGATACCCTGACTGTAATGAACCTCCTATAAGGGCTCCTGGGTAATTCAATCTCCATTCAGAAATGGCTCTCTCTGCATTACGTGCGTTTCATCTGGCCCACATCAAGATCCGTCTCCATATCAGGGAGCAAGCAGGCTCTAAAAGTGGCAGTGCCATTAGATATTGCATGGGCACTGGGCCTAACGGCATGGATAACCTTTCCGTCGTGCTAATACTGGGAATTTGGGGGGAGTATCCCAGCATTAATTGGATGATGAAGCGCACCTTATTTCAAAAACACGCCTCGTGTGTTTGGTAATTGTTACCATTATGGCATGACAACAACACTCGCCACATTTCGAGTGATTCCAGGCACTTGCTCAATGGCATGAATATTCCACCTCGTTGTTCTTACCAAGCTGTCTCCTGAGAGGCAGTGCTCAGCAGCCCAGAATGGGTGTGTGTGCTCAGCCATTGTAGCTGATGCCCATTGTAGCTGATGCCCATTGTAGCTGATGGGAAGGTATTCACCTCAGGAACAAGCTAGTCGTAGCGTGAACGGAGCTGTATGCACCACCAGAAGAAAGCGTGTTTTCAAAAGGAGGCACAACAGTGTGTCTTTTAGGTCGCGTTCAGTAATGCAGTGTTGTGCGCTGCCAGCGCTACTGTGGATGGCATCTTGCTTATTTTGAAAGGTGATTCATAAAGGGTCTGGGTTGCCACAAAATATACAGTACATGTACACAGTGGTGTGAAAATGCGTTTGCCCCCCTCCTGATTTCCATTTTTCCACATTTTTTTCACACTTAAATGTTTCAGAGCATCAAACAGATTTCAATATTAGACAAAGACCACACAATAGACTGAAAATGAAGTGTTAAAAGGTTAAAAAATGATAAGTACACAAGTAAAAAAATCTTGTTTAAAAAGTTGAACATTATATTTATTTAGAATGTAGTATTAAAATGTTAATATGTCATCTAGTTTGCAGCAGGGATGCTAAAAGAAGTTTTGATACAAAAAAAGACACAAAAAGAGAAAGAGGCAATCACTGAAATTATGATGATGATTTTTCCAGGGGTGAAACTGCACTTTACAAAGGTCAGGTGGACCACCAAAGTCTAAGATTCTAAAAAGATGCTGTGAGTCTTTCAACAATGTTGTGAATTAAAATAATAAACCTAAAAAAGGTTGTTGTTTTCTTAATCAAGCCCTAGATAGAAAACTTTGGGCAAAGAAATTTGTATGCGGCCTGGTAGCTCAGTGGGTTAAGTCATCAGGCTGGGATGCAGAAGGTGGCAGGATCGATTCCCAGCCCGTTCCTCATACCAGGCGTGTCCTTGAGTAAGGCACCTAATGCAACCCTAACCCCCCAGGGGGAGATGGGTTAAATGCATACATCCATTATGTACATTTCAGTGTGTGTTGTACACTGTGTAACAAATAAAGCTTCTTCTTCTAAAATCAAATCTTTCAAAACACCAGAGCAAAAAAAAATATCGGGAAATACTCTGAGTAAACAAAAATATAGATTAGCTGTCAACAGGACATGATCTATTTAAAAAGCCTCCCGACAGGTAACATTGAGGAACTTGAGGAGCACTCAACTGAGTTTAATCAACTGCTGATTACCACTGCATCAAACATAATTGCAGGTTGTGTGCAATTGCATGTATGTGTGCACTTAGCTGTTGTGTGTTCATGCATGTGTTCCTGTATTTTTAGCATATTCCACGTTTGACACAATTTACTATGTGCATTGTCTTTGCATCTTCTGTATGTTGTACATTATGATGCTATACACACCTACATATTGCGCATCATGGCATTAGTACATATGGACTTTAATTATGTCAGCTTTTGTGTCTTTATGTATGGTAAAATGTAAAGAGAAGGAGAAAGAACGGATAATCAAACCTTCACAGCACAATACAGAGATTATTTGTGTCTTTGAGGTTCAGTTTGAACAATGTCATCTTCGTGTATCTATTTGGAAAATCCAACAAGCGTTGAACATCCTTTTACAATTTCAACATCATTACATTATATATACATTATAGTTTCACACAATTAATATCCCAAGGCCAAATCGCCAATTAATCCCATTCTTCTATTGATTTCACCACAACCAAATGAATGGGATTCAATATAAAATCACTTATCTCGTACACATTAATGAGAAGAGAGAAGGTTATATCAAAAATTCCATTTAAAAAAAAATTGTCCTGTTTTGGAATTTGACATTCATCTGAAAACACTACCTCTTTTGTCGCGATTAAATAGAGAGATGGTGGCAAACTTACTTTAAGGACCACTATGATTTGTAATTTCCAGTGAGTAACCCTCAAACATGCACGGTCCTGCTCAACGCACAAGGTATGTCTACAATAGCAGAGGATCTGTTCCTTTTTTTCAAAATAAAAAACTGGTTGTCACAAAATAAAAGACTGTGCCTTATGAAAAATTTTCTTTCCGTGCGGAGCAGCACCAGTCCGTGGCCCGGGGCTTGGAGACCTCCGCTGTACTGTACACGTGCACTAAATAATGGCATTTGGAAACTATTTCTTACAATGAAAATGTACTTTTACGTGGAAGTCACCTCTGAAATTAGACCGTATTTGAAATTCTGTCTTAATAACATGGTTTGAACTGTGCTCCCATGTCCACTAATGGCCCATCCATCTGTTTGCTGATGCAGGAGCACAAAGAGCACCGATTCCCCCGTTCGCTCTATTTGTTTTTAGAGCGCTCTCCCCTCCTTACACTGTGAATGATGGCGCCCCAGTGGCATTGCGGGTGATAAATAAATTCTGCAGGAAATAGGGACTGGATCTTGTCCATGCAAAGCGAAAAGAGATCAATGTGCCTTTTAATTATCAGTGTGGCCAAAGCGCACTGTTGGGTTCAGCATCGGCTGCTACAGGCACTGCATCCATCTACAGACTTGACCAAGCAGGTTTTATAGTGTACAATCAAGTGTATTCATTACAGACCGGAAATGTGTTTTTTGGTGATAAACCTCATTAATTTCACATTATTAAACATGTCATTAAAGATCTCTGTTTATATCAGCAGTGTGTAATCAATGAACCATGAGCAGAAAGGCAAGTCATTTTGGGTTTTTATAAGCTTGTTTTCCCACTGGTTTCAGAAGTAAAACCTTATGACCTCCTAAGACCTTTACGGACTATAACAGGCAACTTAACCAACTAAACTCTACATCTGGAAGGGATTGTTACCTCTGCATCTCCTACAGTGATGGAAAAACATAAACACTCCTTTACCAGACTGAGGAGACGCAAGTTGGTGAGTAAGGATTAGCAGTGATGGGCGGTGAGGGAGGGATTTAGCTTCATCTCACCCCTGTCCATTAATCCCTACTGTAACTGAGGGAAGCAGATGGCAGTGAGCAACAAAATCTAGTGACACTGATGAAACCTGGACTAATGATGTTCCCAGTACACGAAGCAAGACAAGGAGGCTGAAAGATGAGAGACGCGTTTTCTTACTTTGTCCCAAAGAGGAAGTGTCAGTACCAAAAACTGCTTTCATTTATTGTCATTAATGATGTGTATACTGAATCTCTGTAAGCATTCTCACCTCCCGGGGTGTCTCTCTTTGGAACAGAGTGGCTCCATACCCCAGGCTGGAGTCCTAGGGGGAAAATAATCACCAGACTGGCACTAAACTTCAATGTGGAATCTTTTATTGATCCAGGATCTAGAAGAATGTGTTGGGCACTTCTGGAGTTTGTTGAGCTGAGGAGCCAGGTCTCTTTCACTATGAATAGCAGCTGTCATTTGCCTAACTCTTTCAAATAGTGGGCGTGAACAATGAGCCAAAAAAATTAAACCATTCTGAGCTATTTCTTCATTACGTTATGTATAATAAGTTCAAAACTTTTGCAAAGTCTCCATTACAAAGGTGTTCAGGCCCTAACCCGACTGTGGCAAAAAACATTTTTATATCTAGTTAAAAAACTAAAAACAAAACAAAGCGTGAAGTTCAGGGAATTCTGTGTGATACATGAAAGGAACTCGTTGGTCAGAACTCCCGATTGGTCCTTTGTGATCGTCAAGCACTGCTCATCACCTGCTTATAGCATCCCTGAGGCGAAGCATGTGAAGCTGCAACATGCCATGGGGGGCATCTCAGCACTTGATACTTAAAGATAGTTTACAATTGAAAATAGCACAAATGCAACAACGTGTAGAGAATATTTTGAAGAAAAGCTGTTCCAACATCCATGATACTCGGTGATGGTTCGCCTTTCAGCATGATCTGAAGTGTACGGGCAGGACAGCACTGCAGTGACTCTGGGACAAGACTTTGACTGCCCTTTCGTTGGCCTGTCAAAGCCCATCTTTAAACCCCACAGAACATACGTGGATGGCAGGACATTTCCCAATCAATCTGACGTAGCTTTAGACTATCTGCCAGGAAAGCTGACGAATCCATGTGTGCAGAGCTTTTAAAGAGTTCTCTAAGAAGACTTGAAGCTAAAAGTTGCCTCCAAAGGAATTAGGAACAGAGACATCAGAGATTTCGTTTTGTAATTTGTAAAAATACTTAAATATACATTGTCAGCGTCAGTGGAGTTTATTCTTTAAGACCAGAATGAATATTATTCAACGCAACTACAGTATATGTTGCAAACTTAGGTTTACCTTCTGATCACGTCTGAACAGGACATACAAGGGGTTTATTAAAACACAACGTCTACCATGACAAAACAGCCACGATCTCTGGACAGATGGCGGTTAAATTGAGCTCATCGATTAAAATTCTGAAACTCAAAATATAGGTAAATCACCAGATCTGGTGAATAATGATTTTGACAGCTTGTAATCCATTGTAATTCCCTTTTCAAGTGGTGATATTTAACACCTCATTACCATGTAGACTTTTCATTGGCTGGCGCCTTCTGGCTGATAGTGGTGCAATGCAAATCAATTGTTTTAATCACCACTTGTAATATAGAAAAACATATTGAAATTGTGAAAACTGATGATTGATGCTTTGATTTACAGGTTGACATTTATTTGTAGAAAAGATTCACACAGATTCATGTATGAAAGATTTGCTCTTTATTTTCTGTTAGCATTTTTTATTTTCCTTTCTTGTAACTTTTTTGCTTGAATGCAATGTTTCTGCATCTTGGCATTAGCATCCTTTCTTGTCGGATTGCTTTTTTCTCAGTCTGTCTCACAGGCTCCCTCCACACCCCTCACACTTTCTGGCTGCATACAGTTCTTTCAGGGGAGATGAATCGGCTCATGTTAAGGCCTCACAGTTGTGATGAAAAGGGTAATCATCTTGTCACTGTGTGCGGCTAGATGAGCACTTTTATATTTTTAGAGTCGCAGCTGACACCAACGACAGGCCAGGTCACTGTGCTACTGTAGTGAGCATGGGGGAAAGATGGAAGATGAGTAGGGGAAAAGAAATGAACTGGAAAGAGGATCCAGTAAGAGAAAGAAAAGTGAAGGAGGTGGGACACAATGGAATAGCATCTTCCGCTCACATTCGCAGAGGATGCCGTGTCATTCGTCAAAGTTTGTAACAATTTCTGTTACACAAGTCGAGATTTCTCAGAGAAAGAAAATGTAACATATCCGAGAGGTCATTTTCACAGGAGACATTTTGACATGTCACAGAGGCACAGAAAGAGACTGAATTAAAACTGATGCACTTTAGTGTTTAACTGAAGAAGTGTGGCACTGTAATAAAGGTATGATCCGACCAGAAAAGTACATATTAAATTCATTGGTGTCTTTACAAAATATCTAGAGATTTGGCAAATCACTCTAAAAGAGGCGGTGCTCTGCAGTGGTCCCCAACCTTTCCTGTGCCACCGGTCCAGGAATGTTTACAAATAGAGCGCATCGAGAGGAGCAGATGGCAGAGAATCCAGTTTTTCAAAATAAAAGACTGCAATCATTTCAAAATGATACACTGTCGTGTAGAAAAATACAGTTGCTGCTATTTCTTTCTTAACACATGGAAAATATTAAACAACAAAAAAGTGATGAAAACCATGTTAACTGGGGAAGTTAGTTGCACTATTAATGTCATGAAGGCTGGCATGAAGTGTGACATAATGACTTCATGTTCAATAATTTGTTATTTTAATCGCATTTAATGAAAATCCTCTTTCATGCAGGATTTAACAGAGTTAATACTGTAGGTGTACGGTGTAAATGTGCAACATGTGGCCTGGTAGCTCAATGGGATAAACATCAGACTCCTAGCCCATCCCCCATACCAGGTGTTTTCTCGAGCAGGACACTCAGTGCTTGCTCCTTGTAAGACGCTTTAGATGAAAATGTCTACCAAGTGTTGTATGCTACGTATCTGACAAGCTATAATAGCTCTGTCTTGAACTCTGGATTGTCAGGAGGTATTGCTGTTGGCAAGTAAGTTGAAATTTTAACCAAAGTTGAACTGCATATGGAACTAGGTCTGCAAAAAAAAACACTAATTACAACGCATTTAATTGATTTTGCTGCTAAAGTTAAGGTATCTGTAAAATTATTATGGGTTTCTGCAGGTCACCCTTCAATGCACTCACACTTATATGCAATATTCACTTTCAGTTTTTCAATACATTCTGTTTGTCCTGTATTGGCTTGTGTGCCATGGTATTTCTGTGGCTGGGACAGACTGATGTCACATAGGAGGGGCTCCCTCTGTCTCTGGATGCCAGAGCGAGAGAGACGGGTCATTGGGCTGCACCTGGGGAAAGTAGCGGCAGACAGAGTATAGGACAAAATGCTATCAGCTCTCTCTACCATACGCTGATAGCATTAGGCATGGATGGGTAGATCTCACAGCGTCAAAGGTACACGAGGGACTATGATTTACACTTGTGTGAATATCTGTGGGTGTATGTGTGTGTGCAGGACTGCACATGTGCTCACACAGTTGGGGTGAGAGGGCCTACCAGTGACTGACTTTTCTCTTGGACATCACATCGTTTTTGCATATTGAAGTACCTTTTTTTTTTTCCTTGCAAATAAAGCTGAGCAAACAGATTGAAAATAATTGGAGCGCCTGCTATTTGCTGCTCTAGTAGTTACACACAGACTGACTGAGAGCTGCTGGTGTTCTTAATGTATGCGGCAGCAGTGAAGTCAGTTCAAGGGTTGGTTAAAATAGAAGGACACATTTTCTCATTTACTGCTAAACGTATCAAGCCATGCAGCTAGTCTAAGATGTTTTTATTCAGGTCCTGAGATATCGGTCTGTGAGGTTTGATGATTTCAAAAGTAACTAACAACACGTCTTCCCATAAAGAGTGTCCCACTTACGAGGGATAATCCACAGACCTACACTAACAAAATAGTTTGCCAGTTTGGTTCTATGAATGTTAGCTGACAAATAATCATTCCTGGGTGCAGTAGTCACCCTTAGGTAGCACCATTATGAATTTCCTTTGAGAAAAAAAGAAGGAAACAAAATTCATTCTCTCTGGATTATACAACAGTTGGCCTCAGGAGCCTGAAAGTTAAGTTATCTTTTAAAAAACATTATATTATATCACATTGTGGTGTTCTTTTATGTTTTCTCGTCTTATTTTATTTTCTAGCCTGCCTTACAGTTGTAATCTCTTTCAGGTATTTTTAAATAAATGCGTTGCATTTATGGCATATACTTTTGTTCTTACTTCCAAACCTACTTCCAAGTTTTCTTTGAAACAGACCCATTTTAATTAATAATAATTGTGCTTGCAGTACTTGTGGATCTTTCTATAGTAACAGTACTAGTAGTAGTATAAACACTGCAGTACTGATGTGCACTTGCTGTGACAATATACAGTTTCTTTGTGCGCACATAAGCACCTAAATTTTATGATTAATATATAGCTTATGTGGATGTGTGTGTGTGTGAGACTTATGAACTTTCCACACTTTCTCTTCTGACCCTAAACCCCATGAGCGATGGCACTGCTATACACAGGGAAATGACATTCATTATTGGCTAATGAATAAGCCATTGTATTTGTAGACATCTCAACTCCCTTCCAACCGCGCTGCTTGTTATTCATTATGTGGGTAAAGACAATAACAGAAAACAATATTGAATATGCATACATGTCGGAAGAAACAGAAGAAATGAATGCAGCTAGATGAGTCTTCTGTGTCAAAGTTTGAGGTTAGCACTGATTAAAATATGTGCAGTTCCCAGTGGGGTATATTGCAGTTATTTGTTTGTAAAGATAAGTCATAAACTTCAAAAGTGAAATCCACCCTAATGAAGAAAAATTGCTGCAGCAAAGCAGAGGCAAGATTAGCGCAGATTTTTCTGCCTTAATTGCACAATTCATAAGAAATGGTTTACACACATTTTGGGTTTTCTCTTGAGAAATCATCCTTTACAATTTCTCAGCTCGAGCCTTATGAGCATTACTTATATTTACTACATATTAGTTCAACAGTGAGTTGCGGACAAAAAGCTCATTTTGAGCAGAAAACATGTACACATCTCCCACTCAAACTTTAAGAAGTTATTCCCCTGGACTTTTTCTGCTTACCTCCCATAAACTAAATCCAAGACTCTGTAATAAGCAATCCCATCTAAATTACACCTGGCAGTGCCAAAAAACATCTACCTAGAAAAGTGAGTGCACAGCAATGAATATCCTCTCTTCCCTCCATGTTTTCATTTTTTTTTCTGGAGCACAGATGTGCATTTTTGGCAGCAGCACCCTTCACTGCATCTGCCTGTACCTCAGTGCTCAAGGATTAACTGGGACAACTGAGAATAATTAACCATGCAAAATCCCAACCTGACTCCTCATCCACCTGCCTAACAGGATAGATAAATAAATTGATGACCTTGGCTTGCATTAATATTCAAGCGTTTCCACGAGGTAACTGTAAACATGTTATGTTTTACTGTTGTTTGAGGAACAGCATGCCGTTCTTCGAGTTTCAGTGTCGATTCAGAATGTGTAGATAGAAAACATACATGGAAAACCTGCCTGTTTGCTTATAGCATACCAATGAATTTCAAACATAAGCTTGGAGATGTATCGAGCAAATTGCTGATGGAAGTCACAAGACTTAAAATGAAACATGCACTTTTGCCATTTACACTGATTAGCCTATAATCGAAGCCAAAGTTTCAGCCATCATTTTTATCTACAGAAGCTAAAAGCAGAACCAAAAGGAAATCTGTCAGGTTTTAAACTCACCTTTGAACTTTATTTCACATGTGCAATCAATTAGAGGATTCTCATAATTATGCTTTTATTTTGTAGGGACGGGCAGGGAAATATCCATTGATTGGCTGAACGTGCGAGATCAAGCAGAGCATTTCTGTCACCTGCAGAGGATGCTGTTAAGAGGATTACATGTAAAGATTTACCCATATTCTTGGTGCAAATAGGATCACTGAAACTACACTTGACACATATTTTTGGAAGCCGGTGTTATATGGTGGCGTAATAGGATCACGTTAAATGTATTAGATGTCATTTAAGTTCACATCTTCAGCCGTTTATGAATGTGTGGGAAAAAATAAGTACAAGCCAGTTGTTGGGTGGCAGGTGGTGAGAGAGCTTTTTTCCCTTAACCAAAAGGTCACACAATCGATCGGCACAAAGTGAGCATCCATCCGTAGCAAAGTGTCCTTGAGTAAGACACCTAGCTGCTGCAGGAAAAGGCAGATAAAATGACTCACTGGCACGTATCAAAAAGTACAAATCTATTTTTTTCAAACCACAAAACACTTCTATAGATTTACATACTCTCATTCGTATGCTAGCCACTCACAAACACGTTCATTATTAGGCTGTATTTTTGAGTAAGAGAATACAGTGTACACATGCCATCCATCTACATGCCTCTGGGAAGGCAGGGCATTAGGTGCCGGTGAGAAGGCTTGCCTTTTAATGCTATTTTCAAATGACAGAATAATATGTTATGGATCATTTGACTCCTCTCTCATCTTCTCCCTTACCTCCCTCCCTCCCTACCACTTGCTTCTCCCTGAGACCACTGCACGTTTAGCTAGCAGGGTGAACAACGGTGCCTCATCTAATGTGGCGTCTGGCAACAGCGAAATATCAGAGCATGGAAGGCATCCCGGAGAGGGGGCCGGCTGATGTCTGGGGAACCAGGAGATGGGAATCTACAGCTACATACAAGTGGCTGTCAATGGGATATATGCCATTCAGACCTTCCACTGGAGGGTGGAAGGGAAACTGGAGGGTCTTTAAAGAGTCATCTCCCATTTTTGTGGCTACGCGCTATTGAAGTGGTATTAGAGAAGCTCAAGAGACACATGATTCAGTGGGCCATTATAGGGAAAGGTGTTTAGGGAGTGGAACACACTAAAATTGCAGCAGGGTGTGTATAAATGTGTGTATATGTGAACGAAAGGGTTGGTGGGAGGTCATTTATGAGAGTGGGAGCAGGTTAGCGGGCAAAAATCATTGTATAAATGTGTGCTCTAAGTAAGCAATGAGGAGTGCGCATGTGAG
>JAUMHF010000010.1:5928764-5971112 GCA_032359275.1 Microctenopoma steveboyesi | reverse complement strand
GCTGCTTTTTACCCTGACATTTGCCTGAGGCATTGCTACACTGACCTTTCCATCTCGTTTTTAATTATTATTTCCGCTAAGTTGAAAATAGAAAGAGATTTACAGCAGAATAAAAGAAAAAAAAAACTAAAAGGTGTTTGATGTTCTTTCACTTCATCTATCCACTCTACGTTAAAACATTGGGCTTTGACAGGCTAGTGACTGTCTGTCTACACATTTGAGGTGCCAAAGAAAGGGAATGAAGCATAAAAAAGACAGACTGAGGAAAAAAAAGTGAGAGGCAGAACTGATAGTGGTGGGAATGAAAAAGAGAAGGAAATTTGCATTAGTAATGCAGGCAATGATTAATATCAAAAGACAAATGTACTGTGGGATGAATGGCACCCTGGCACATGCCTGGGATCCACTGTACCGCAGGTGCCCGGGGCCATGATTACTCATCTTCCTTCTGCATTAGAACTACATCTGTTAGCTTCGATAAATAATATAAAAGCTTGGCATCCTTTGCTTAAGATACTATACGACCACATTATTGACACATGAACGCTTTTTTTTCCCTTCTTACTCCCTTGCCCCCCTCTTCTTCATCCCCACTTATTTTCTCACTGGCATTTCATCAAGAATCACAAAAAATACATAAAACACTCCGGCTAATTAATGATTATGGAAGACTGTGGGGTAATGAAAAGTATATAGATGGTGTAGGAGTGCTAAAACCCATTTAATTTCATTTAGAGATGGGAATTAATTAGGTGATGGAAACCTAGCCAAAAAAGCAGCAGATTTATACAGGCAGCCATCATGTCATACATGCAGTCATCCTTCACCTATTAGGGTGCGTGCCACTGGCATACAGGAAGTTTCCCAAAGGCAGAGCGACTCACGCATGTCTTAGCTGGATCGTTTTTGCTATTCTTTAAATCTCCAGACGACCAAGACCTACTGTAAATTAGCATGCTTCTGTTAGCCACTGCCTACTACCATGGGACTCCATGCGCTAATCCACACCGAGAGGAAATGTTTGGATCAGACAGCTCTCAGCTGTAAATTCTGCCTAAGAGATGTTTTAATTTGTCTTATAAAAGACTGTAACTGAAATAAAAAAAAACCTATGCAATAATGTTACAACAAGCTCGGCTAATGAGCTCCAATTTGTGTCTCGCTTCTTGGCTTTCACTTTCAGAATCGGACAGTTTTAAGGACAGCTTAAATTACTACTGCTTAATTAATGTTTGTCTCATTAAATAGATAGTAAATGCTTTGTGGTTGTTTTCAATGTACAATAATGTTGATATATTAAGAGTATATACAACAATGCATCAGCAAACGAAATTTAAAAAAAGATAAGTCGTTACTCAAAAAAAAAAAATTTCACCAAGTCTCCTTTTTGCAGTTTGAGTCCTTGGACATTGGACACTGCAAATTCGGCAGAAGCCCCATTAGTGGTAGATTTTACACTCTCTGAGGCTGCTATGTACCGGATATGTACCCCTTAGAGTTGACAAGTGTACGGTTACTTTCAGAGACTTTCTGAAATTCCTCAGCACTTTGAGACAAGCGCTGACAGCACTTTTCTATGAGAGTAGTGAAAGTGACACTATTCTTGTGATGGGAGAGTGGCGAGAGAGAGGAGAGAAAACAGGGAAGGAGACGGAGAGGGAGAGAGAGTGCGAGGGAAAGATTTGGAGGGGGGACTTTCGCTTTTGCATTTCATCTCTTGAGAGCGCTGACTTCAGCACGGATTAGGCAACGTGTTTGTTCTCACCGCTCTGTTCTCCTGTTCGAAGGAGGAGACGAGAGAAGCTGTACTGCACGCACTGTCAAGGTCAGCAAATGCCTTCAGATAATGATATTCCACTGTAATTGTACCTGTGCGTTGAAGCCAGCTGTCAGCGTGAATAGATGGAGATCCAAGGTACACTGTGGATGCTTGTAATAAATAGTCTGGGTGTGTTTTTGAGTGTAGATGTTCATACTTATGTGCACTATTATCCAGCTCTGTGTCAGTTTCTGTGTATAAATTTGCCTACAAATACATTCTGCTGGAGGCTACATAACAATTTAAAGTAGCTGTTGATTTTCTGTATTTCCAGTGGTAACTTTCTTTTAGGATAATGACGAAGTGCCCCTGCCGTTTGTAAACTGAGCTCATGAAAGGCACACCAACAAAAAGGAAATCCCTTTTGAATGAAAGATACAGGCAGCTGAATTATTGCCATGATAACTTTCCTCTGGTTCACAATGTGCTGGCTACTGGAGCTCTCGTCTCTATAATGAACCTCATGGGCTTTGCAGAAGACACTGAGCTGCCTGAGCTGTGTGCGGTAGCCCTTTCCTATAGCCTCTGGCAACCTAGCACGCTAATGATGCTGTACTGGTTCAAAGTGTTCCACTGAGCACACTTCTGTGTGAGCAGGATACCCAATGTACTGTGTGTGTGCGAGAGCCTACGCACGCCCTGGCGCACTTGTGTATTTTCCCTCTCATGTGTACATGGTGGAATCTAGTCCAGTAGCCTCACTGAAGTTTATTGTATTTTTAGGGGACACAGTGGATTAGTGCTGATTAATAAAACTGGCTACCTAAATAGCTGACCTGCATTTAAGGAGGACCTGATGCAGGTGGAATTATGCAAGTGCAGATTATAGTCTTTTTCCATGGTACTTATTTATGAATGCAGTTTCAACTGTTACAGCTTATAATAATTACGTATTTCACCTCATGTTCATTTTTGATTTCTTTTCAGAAAAAAAAAATGCTGTAACATATGGTGAGAACAGGCAGCACATCAATATACCCGGGTTCACAGGTCGACTGGGTGCCTTTCTGTGTAGAGTTTGCATGATTGCAAGGAGTTTGCGGGTTCTCTCTGGGTACCCGTGGTTCCTCCCACCATCCCAAGACAAGCACGTGTAGTTATTTGGTGACTCAAAGTCACCCAATGAATGTGAGTGTGTATGGTTGTCTGTATCTATACGTCTGCTCTGTCATAGACTGACAGCTCGGGTAGGCTCCAGCAACCTGCGACGCTTGAGAGGACAAGGGATTAGGAAAAAGGCTGGATGTCCCCTAAAATGTTTTGTTCAAACTTTGGGAACTCTGTTATCTAAGTGCTTTGCTAGCTTATTGCAGTGATGAGTTAGCAATGATTAGCAACATAACAAACACCTTGGTGGCATCTAGTTTGCATGTGTAAATGAACAGCCACTTCACATCATTTGGGATTAGCGAGTGGATGTAAATGCACAATAATCAATCTAGTGAAAACTGAAGTACCAATACATAATGAAGTAGATCATGTACAGTATTTGCATAGACATGGGTTAAACCTTGGAGATAAGCAAGTAATACTTTGTTACACAAAAATGGAGCACTGTTACCTTCACTTTCCACATCTTTTCTAGTGCTTCTCTCAGCCCTTGGTATTTCTCGAGCTTCTCATGTTCCTTTTTCCTGATGTTGATTTTGGGTGAAACCGCCATTCATTGTGAGGAGCTTCCTTGTCTTGATGTCAGTGGTTTCCATCGCCTCCTTAGGCCAGCTTATAATGCCAGCTGGGTATCTGATTACTGGCAGGGCGTAGGTATTAATTGCCCGGATCTTGTTCTTCCTGTTCAGCTGACTTCTCAGGACTTGCCTTACTCGTTGCAGGTATTTGGTGGTTGCTGCAAAGTCATTGATGTTTCCCTCTGGGAGTAGGATCCCCTTAGTTCTAACTACATTCCCCCTCTTCGTTATCATCCAACTGCACTTATCCAGCCCGAATGACATTCCGATGTCACTGCTGTAGATCCTGGTGGTGTGGATCATTGAATCGATGACTGGTTAATTTTTGGGGTGGATCCCATCCATTATCAGCTGTTTCATCTGTGCTGCCTGGCGCTCATGTGTGCGGGTAACTACTTTAGCCAGTAGGTGTGGATCATGTCACCACTACGAGTATAATAGTATAGTATATAGTATAGAAGCTGAAATGATAGTACTGTGCAAAGTAAATAAACCTAACAACATGCCTGCAAGACAAAATTCAGACAGAAGAAACCCACAATGGCGCAGCGCAATATGGCACCTGCTCACCTATGACGTCTCACCTTGCCACCTTGAGCTCCAGCAGAATTTACAAACTTGGCCTGGTAGCTAAATGGGATAAGCATCAAACTGGGATGCAAATATGTGGCAGGATCGAATCCCACCTTAGACTCCCAGCCCTTCCCTCATACCAGGTGTGTCACTGAGGAAGACATTTAGTGCTAGCTCCTTGGGTGCCCTCTGTGGCTGATCACTGCTCCCCCTGAGGGGGGATTGGTGAAATGCAGAAGACAAATTATGCTGTAGCATGTAAAATGTAATCAATGACAATAAAACCGATTCTCCTTGTTTTTCTTTTAAGGTTTGACATAAAAGTTCAGACTGAATTCGGGTTTGGGCAAAGGCCCCTCCAAGAAGATGGCCCGAGAGCAACTGCTCAAAGGTTCCTACCTGCTGCCTTATTTTCAGCAAGACTATAATGTCACCTTTTGATTTCTGATTCCAGCTTACTCTCAGTAGCTGTATAACATTTATATTTTTATGTGTGTGTGTGTGTGTGTGTGTGTGTGTGTGTGTGTGTGCTTTTGTTTATAGCTGAAATCTTTATACTGCCTTATATTCAGTATTACAAAGACACCTACACTACCAGTCAAACATCTGGACGCAAACAGAAATGCTTTTGAAACAGAAGCTGATTTTTAACATCAAATTCAAATCTGAGTTAAAGAGTAGACTGTTAATGTACAAAGAAATTACTATTGTATATATAAACTGTCTTTAAAAGTAATATTTACATGAACATTCAGAGGCCATAATCATCAAACACTAGTATTATATTCCAATAGGACATTATGTTTGCTAATGTAAGATTATTAAATTAAGAGAATAACTGATTATTAAAAAACAATTTTGCAATGATGGTTACACAGATAAAGACATCTTTTCATGTGTCCACCTTGGCTGGCGGTGTAGGAGAAATAGTTAAACCTTCAAATGCTTTGCCAAACAGTATCTCATTTAGGAAATATGTGTCAACAAACAAATGTGTATTTAAAAATGCTAAAAACTGCATAGTACAAAACGTGTTTGTAATATCTTTTGATAAAAAGTCACACTGACCTATTTTAACTACATGGACGGGAATACACAACTGATTCATGCGGCTAATATCTTACAACAATATAATTTCCGCACCCAGAATCCTAAGAGATGATGTGTATGCTTGTCATATATTCTGTTTATTAATACCCATAATAACTGCTGCATACTGTAAACACAGCTGTGTGTTGCTCTCAGCTACCCACATTCATAGATGGTACCTAACCTTTTTTATGATGTGTGAAAAAGACCGTGGACTTATCACGACCTCTACGGTCCAGACTATACACAAGAACTTTTGCTGACGCACTCCTCAGATAAAGGTCTTCATACGACGTCACCTAGCCCCCTTCAGTACAAGCAGTTTCAGTTTCCGTAATGTCAAACTACTTTTGTGCATTCAGCAGCAGTCTGTTCCTCTGAGGAAAAGGTTAAGATGCTGTGTTTGAGGGTTTTGGGCATGATGCCTCCCATGGTTGCGCCACACACAAGTCTCACGGGGCAGGCCACAGCTGAAAGTAGCTGACAGGGCCACTTTGCCAGTAGGTCACTGTGTAAATGTGAACCAATTAATTTTAGATGTAAGCAAACAACTCCACTCATTTTGACTTTAGACAGCAGTGGCAAATATAAACTGCCACACTGAGTCTATGTGTCACGGCAGAAATGTTGCCAAGTGTCTTGCCCTCAGGGCTGTGGATTCCCAAAGGCGGATCCCTGGGGTGACAGTTTGTGACCAACAAGTGCAGCTGCTGCTTTGTGTTGTTTGATCAATTTGAATCCTATGGACTGTTAACCAATGATTGTGTCTGATAATGATGTGAATTTGGAAATTTCCTGTAATGTTCAGAAAGTTTCGTTTCCACAGGGTGGACAGTGATTTCCTATGCAGACACTTGGTGTTCAAATCTGTCTTGCTGCATCTTCCAGAGCTAAATCACTAAGCCAAAAACATAAATGCAATAGGATGATGTCTTCTAATCATGGAGCTTGACTGAGAATTTACAGGAGGAGAATTACAAAATATGTATGTGCTACACACAAACAGTGCATTTGTTTCAATTTACCAAAGGAAAGGATCCATGAATAATTCATAGTTTCCTTAGTTAGGCTTTAACAGCAGATAATCCTTCACCTTCTTCCTTTGTTAAGAGTTGTATATCCACATAATGTATAGGTAAAAGTACTTTCGGTCCAAAGCAGAACTTATTATATCTGCATTTGTTTGCAACATCCTGAAAAGAATACTTTTTGTGCCCTGTGGTTTGTAGTCTAGCATGCTACATGTGTCTATATCACTATCAACAGAAACTATGTGAGCTCTTGTGTAGGCTTTCCATTCAGCTCAGGATAGGTGCAAGACAGTGCTAAATGCTTCTGTATCAACTGCATAACTGAAATTGTAGCTATTATAGCTGGAATTTTACACTTTGCTTATTTGCTTGCCTTAAAGACCAATTTAAAGTTTTGACAATGCTGAATTGCTAAAATTCTTGAGGCCCTGACGGTGGGGGCTGCTGGCTACCGGTGGACCACCAATGCTTGCGGCAAGCCTTCGGCACCCATTTTCCACATTCCTCTTGTTACTAAGATCTGTACCACACACTTTGCTGCAGTCAAATCCCCCACCCCCCTGCTGGCAATCTGTACAGTACATTCTGACCTGAAACTATCTCTTTCATAACTAATTAATTCTGAATTTATAGGCCTACAGTATCTTTTATGTTTTTTTTTAGTGTGCTTTGTTTTCACTATGACAGCAGGGATCTGCTGCCTCAAATTCGCAGAGCGCTGGCACACAGCGGGGAGGACTTTTTAACAATACAGATATATGACTTAAAATGCAAGAGCACAAAATGTGTCACCGCAGTTTAAACAACTGATTAGCATGCAGGGTTTACATGGTTAAGGATCAGCTGGTGTTAGGAGTGCAGAGTATGACACACTGAGGAGATAACAGACAGAATATCAACCGTAAAGCTAACGATTTTGTTGAGACAAGTTGAAACCGGTGCTGGCACTGATGTGTAGGGACATTAATGCAAACTCTTTCTATTAAGTGTGGTGATATAGCCTTTTGTCAGCGTTATTTATTCAAACATGTCAACAATGTATACTTCTGTATGACATAACATTTTCTGTGTAAATTATGTTTTCTGGCTATATGTTGTTGCTACGCAGTGGGGGATCTGGGCCGCCACGCACCAGATAAGCTATGTGTAGTGTGTGGAATAGCAAAGACGATACTACCAGAGAAATGGAACAGAGCCGTGGAAGATGCGTATGGTCAGATCATCCCGCTTCCCTGTCTGCCTTATTATATGGCTTTGTTCACAAAAACATTTCATAGTGAGTCACAGCATGGTGTTGTTGCAAATCTGCACCTAGAGCTTTAATTCTAAAGGCAATGCTGTTTTTCACAGTGTACAAAATTACTTTCTCATTCAATCAGTCCCTGTAACAGACATGAAGTCGTTTTAGATTCATAATTACATTTTCAGAAACACTGAATTATTCTTTCCAAGGATATCATTATCTCAGCTGTCCCCTGCACACAAACATTCATATATTCCCTTAGAATTTAAATGCAAAACAAGCTCCTCACAACTCCAGGACTCATCACTTTCCCCATTTTCTCTATCAAAATAATCCGATGATAGTCCAAATACTGCTAACAGCTAATTTGGCATATTTTTTATTTGAACCAAAATCACTGTTACAATGTAAAAAAAAATGTGTGGGTCACAGTGAAATTCACATTATCGACATTTTGCTTCCTCATTGGCTATGTGAAAAGAAGCAAATAAGCACAGTAGTGATGAAATCCATTATCACGGTTTTTATTGACATTATTAATGCTCAGCATGAACCATCAACGTAATAATGATGTATCTTTAACAATAACCAGGGGGATACAACTGCCATCTGTGCATTGTGAATATATAATAAATGCAAGATGTGGCATTAAAGTTTGGACACTCAATAGGACATTGTCAGCTATCAGTCAGACACAACCTGAACGTCAACTGGTAGAGTTCATGCGTTCAAGAGTGGTGGACAGGAGTCAAAGTTGACGCAGTGACCAGTCTGAGGCCACACAGCCGAATGTATTTTTTTGTCAGGCAGCTAGAGTTCCGTTTATCTCACGCAGACACTTTTCGACCACAATATTAAAACCATCGGGTGGATTTAATGTTACCTCATTTTATGGTGATTTCATGGATGCCTACACAATGAACTAGCTACTGTAACTGTCCATGGTGCTGACATTTTGTCACTGGTGCTGAAGAGCTCTTTTGCAAAGTTAAACAATCTGTTGTGGGTAGTCTTGTCTATAGTAAAGGTATTTCTATGCCTGGCTTCAACATATTCTAGCAGTTTGAAAGAATACCGGTATATTTCTCATAAACTGGAGTCATGTTGTATATTTGAGTCCAACCTTGAATGCGAGAGGATTTCATACTGTAATTGCTAACCTGAAAACTCACAGCATGTGTTTGTGCAAAGTGGTTTGAAGCAAATGGCATTTGTTGTTCAAAACTGTGACAAGATCAACTTTTATGAAGGGAGTGTAGGTTGGCTTGGTGGGAGGTCCATCTGGCGCTATGGGTTGCCCTTGTCACTAAGGGGACACAGCATTGACATGCACAAGAACAAGGCGACAGATGCCAAGAAAGGGAAAAAAGAAACAACAGGAAAAACAAAAGAAAAGTACAGGCATTGACAGGAGCTACAGCTGGCATCCGAGGATGGCATATCCTTGACATGCACCCGCCTTTTCCTTGATAAAGAAGTGAAAGACAAGAGTGTGAAAGCAAAGGGGAGTGTGTGTGAGAGAATGTGCATTTTACTATGTATGTGTGGTAGACTTTTCTGCTGCCTCAGCTCCTTGGTGGTGTTTGTCTGTCGCCAAGGGGCCCCAGCCCTGGCCCCGAATCAGCTGCCGAGCTGTGTCCACTCAGCACTTCCCCTTGCTGCCGGTAAATTAGTCCCAGCAATATGCCACAGCGCTCCTCACACCCTTCTCTTCCCGCGTGCTATTGTTCATGCCCTTGAGTAAACTAACTGCATGTGTGTGTGTGTGTACGTTTATGTGTGTGTTTGTGTTTGATGTCGTTAAAGGAAACCAGGAGTTAATATTCTGCACTCTCACTTCCTTTATGGACACGTGCACTCGAAAAAGCTAACGAAGACTTGTGAACCTCATTAGTACACCGATGCAAAACATAACTAACGAGGAGTTCTTGACAATTTATTATTTTTTTATTTTGATTTTAGAACTTACTGTTGACCAGGAAACAGAGGAAAACATCTCTATTGCCTATCACTATGACAAGGCTGCTTAGGAAGGTGTATGTATGTACAGTGCGATTGTAAGCTGCACAAGGCCCCTTTTTTTTTTTTACTGATAAAACAGTACACACGAATGCAGAAATGATCACTGGCATCAACCTGCCTGAACTGGTTCTTCCCATATACCATCACTCAAATTGACAGTTAATCACAACAATTTCTGTGCAGTGATTGCAAAACCAACACATCTTTTCCTTTAAGTAATATCAATGCAATATTAAACCCAAACTCTGCTATAACTAAAGATTTAAACAATATTTTAATAGCCACTTTGAAACCGAGTCAGATTCTTTGTATGTCCAAAAATACTTGGCCAATAAATTTGATCCTGATTCTGACTGACTGGTGGTGGTTCATCAGTGAGTCACTCACCGATATATGAAAGTATAAACTAGTATAGTATAAAAAGAGAGTATAAAAGTATAAACTTTGAGAAAGCTATATTGGTACTGTAACATTTTCAATAGCTACAGCGAAATAATATTATTGTTTACATTTAACATTCATATTATTGTAATTAACACCAGATAAGCTCAGCTGTGTGATGTGTGGAACACATGTCAGAAGGGCCCACACCGCCGACCGTATTCGTACAGAATCACCCAGCCGGTGGTGGAATTAATGAGGGTACCGACTCCCTGAGCGCACAGGGTGGACTGCTCCTCGTGTTTGCTGTGCCACCTTCAGGGCCGGGCCCTCCATACCGTCGTAAACACCTGCTGGCCTGTAAGAAAACATGGATTCTGTGAACCATGACCCCCGCCCCCCCGCAGTGGTGCATCACATTGCTGACGTGGACCCCTGAGGCAGGTACAGAGGCAACTCTTCCTGCTCATGACAGAATCACCCGTGTGTCTTTCAGCTTTGTAGTTATCAAGGAGAAGTACAGTATGTGTGTAGCACGTGACACTGAACATATTATGACAACAGATTCATATGGTGTACTTTTGACAATTTCCCTTCAGCGGTCGCTGACAGAATACAACAAGCGAATGAGGTTAACGTGTGTTATTGCACGTGGAAGCGACCACCTTGATCAGCAGCAGTCAATCTCCGTGTGAAAATGTTCAGCTATTGCACAGGCAGCGAGGTTGACTGCCTCTGAACACATGGATGTAAAAGTGATACATGCTTTAATACGTGTGTAAGCAGTGTTCCTCATATCTAAAATGCCCCCCCCCCTCAGCATTTCAAGGTTGTGCTATTGATATATTCCCTGGATCGATCGCCCTAACTGCCCAGCCTCTGCTTAAATCGGACAAAAGGAGCAACTTTTCGATGGTAATTTTCTATTGACGGAGAGAAGTGGGTGCACGGAGGCATGTAACATTTGAGATCAGAAAGGGCACCCAATTTCTGGTAAGAACAAAAGGTGACAAAATGGCAGTCTTGCCTGAACTGCAATGTAATTTAACTCGGGGCAAACCTTTCTCCTGTGTGTTAGGTTACAAGAAAGCGGCAGCCTTTCTCAGATCCAGTTTTCATTAACTCCTCTAAAACATGGTTAAGCCATGAATATTAGGATACAAAGAGGGGGTGTAGGAACTTATAAATATGGCGGAAAAATACCTCCTTTGGTTAATTGTAACATAACACTTGTATGCAGACAGGAGTGCAGACACGTAAGACATGAACTGCTGATATCATGGGTGAATATTTCTTAGCTGGATTTAGTTTTATACAATTCCCAATGCACACATGAGCTGCTCTCACCTTTTCTTCGACTCATTGAAACGTTGTTGTCTCAAATGTATTTTATTCATTTCCTGGACAGCACCTGGCCGAGCTAATACCACTCATCAGCGACCTTTAGCATATCCAACGCCTTCTGTCAGGGGGCGTTTGCTTATCCTCCTGTCTTTCTGCTAAGGGTGGTCCCCACTGATAAATGCAGAAATGTGAAGAAAAGGAGAGTGTACAGATCACACATTCCTCATTCTCGTTCTTGCTTCATTTCTGTACTTTGAGCCATTAACCGGTTTCGATTAGTAACAGTGCACTTGAAGAATCAGATGGTGAATCAGACCTTTTTCTTCTCTAATTGTCATGGCATATAAAATCTACTAATGCAGGGAAAAAGCTTTATATTTGAGTGTGTGGAAACGGTGAATACAGTGTATGAAAGCGTTGCTAACTAAGCTAGCCGCCTGTTAGAACCAGTTTTTACACGCGGTGGAACCTTAGCCTGCGAGTAACCTGGTCTGCAAGTGTTTAGCAAGACACGAGTCCGAATTTTGACACAAACAACGTATTTATACGTTCTGTCTGCAGAGCCTCACATGATATGAGGCTCACTGCTGCTGTTAACATTAATTAACTCAAGTTTTGTTGGTAGCTTACGGCTGTGTGTAGAATTATTTGTAGACATTGCTCAGTAAAAGGATCCATATGAAACATCTCCATGGTGAGGAACTTCTGTGTGCATTTCAGCAGGTGTAGGGATCAAACTATAAACCACGTCGTACGCTTTCCTCTTGACTGTGTGAGGGATGTCTTCACATTCACATTTGCACAATAAACGCAGCAAAACTACAGCAACAGATTTCATTTATGAGAGAAGTTAGTTTCACAGGCTTTACTACATATTTCACGCTAAGGACTTTTATACAAATATTTTTGGGTAATAAAACGAATCATCTGACTTTCCATTATACCTAAAAGGAATTTCACTTTGGTATACGAGTGCTTTGGATCAGTTCCATCATAAACAATCGCCCAATTTGAGCTCTAATCTATAAACTTAGGCTGTCTGAGGGCAGTCCACAACAAAAAAAGCCTTTCGTTAAACAGTGAGGAAGGAAGACGGATTTGGTGCAAATGGTGAAAATATCCGAACGAAAGCAAACAATGGTGTATAAGGATAAAAGGAGCACAAGTGGCACGTGACTGCAGTGCATTACTCAGGCCGCCTGCCAGGTTTGCAGCTGCTTATAGTGTAATAGCAGGGCAGATCTCCCCCCACAACATCCACCCATCAGCTGAACCTCTTGAATATGATTGATGGACATGTAGCAGCGGGCACGTAAACAACAACGCTGCGGCTACGAAACCAAATGCATCTTTTCTAAGGTGCGGCAAACACTATTGACATTACAAACATTAAATATTCAAACGGGTCTTCACCGACTGGATAATAAAACTGCCATGTGACTGCGATCTTGCTGCGGAGGCATAACGTCGGAAATATATATTTGTAGGGTTTGATGAGAGCAATAACAATGCAGGCAGAACTGCTGGTTCGGCAGGCGCAACAGACGCTGCAGATTGCACCGTGCCATATATTTTATTTTTAATCATGCAAAGCCCTGAGTCTAACGACCAAAACAAAATGCTACATCAACGATAATGATAATGGCGCTCATGATTAAGAAAGCAAAGCACTAGTAAAGTGTAAAGGAGTTTTGCGGTGACGGAAAACACATTCACTGTCCATATGGTAGCCTGTTGAACCCCATAAATCACAGAACAAAGTATGGCAGGGAGAAACCTGGGAGGAAACACTAAACAAGCAATCAGAGTCAGAAATAAAAAGGAAAAAAAAAACACTCAAGCAAGACTTACAATTACCCTTACGTAAATCAAAGAAATAACATTAATTTCCAATCATATATAAATCACAAAAGTGCTACTTGGTATTAAAAGCCACGGTGCAATCAGTGAGCAATTAGTTCACTCGTGTTTTCAACGACGACACCACACACAAACACTAAAATAGTATGTCACAAATTAGAGGTGATGATAATCGCTGTCGAAATGCGCCGAGAAGTGGAAAAGCGGGGCAGATGGCAGGAGCCTCGTCATTGGCCCGTTCAGCGACATACCAAGTGGCTCTGCCAGAGCAATATCAGCCTCCATCCCATATGACCAATTATCAGGGTTTCACCTTGGGCCGGTGATGGTGCTTATGGTGGGTGGACGGGCGGGGGAGGAGGCAGAGACAAAAGCACTTGTTACTGACGCAAAATGCATCCCTTGTGTTGTTGATTGGTTTTAAAAATTGTCGACATTCTCTCGTCAGGTGTAAACGGAGCCTCTGACAAAGAGGTTCTCGGCGAGCAGATAAGCGCACTGCTAATGTGGGAAGATGCTAAGAGATTGTTTGCGAGGGGTGTGATCAGTAGATGTTCAAAAGCTTTGATGCCCGTGGCTTCTCACCATCATCTAAATTTGTCAATTACACCTCTCTTGTGTTCGCCCATTGTTAGTCCTTTGCATGCCGCACAAAGCCAATTTCTGGCTGTGCTCAACAGGGAATCCCGTCTTCAAAAGGCATCGGGGAACTGTGTTTATTGGATTGGAGAACCTGGCCAGAGATAAGGTGAATTACCCTGTTGTGTCATCTCCCAGATGGGAAAAAGCCAGCGTGAATTATGGGACATTTGTGTTAAGGTGGTGGAATGTGCCTCAAGGCCTCCTGAAATATTTAGCATTGGAAAGCACTCAACACATCTACAGATCATTGATACGAGATCATATTCATATTATGACGTTATTATTGGTTCTGACTGCTAACTGATTTCTTAGTTAACTTTTTAAACCGTTGCAGTTTGGCCTTTACTTACCATCAACCTGTATCACAACTTCTAACCAACAGGACTGACCAATGATTTAGCCAGATTAATTCTACATACACTACCCACTGTGGTACACCTTTCTTGTGAACTACTTTTTATGCACACTATAAAACAACCTCTGAGTAGTTTTTACAAGGATATGTGAAACAATTTACCAATGAAGGACTCTCTCTCATCAGCTTTAACGTTAGTCTCTTAGAACAGAAGAGCCAGCATAGGAATTGTCCTCCTACCTTGTATTCCACGTTGCATGTCTGACACTAATGCCACTGCCCCACCTGGCTTGAGCGTCTGCTGTCACCTGTGGGGAGCGTGTTGAGCTTTTGCCAGCGTGTCGATCAGCCAAACTGTCGTCAGACCGGAGCAGTTACGCAGTGCCAACTTTATATGACTGCCAAGGCGATTTTGTATTCAAGAATCTCCTTCACTTCACCCGCTCCCGTTCCTTTTCCCTCTTTCTTTCTCTTTTCTCTTCTCACCTCCCTCCATCCTCCTCACCACCTGTCCTGCATCCGCTGAGATTGAGTGTGAACTTTCTCACTTTTGTCAGCAAGACGAGGGATTGTGACTGTGTGGATGTTGTGTGTGTGTGTGTGCGATGGCGGCCGTTGCCTGTGAGTTGTGGGGTCTTCGAGCTTGCTGGACCTCCCATTTCCCCCTACAGTCAGTCTGCCGCTGCGCTGAAGTGGGGTCCATCTGCTGAGTGTCTGGGTGTCAGCCGTCCCAACCCACACGAGGACCCCTCGCTACGCTACAAGTTCATCTAGAGTACAAACCAAATGGAACACATCTTGCGTTAGACAGATGGACTTTCTTAGTTTAAAAAAAAAAAAAAATAGGTTAAGACTCACTGGAGCTACTACGTGATTTGGCTGAAGAGAATCTGTTAATGAATGTTACGTGTTATGTCCAGTACACATGTGCAGCTCTATGCAGTTCTGACCTTTAGTCTGCAGAGCATATAGAACAATTTACAAAGTAAACAAATGATTTGTGAAATGACAGATGGCATTAGCAGTTTAGTCATCTGTCCCAGCCAAACGTGGTCATTCGTTCATATATATATCGTGATCTGGAAACTGCAAGATGCAGTTTGAGTGGGAGCGAGACCAGAGACCAGCATCTGAGCAGCATTAACTCTTTGTGTTTGTTTCTTTTTGTTGTTATTCAGTACACAGTTTATTCTCTTGTGCCTGGTAGGGGAGCCTGGGGGGAGATAACCAGAAGTTATGTGCCTGGGCTTTTGATCAGCACTTGTGGATGCTGCTGAGGCAGAGGTGTTAGTTCACCGGGGCTCAAAACAGAGAGAAAATAAGATGTCCAAAATGCTACTCTACAAATGTACGTTAACTGTACTGCTCTAAGGACAACGTGCATACAAGACATGCTGAACAATGCTGAATGTATCATTTTTCTTCATCACGCAAATCTGAATAAAGGTCTATCCATTATTAACCGCCTATAAGAGGCCAGATCACAGGGGTTGCTGGAGCCTATCCCAGCGGTCTTCAGGCGAGAGGTGGGGTAAACCCTGGACCGAGCGCCAGTTCATCGCAGGGCCAACAAAGACACCCACAGACAGACAACCATGCACTTTCACACCTACAAACAATGCTAGAGTGATCATCAACATAGGTGTTCCAGCAATAGTTGTCAGAAACATTGCAAAAAGAAACATCTAACCGCAATATTTCACTTTGCATGCATGCAACTTCTGCCAGGGCAATTTTAGGATGTTTAAGTTCGGAGAATATTGTATGCTTAAGTGAAAAAAGGCACGTATATACCTGGTGATTATAGAGCAGGCTAGTTTAATACCATTCACATACACTTAGGCCCCAAACTAAAATCGTAGAAAGAAGCTTGTAAATCAGTGAAGTTGCCCTTTAACAGAAAACCAACTCTTTCTCAGGTGCCCTTTAACGGACTCCATCCACATTTTATACGACCATATCGTTCACTATATGCTGTAACACATAAGGTTAAAAATCTGTCTTCCCGAACCCCCTCCAACCTCACCGTTTCTGAACTTGTCAATAAATCTCCAACCTATTTTGCTGTTTTCCCACCGAGAGAAGATTATTTATATGTTCACTGCAGGGATTCCAGTCATTTCAGTTTCAATTCATCAAGCTTAATAGGTATACTTGAAGGAGCTGGAGATCGGGCTGCATTAGTTTCTTCTAAGTCACCTAGCTTGCAGTAGAAGCATGCCGTATATTTTCCACATAATTGCATCTTTGTACCAAAAAATACTTCAAGGTTATTAGAAACTGTGGACGGAAATGTAATGCAGAAGAAATGGGGCATTTGTTTGTCACCCTTTTCTTTTTGCTGCTATACACAGTAATCACAAAAGAACAATCTTGCCTCCTCAATGCCGTCCTTAGGTGAGCATTTGTTACTTTTTTTAGACTATTTTGTAGAATATAGAAACCACGATGAATTGGATATGACTGTGAAATGAATCGTACGCATGCATACGCCCACATGCACCGAAAAGTAAAGAAATAAATACTGTATAACCATGTTTCAAAGGAGTTCTTCTGAGAGGGTTTAGGGAGTTAAAGAAAAGGTCCCCTGAGTTTTCTGCCTCTTTGTCTGCATACGCCTGCACAGCTTTAGTGCTAATCAAAATTGACAGGTCCTGCTTTGCAAATCTCTCCACTCATGCATACATTCCCATCTTCACATTAGCCCATTGTAGAGCACATCAAGCTAAATAAATAAACATTAAAGACTGTGGTGAATAGATGTGCGACGGAAACATCCTGGGACAAAACAGTGAGATCCTAACATCTCTCTCCCTGGAGACTGATATTAAATTGAACATTATTAATAAAAGCCCTCAATTAATTCTCAACTTCCTTGTTGTAACATCACCTCACAATCTAAAAGAAAACTAACAGTACACATGGGGAAGTGAACCAAGCTCGGTTTTGATAGAAATGCAAGATATGATGCTCAGTTTACATTCAGACATTGAATGAGAAAATAAAACCATGATGTCATGACCCGAGACGTCTGTGAATTAACACCCAAATACCTTTCTTCACATGCGAAAAAGGAAAAGGCACTACCCACTGGTAGCTCAGTGGGTTAAGGGATGAGGCTGGGATGCCGAAGGTCACAGGTTCAATTCCCAGCACCCAGCCCATCCCCCCATACCAGGCGTGTCTTTGACTAAGACACCTCAAATAGTTATAGCTGAGAGCTGGAACACTACACTCCCTTTTTATGGCTATTTTAAGGGGTACATCTTCAAACTATAGTAAAAATATGCAGAACTTACCAAAATGAGCAGAGGTGCTGTCAAAGATTTCCGTGACCCAAGCTCATTCCACAGTCTGACAGAAGTGCAGCGACGTTCCCTTATTAAGGCTTTTCAGTCTGCTAACCCATCAGAAAAGCAAGTTTGTAGCGTTATTATTTATTGTAGTTTCATAACTCTGATATCTGAAGGGATGTGCTGGGCATAGTGGAGTGAGCTTGAGTTGCGTGCTAATATAGTAGGATCGCGTCCTTGGACTGTACAGATGTAACTATTAACTCAGGCGATCAGGTTTCAATCATTTCACTCACTTTTAAAATAGTGCATTACAATATTGCAAGATGATTCTAACTAATTGTTGTGACAGCACTCGGGTGCTGGGCCTCGTTCTGCTGCTCTGCTGGTCTTATTCTCCTTAGCGTGGGTGAAGCTTGAGCTTCTGCCAGCAGGGTGTGTGGCTTCCACAGCATATAAGAGGCTACTGTGTGTGACATCCCCTTTTTGTTGCCACCCATGAGCCAAGTGGTAACGCTGTAAAGGTTACCAGATAAGTAGTATATTGTAGTTGTCATAAAAAAACAATGGAGTAGCATTTTCAAGTATATAAAGTAATCCTATCAGCAGGCCTATCTCTAAATCTGTGTTTAACTACATATGTGTAGTTACAAGACATAGATAAGTAATGTATTAAGTTCACTAGCTTTCCGTTTCAGAAAATAATACTGGTATTTTCACTGTAAAGTAATAGAACTGATTTTGTTTTTCATTATTGACTAAGCAACTGTAGCAGTATGTTTTCATTAACTTATCCTTCTGCACATTCTTAAACAGATAATGAAATAATGAAACCTGACAGAGAGACAAAACCTTCTTTTTTCTTAAATGAAGCCCCTGGAGACACTGTTCTGATTGGCAGCTTGTTGGATAGTGTCTCACACTCGTGGTTAATGAACTGTGAGATGGTGATCAGTGCCCAGTTGCATAAAATATATTATTTTACCTATGTTGAGCTTCTCCCTTTAATGTTTGGTTTTTTCTCTCCCTGCGGATTCTCGTATCATACAGTTTCTCAAATTTAATCCTTAACCAGGTGGTTTTTAAATATTTTTTTATACACATTATCTTTCATGATAATTTTGGCCGTAACACTTCATCTGAGTTACTATGGAAACTGCTTGCAATTCTAAAAGATTGTCAGCTACTTAGTAAATATCACAATTATTTTGGAACAGCTTAATAACTCACATTTAGCGTATGCATGACTTGTTTGACTGATGAGCAGAAGCTGATTCCAGTCCATTACAGCTGCGGTTAATTAATTAACTTCATATAAGGACAATTAAAGAAGGATATTACATTCTTTTGTAAAGGCAATTCTACTTTTAACTCAGGTAATGAGTTTGAGGACCCCTGCCACCAGCTGTTGGTCTCTGCTCCACAAAAGAGTTTTGTAAGACTTCCGAAGGTAATCCGACTTAGTTAAAAAGCTGGAGACTTTGATTATATAGAACAAAAAGGGAAACGGACAGGTGGGGGGGCATCATTGTTGTATGGTTCCCCTTCAATTAGATTTAGCTGTAATTGAACCCCTGGGGAAGCACTGATTGTCACAATAAAGTGCGGCATTACCTCAAACTGGATTTAGTGGCAACATGATCCTCCACTGCTCTAGGTGAGACATTTAATTAAGTCCCATTGCCTTTGCAGAGCAGCCACATAACTGAATTAACAGTGCGGAGACCCACCAGGCATGCGTTCACTCACTTCATTCAGTGTACTCGTATACAGTTCCGTCTTACTTTGCTGAGCAATAACAGCAGTAGGATTTTGCAAGCATCTGTGTTTGAGCGAAGAAGGAAAAAGCATAAGAATGCTGAAGCGATTCACGGAAATGGTGATGCTGTTTGACACGGAGGTGCCGGACCTTGTGTCAAATACAGACTCCACTGATGTTTTTACAGAAAATCAATTATTTCAACGTTTATAATTCTTAATTTCTTTAAGCCAGTCAAGGATATTTAACTCTGTTCACCTTTTCTTTCTCACTATGACTAGTTTTCATTTCAGTTTCTTCTTCTTACTGACTTTGTGGCCCATGTAGCAACTTTTTTTTATCATTTAAAGTACTAAAGCCAATGAAATGAAATCTGTGAAATCAAAAATTTCAACCACTCGAATACAAAGCAGTGTGTTTATCCTAAACAGTTGGCAAATATTTAGATGTATACCAGCCTCCCCCGTCCCTGCGAGACAGTTTTCATGCCAGGCACAGTGAATAAACCTTTTGTTTCTGAATAAAAATTGACAAAAGGTTTGCAAAAAATTTCAGCAGGGTAAAAGGTGGAACTTTTTTTTGTGGAATGTAATCAATCAAAATGTTCTCACTACCATATGCATAGGCCAAGTGATTGAGTTTTTTAAGTTGAAATATGCAAAAAAGGTACCGTGGGTACCCTAAGGTCACTGTTGCTATCTGTGAATTTTACAAGCCACGTGCATGCGTGGACTCGTTTTCGCTTAGGTTTCTGATTGCTCGTTTGCCTGGACTCTTGTCTCACTTAGCTAATAGGATTAAACTAGTTTGTCCTGTTGCCTCCCCTTCCCCTTTCAAATCAAGGACAAGACATCAAAATCACACAGCTGATGATCCACCAGTGATGGAGGTTCTTTAGTAGTTCTATGGGAGCTCTATTTCTTTGTTGACTAGCTGTCTATGAAATACAGAGGACATAGGTGAGAAAGAGTGGAGAAAAAGGCTGGCTCTACATTAAGTGGAGGTGATTCTCTATATGTAAGATAAATCTTTTTTGGTTCACTTTGGACTGTCTTCCAAATGCAACGGCACTTGCTTGTACTTACGACAGCTGAGCACATTGGTTGCCCTTGTCAGTGCTTATTTGTCTGGTTTAATTGTGCAATTAAATTAATGCATTGACATGGTGGTCACAAGTTGATCTGGCAACTGCTGTTTAAGAGATACAACTGGCTGAATACTGCATGATTTAAATGTGTAAATTCAGAATGGATGCACTAACGATGCACTGGGTATATATTATGACATTTTATACTTATATTTTACACATTTTTATACAATATTGATAATATTGTTTTCATTTCTTTGGTTGACCGTATATTTTTAGCAGGTGGCGCTTGCAGCAAACAAGGTGTAGGAGCCATTTTTACTTGTTGAATAACAACCTCATTTGTCACATTGTCACATTCTGTGTTTTGGCGTACACTGTAAAAATGTAATCGTACAAAACAAAAAAGTTGACAAACATTTACTGCATAATTGTGGCAGAATAGCAAATTTTAACCAAAAATAATTTTACGGTAAATTTCTATGCAATGAACGTAAATTAATTTGAACCCGGACCATCCCCCATATCAGGTTTACAGATAGAAACCTTTGGGCAGCCTGCTTGCTCAATGGGATAAGCATCAGACTGGCTTACAGAAGGTGGCAGGATTGAATCCCAGCCCAGACTCCCAGCCTCATACCAGGTGTCCTTGATCAAGACATTCAGTGCTAGCTCCCCAGATGCTGCCTGTGGCTGCTGACTATTCCCCCAGAGGGGTGGGTTAAATGCAGGAGGACACATTTCACTGCTTGCTGTAGATTATTTAACTATGTATGTGACAAATAAAAAATATTTTTTCCTTATACAGTTACTGTTTTTATACAGAAGGGAAAACTGTATTTTTACCGGTATATTCTGACATAAGCTGGTCTTTCACCTTTTGTCCTTTTTGGTTAAAACTGTTGCAAATATTTATGTTTGGACTCAACTAAGGAAAGGAAACTGTGGTGAGACATAAATAATTTAGTTAACCTACAGTACGACTTCTGGACATCATTTTCTCATATTCTGTTTACTAAGTCTGAAATCAGCACGTCCAGTACTCCGCTACACCCATATGAACAACATCCAGCAGCTTTAAGTGGAGGCTTAGCTGCTATACAATGTTTTAAAGAGAAAATGCCTAAAATTAATGTTTTCATGGAACCAGAAAACTTGAACTCAAGAGGAGAGGAGTAACTCAAGTCTTGGTCCTAAAACATCATCCAGTGTTCAAACTGTGCCTATGCAGTTCTTGTACGGTAAATGTTGACTCAAGCAAGACTCAGTAGAGTTTTTTATGTTTGCATCATATTTTTCTTTTGAGAATATATTAAAGTAAAAAGCAGTAAAATACTAATGCATACTAATGTTCTAAACTGGTCTGTCCGAAAACCGTTGTTCGTTCGTAGGTGTAACCATATGTGCAGTCCAAATACTGCTGCTATAATAATGCTGCTAACTTGGATAGCGGGTTAGTTGGATACAAACATCATTTTTAGAAGACAGGGTTGGCATGTCAGTTTGAATTTGATTTAATTTTTTAGATTATAAACAGAGAAACTGTTCTCAGACAAGCGTTCCTCTCCATTGTTTTTTATATTTGACTTGATTAAAAAAAAGCAAGAAACATTGATTTCATGGTTTCACAAGACAACATCTGTCATCGTAGCCCCCAGCCTTACCATGAGTGCGTAGGGTCAATAGATCTAAGCTGACCCAAATCTCACAGGGCAGTGCTGGCATTCTGTGGCAAGGGGAAGACAGAAGCAAGTCAAGAATCCATTTCAGGCAAGGCCACAGCGACTTGCTCACTTGCCTGTCACACTCAAATAGACAGACGAGACACGAGAAGTCTATGTCAGTGAAAGTAGACATGCAGTTAGGATCACAGGCATGGAGGTAATACATGCATGCACGTGTGCATCCGCACCCAAACAAGCAGGCGGTATAACCCACCGTATGTTCCTTCTGTTGTGTTTAGCCTCAGAAGACACGTATCCAGTACTGTTTTCCATTAGGACACTTTCAATGGCCCAGTGATCTCCAGGAAAGAGGCCATGCAAGACCAGCTGCAGAGGGGCTTTGCAGCCACAGTCTCCCTTTCAATTCCCTCTTAGGTAAGCCAAAGCTCTGGAGATCCCCTAACTAGTGCCCAGATCTGGCCAGTTCCATACAAACAGAAACTTATGTTCACACACACACGTCAGATTACCTGCCGACTCCCATAAGCACCGAACGTCTCCTCTCTGAAGATTTAACAAGAGCCGGGGGAAAATCTAATTTGATGGCTGTGTGTTGAATTGAGTTTCCCTTGGCTAATCCCTGGTCAGCACTACTGGGTCCAGCTCTGCTGGATTTCCATTGCGTTTTCCCTCAGTTCTGGTCTGGAGACCGTCTTTAGAGTGTCCACACACGGTGGGGGAAAATAAGCAAAAAAATGATACAGGTTGATATTAGTATTCCGTGTTGTTTAGGTTATGGGAATAGTCTATAGATTACCTATCAAGTTGGCATTTAGCTTCGGGGTATAAAAGATATACAAGGGAAAAAAGAACCTGTGTTACTCTGACTCAGCTCTCTCCTGACATGTGTCCTACAGCCAAAACAAAAGTTACGCAAGAAAACTAGAGGATTCTTGTTCAGAGCTTCACACTTATTGATTTTTGGCCACCAGACACTAGAAAATCCTTTAATTGTGTATTTGATTTAGCATTTATTTATCTGACAAGCTAATTATATTTTGTCAATAAAAGCAAACTTTGATGCCTGCAACACAACCACAAAGAGGCATGCTTGCCTCAGTCATGTGTTACATCATCTTTCTTTGCACTTTTACTTACTGTTTGATAGAATTCACCCTATTTGCAAATTACGTTAGTCAGTGAAAACCCAGAAAATCTGTTATTTGAACTTGTGTCAGATAAATAAAGGTTCAAGTGCATTGAAAAGTCACAGGTTGTATTTTTTCATTGCATTTTAGAAAAATATAAGAAAATGCTGAAAATGGGAGGGGCTTCATGCTACTAAAAGCATGGTGTACTTTAAGGGGACTGAGTCTAATTATACAGGAAAGAAAATGTAACATGGTCCAAAAAGCTGAACAATTCTAAACATGACCTGTCTCCGTCTGCAGAGCTTTGTCCTAATTTGTAACATTCTTTCACGTTACACATTTGGAAGTCGAGGATTTTTGTATTTTCTGCGTAGTTGTAATCTTAAAAATATATGTATGTATATGTACTTATGTACTTTCTCACAGACAATGTCAGTCCTAGCAGGTTTTGTAATTACAATAAAAAGGTCCCTGTCAATCTAAACTAAAGTTTTAATGTGTGAACTGCATGTTATTACCCTTATTGACATTCAAAGCATTCGCCCCACTGTTTCATGTAAGACTGGGCCAAATGCCCTTGAGTATAACACTTGAATAACATTTATATAACTTCCTGCTATTAAGATATCTTCCCACTGGATATATGAGATGTTATCTATGTGTAATGGATGTATTATTTATGAGCAGCCATGCTTTAAAGTCTACTGTAAACAAGTGACTGAACACAGGAAACCAAAGCCAAAGGGAGTGCATTACTGCGGACTCTATAAAGGCCTGAATAATCAGATAATAGCACCCCATAGAATGGTATCACCCTCGTCATTACAGACAGTTGACGCTAGAAAGAGCTTTTTGAAAAGAAAATGACGAGGCTACACCTCAGCTTTACAATGTTCTATTTGACTGGGAGGTTTTCACAAAACATTGAATCTGGGTAATAGACCGGTGGCATTATATCTGCAGTGCACAGTGTGGTCACATGTGACAAAGAAATGTGCAAATGGCAATCACAAGGTACACTGATTGTTATGTTTAATGTGCCATTTTCATTTCCTCAGATGTAAGAAATAATTGGAATGTCTTTTCAGTTGCCTTGCTAATAGCTTGCCTGGAGGTAAAAAATCTTAAACAGCGACTGAAGAAATGCAGGAAAGTGTGATCAAGAGCTGTAATTAATTGCAAAACATTGCTATGAATGGATTCTTGCACAGCATTCACGTACCTTTTGCACACGTGCCATCACACCTGAACAGGGCATATTTACAATGCTCGGTAGGTGTCACATAAAAAATAACACTGCAGTAAAACAAATTAGTAATAAACCGATTAATAATAAAGAAATCGGTAGTTACTGATCTCAAATTAGTTAACTACTGTGCTAAAATTAAAAGGACAGTTTAAGTGGCACTTGATTTGTAGGCGGTCAGAAATGCTACATACATTCTTTAAAACACAACAACAAGTTATGTTGAAATGTTAACACTGTTTTTTTGTTGCACTGCGAGGTGCAGACCACTGCTGGTCTCCGAGAAAATGTACCAGCTAAAACATGTTGCACTGTTCTCCAGATTTTAGAGCGCACCACGATTCTTCTAAGGTTTTTTTTTCGTCTTCTTTTTATACAGCTATTCCTGTAGCTGTAGGTGATGATTAGAGCCCCCATGCACCCTCCCAGCTTTGTCAGGACAAAAAAGTTCACCTAATTCCTCTTGGCATTCATTCCACTTAGTCTCCACTCTTCGCTTCCAACTCTTGCTCTCGTTCTCTCACTCATTGGGGAGTTGTTAGACAAGGATAACACCTTTCTCTGAAGAGAGAGAGAGAGAGAGAGAGAGAGAGAGAGAGAATGAGTGGGAGTGAAGGAGACGGCTGCGAGGATAAAGTGAAAAGCACACTGAAGCGTCAATTTACTTAATAACAGACTTTTCAACAAATTTCTTGTGCCTTCAGAAGAAAAGCGCTGCCAGTTTTAACTTTTAAAATGACTGCTGATCTTAAATGTCTTTATCAAAGGTCTGTAAATTGAAGGGTATGTTCTGCTTCTTGGAGGTGGTAAATGCTGTGTGCTGTTTGATGACGTAGCACAGTCAGAGTCCGAATAATTTGGGCTGGTGGTTGGAGGTACAAGATATATATTCACAGAAATTAACTTTTAAAAATCCAGAATATCCAGACTATTCTTGTCCGACAGGCATGCTGCTGTTCAACAATAGAATCACACTTGTGACGAATCAGTAACATCTGGATGTTGAAAGCCAGGAGGCAAAATTCATCGTCCTTGAGCAAAGGACATAATCTACTGTGATGAGATTAGGTAATTTGCAATGATTTCAAAGAATCTTTATCTCTGATTACAATCCCAGTTTCTACATAAGTAAAAGTTACCACTAAACATTAAATGCACACAACCTTTTCCATGAATCCGCTATAGTGGCCTGCAGCTCCTGTCTCAGAGGCATGTAAGTAGTGAGACCTAACAATGATGGTCGCCTTTCGGCCAAACCATGTATTACACTAAAATGACTCGACACCTGTACGGTCAGGTAAAGCGAGAGAGACGGGGAGAAAATACCTTTTCAACATCCCGCTTTGATCAGAATCACCGAGAGGTTTGGAGCTACCTGTGACGCATGTGCAGATATAAAAAGAACAACTTAGTGTAACCACTACTTTTAATGATAGGTGGTGCACCAATGTCTAAAACTAGGTCTAATAAGGAGTATATATTATAGCAAAAGTAAAGGTACGCATTTATTTTCCAACCATATGATAAATCTATTCCCTTAAGAGAAATTGGACTCAGTTTGAGGAAAATAACAAAGCAATTTCTTATTAAGAAATACAAACAATGTAAATTAAATTGTCCACCCGATTATCACCAGGGTAATATGACATCTGAGCCAAAGTCGTTCTTTATAGAATATTTTTAATGCAAAATTGTTTTTCTTTATGTTAACCATCCTTAGTTGCGTTAAGTCAAGTCAATCGTTTGTTTAGTCAAGTTCGGGGCCCATTATGAAATCACAGTGAAGAGCTGGTGTCTCCAAATGCGCGCAGTTGCTCCTTCAAAGCGCTGCCTTGGCAATATCCGGGTATCGCGTTTGACCATAGAAAAAACAACCTGCACACCGGAGCTACTATTGATGTTCAAACAGTTACAGTCTGCAGACAATCAGCAAGATCTTGCATTTATCTCCATGTTCATGAAAATGCTCTCTACGTTCTCTTTTTCTTTATTCCCATTTGTTTTTACCTCTCTTTAACTCTCTCACTTCGAACATGCCTATACCACCCGCTATTGACATTTCAATGCAATGGCATTATAAAACTAAATTTTATTGTCATGACGTTCTCACTGAGAGAGACGAGTGCAACTGCTGGAGACCTTCAATATCAAAACATTGCTATTTATATAAGACATATTTCACCATAACGACCTGGACCATGGAGAAATATTTGCACTGTGCACACATCATATGTTCGAATTGAGGTCGGATCCCAGGCCAGTGGAACAACGTCAGCATTGTATGTATTCCGTATACTGAAATGTTAGCAACAGATGTTAATGGGAAATCAAAAGGAAGCCCCGCGGTAGATACTTTAAAATGGTTTAGAACACAACATGACATTAGGCAAATAAATTAACTTCTTTTCTTTTCATTTGTCCGTCTTGTTGATTTAAAAGTAGGTTTTTATTATGGGATGAAGTGCACTTTTAACTTTGCCCCCGAAAGTTTTCACCTTTGTTCATATTACAGACGAAGGTTGCCAGGAATACACCAAAGCATATGATAGTGTAAGCACAGAATAAATGTTAGAATGTGATCAAATATGATGCTACATTCGCTTATTATAACGGTTATCCCTTGGCTGCCCACACACACACACACACAGCGCCTATGGACATTGTGAGTGTCTCTGTCACCAGTTGTTTGCCCCGTGAATGTGTGTGCCTCCATTCACTCATGCACACAGACCCACACATTATGGATGGCAGGGAAAATACGGACAGAGTCATCCTGTCCGCCATCACTGCGGGGCTTCTGGAACAGCGGACACCAATTACAGCCAACCAGACCGAGCCAAACCCTGCTTCAGTCCACCAGCCGCCCCTCCATCCGGCCACCACAACCCCCGACACCCCTTTCTCTCTGGCTGGCTCTGTTGCGTTCCCTTTGGTCATAGCTGTACGATAGCCAGCCATGTGTTACAAATGGGATAAACTGCAGCGGCTGGGTGATGTGTGTGTGTGTGTGTGTTTGTGTGTGGGTAGATGTGAGTGGGTAGCTGTGGAAGTCAGGAGCCAGGACATGAGAGGGAGAGATGGAAGGTTGGGGTTGTGTGTGAGAGCAAAATAGGTACAATTTCATATGTATGTGTGAATCTGTCCCTACATATTTGCACGTTGGTTTGGCACAGGGAGGAAGACCTTTGTCAGTGCAGTATATATGACTGCAGTGTCTACACTGGTTCAAGTAACACCACCTAAACAGAGAAAGAAAAGAAAACTTCTGAAGCTCTGGTCTTTGATTTACCTTAAATGCTTACCACGCGTGTTTGTTTATCCACAAGGCTTCATTTATTCCCATGATCCTAACACACTTGGCAGTGGAAGTGACCTGTGCGGGTGGATGATGCTGTGCATCTCTGCCAGTCCCTGCCTTGGAACCACATGGTGGATCTGCAGGCGCACTGGCCACCATCTTGACCTGGCACTGACTGACACATGTCAGGGGAGGGAGGTGTGACGAAGAGGGGAAGAGAGGTCACCGACCTGCTAGTCTCTGTCATCAAATGCTCCCTGTGCCCCCCCTCTGCCTTGGAAGGACAGAAAACATCTGCTACAACGCTCCCTCCCAACCCGAACTCCTCCTACCCCCTGGGGCCACGGCCAGCTTGAATGCCTGCCACTCCCGCACACAGTGCTGCCCGTACAACTCAGAGGAACAAAACAGAAAACCCACACTAACCTCAGCACTCTGGCTCCCCTCTGGGCAACTCATCCTATGACAGACAAGCCTAAGTACCATTAGCCACACCTGAACATTCAAATGCTTGGCAAAAGCCATGCTTGTTAAAATCATATTTATGACACAAGAATACTCAATCGAATGGAGTCAGTCAAGTCAGGATCTGATTGATTCAGACCTCAATCTTAATCTATTTATATCTTTCATAATTTTGTTGTGATTAAAAAAGTCTCTCCCTAAAACATCTTCCAAGATTGATACGAGAACTCTATCAGATGTGAATTGCAATAGAGCGTCTGATGCTGCAACGGGGTCGACTGGGAGGATTGATCTGCGTCTGCAGCGATGACAACTTGCTCATTTCTAGAAAGTGATTCAGCTATGGATGCAGGGCTCTAATTAACTCATCCATCAAGCTGCAGCCGATATTCTGAGAGCTAATGCTACAAAGGACAGACTAAAGCAGAAATCCTCCTCTCTCTATGTGCTATCTATTGTCAGACAGTACTGCTGCGAAACACAACAGAAAACAGCAGTCCATATCCTGCTTTGGGTTTTCACTAGTAATCTGAAATAGTTATTTTAATCTTTAATTTTTATGTGCATCAGTCTGCATAATTGTGTCCGTATATCAGCCACATGCACATTTACACTCTAGCTGACACGGTTATCTTGCTGGGAGTGGGCAGGTAGGGGGTTAGAATCTCAGTAAGTAACCATATGACAAGCTGAAATGATGCATGAGGTACGTGAGTGCATGGGTTTTTTAAAGGCATTTATTCAATGATTGTGTTGCTCGGTTGTCTCTGTTTTTTGCCCCTGACATTTTTAGAAAGACATATATGAGGCCCACAGCACTATTGACCACAGCGTTTTATTACACGGACTGAAACATGTTATTGCTATTAAAAAAACAGCATTAAACTGGTTTGAATCATATCTGTCAGATAGATCCCAGTTTGTTTATTGTTAATGATAAATCCTCAATGCATACAAAAGTAAATTATGGGGTCCCACAGGGTTCTGTGCTTGGACCAATTCTCTTTACCATATACATGTCTCCGCTTGGCAATATTATAGGAACACAATTAATGAACACCCAGCTATTTTTATCTATGAAACCTAATCAAACAAATCAACTAGTAAAACTTCAAGCATGTTTAAAAGACATAGAGGCCTGGATGTCCTGTAACTTTCTACAGGGGGCACTCTCACTCTCGCACAAGCCACCACACACCATATTGATGCTCCCGAAATGTTTTTATTAAGCTCAACTACAACAATATGTCTTCATCAGGTATGATGAAATCATAATAGCAGTGGGGGTACTGCTTGACTGTTAACAGGAAAAACAGAACATAAATATATTGAGGTAACAAAAAATGTCCAGATCTGCATTAGTTACTTACTTACATTAATCAAATAGGTAAAGAAATTTTACTTTTAGTAAATATATGATTTAAAAAGCCTCCGCCTGACATAAATTACAACTTTTGCCATAGGGTGTCTGCTTGACTGACCAGTGTAATGGCTCTTGTTCTACCCCCAACCTCTTGATCAGACTGCAACCCAGATGCTAGCCTAAGGCAAAGCTCACTGATGTCCAATGTTTTATTGAGATGGTTGCCAATGCACAGACCTGTACATGAAAGATGTGAGATTGAAGTTAGCAGATAAAACTCAAACTCCAAAAGTACAAAAAGTGTATAACAGTGTATAGCTTCTTGGTTTTCTTCTCCCTTAATATGGAAATAGGAAAACAGCAACACAGAGAAAATAAAAGCAGGAATCATAATTTGCATCTTAACTGAGTTCCCATTTAGCTGTGAAATAGTGAGTCAAATCAGCCTTTATCCTAATTGGTAAATGACAAATTAGACTTTGCCAATACTTAATTGAAAATGCTGGGCTAAATGCACCCACGCTGTTGCAGCCGTGCTGTTGTTAGAGTAATTACCAAACTAGTCCACACATTTACAGACGGTGTAAGAATTATCATTTGTCTTCATAGCTGGAGTTATTGGGATATTGCTCTTGGGGTCAAACTAATTCATACTGGCTATCCATGTGGTTAAATAGTGGATTGTAACACATGAATACTGATGAAACCAGTGTTCTATATTTTAGCAGTTTTGTCATGCTGATGTTCAAATATTAAACTTTTGTAACAACCCATTTAACATGAAGGACATTTGGCTAACACCACTTCGCCCCAGAGGCCAAGAGGCAACTTTTATGGAAAGAAAGCTGAAGTTGGTCAATCACTATATTGGACCTATTCTGGAGGTATGATACCTACAGTAAAGATGCTGTATTCTGTGTAGTAAACCATAGTCAGAGAGCCTTCATATTGTTGTCAGTGCTGGTATGATTTAATTTCATCATTTCAGTAAATAATGTATTTGCTTCAGACTATTGCACAGGCCTGAAATTTCAACCCGAGGCTGAGAGCTAACAAAAGAATTCAGCCTGAAGTCTATTATTTATCATCAAAACATTTTTTACTGTCTTATAGAGACATACATGCTAGTGTGATGCATGGCGATGGCAAATCCCTACCCCAACAAGTACACTCACACCATCCTATTCCTCCGATGTCTGAATGTACCTTAAAGGTCTGTGACATTGTTCCAAAGTTTCAAATTAAATTGAAATAGTCCTGGGCTTTCATAGATTTTAGATGGTCTGAAGTTAAAAAAAAAGCATTTGTCTTTTATTTCTCTTTGTACTTCCTAGAACATATAATCAATCTCAAGATGATAAAACTTGGCATACTAATCTGGGCCTATTTTCATTTTCCACTTGAGAAGTAAAAGGATTTTGAGCCACAGATAATGTTCTTTTCTATCTCCTCTGTTCATCCCTAACCTTTTGTGTTTCTCTGGGGTAGCTATTGTCTGGAATATGCACAGGTCATTTCAGGACAAAAGAAGCAGCCTCTATATCCAGCCCCTGTAGCAGTTAAACTCAGAAATACTACAAAGCAGAAATAGGCTTTGCACAATCTTGTTCACATACAATAATTATTTTAGTTATTTTTCATTCTTGTCATCTCCCTTGTAGTAGTTCAAGGTAGGTACACTATTTTTTCCTAACACATTTGTACTACAAAAATTAATGTGCTCCAATATGTACTGTATATACAGCTGTAGTGAAATTTCACATTGTTTCTTCTTCTTTGGAAAGTTGACAATACCTTTGAGAAATATTAAAAACCATTAAAAAAATCCTATCAAATCCTAAATCCTAAAATAAAAGTTATCAGTTTTCTGAGGTGCCATAGAAATGGTTAATGTTTGTTTAAGTCTAATCACAAAGGTTAGGCACAATATTATGATTTGCCTCGAGTCAGTCAGCTTTTTAGTAGTTTTGCATTTGACTAGGGTGAGAAACAAACTTCATGAGGGAGGGCTGAGGGCCTAAAACCCTCCTTTAGGCCCTGTGCTCACTGCCTGGAACCGTGGAACCCTGACTGGCATTTGCCAGAGAACACCTGATTCGGCAGGTGGCACTGGCGCCCTGTGATTTTCACAGATGACGTTATTCTACATGCAACATTGTTTAGCAAGTTTGGTGGTGGGTCAGCGTCGGTATGGGAAGGTTTATCCATGGATGGATGCACAAACCTGAGCCTACTACTATTTTTTTTTGGGGTACAGCTCCCAGTTTATTCACATTCACATTTTGAATCACTACTTCTAAACCAAAAGATGTTATTTTATAGCTGGTGTGTGCTATTGACAGTAGCTGTCTGCTGATACAATGACCTACAGCATGAAAAAAAAGACTTACTCAGAGAGACTTCTGCTTCGTATTTAAAGTACTGCTTGTGAGAGTGGAGAAAGATTAAGGTGGAGATCATCACAAATCCAGTTAGACAAGTCTCAACTTTATCATTATTCTACTTTGCTGTCATACAGATGATGTAGCCTCAGTACTTGTTACTGTTAGAGAGTGCTTGAAGCTCTATACAAGAGACAAGAGTGCTTTATGTGGTTACTTGAGAAACCTGAAGGCGTCAGTGGACTCTAGCTGAAGCACTTTCTTAGATACACTTCAACTAGCGTCTCAAACCCTGTCCCCCAAACCTTTTCGACACCAGAAATGTTGAGTCTGTAGCTTAAAAATAACCTTAAACATCATTACTTTCTGAAATCATCAATAAGATGTGTGCTTCATGGACAGTTTGGAGGGTGTGTCCAAGAAGTTATGTGTTTGTGTTATTAAACATGTTAAAACATGCTAGTTTAGCTGGTAGAGCAGTCGTCTTCAAACCCGAGTTAGACAGGACACCAATACTGTGGATTATCATTATCATTTCTTTCATTGCAGTGCTCTAATTTCTCGTATTTATGAGGCTAGGAGTAGGTCACAATGCAACAGCTGACCTGTGCATCTTAGTACTGTGCATACAGCTAAATCACATTTTCTGAAACAAATCCTCAACCACCCCACTGATTTCGGCTTTTTCGGAGAGCCAAGGCAGGACATCTGACATTATCTCACCCACCTGTAAAAGATCTACACACTGGAGGTTTCACCTCTTAATTTCCTCTCAGCATCACTGCAGGTGTTTCTGTTGGCGTGCCAGTAATGCGGACCACTTGGCTGAACAACAAATGTGCGTGGTGAAATTACCCTTTTTCATTAATGGCTCCATGTTATTTCAATTTCCTCCTGTAAAGAGGTTATATAGGAATAATTATTGGGGCAAATAGTCCTCCCGACCTACAAGGAAATAATTGGCTTTTAGCTGCAGAGGGAGATTTCCTTGGCTGCCTGAACACAGAGACAGCTCTGGAGTTGCTTGGCGTGCTTACAGCATTAGCAGGGGACCAGCAGTGTGCAGAGACCCCAATGGCAGGGAGAAATAATTATGAACGGAACCAATGTTCAAGCCAAGAAGCCAATTTGTAAATGTCTCCTGGTTGCTGCTGCTGTTGTGTGTGTGTCTGTGTTCCTCTGTGTCGTGTGTCTGTTTGCATCTGATGACGGTGAGGCTTTGCGTTGTATGTGCTCGTGTGTTTATTAGTGGCCGCTGTTCGAGCAGATGCTGTGATGACTCCCCACTCGTCAACTCTGTGACCTTCGGTTGCGGAGACTGAGACTTGTGCTGTAAACACTGAAGATGCTGAATTGGACAAACATTACTTGGAAAACATTTACCTGGAAAAAAATGCAAGACATTCTAATGAAACGGTCAATACTCTGTGGGCGGTAGACTGTTTTCTTTAAGCAGTTTGACATGTTACAATTACCCCTGTATTCTCAGTGGCATAATTAAGAATAAACAAGCATGTGAGAGGAAATCTCACAGTACTTAAGGACATTTCACACCTAACAAAGTTAAAAACTAGGTACTGATAGATTGATAGCATTTTTATTGGTATTTAGTTTTTGAGATAAATCTGTGGGTAACCCTCTAAAATTTTACCCTTACCCACCTTTATTATGTCAAATATGAGCACACTGATGCTCTGAGTGTTCTCTTACATGAAGTCATCTTTTTCCCTGAGCCCGGGGACTCTTGCTGCCAGACGTGGAGGTGTCACCTGGCATGGCCGACGGTTTCCCCCTGTCCTCACACCTGTCACTCCTGCCGTATTGTCCCCTCACTCTGGTCATCAACACTTTCAGGGGACCTTTTCTGTGACTGCACGGGGACTAGAAGTCCTCAAAACCTGCTTGGCGAGCGATCAAACACAATGACATCCTCTCCCTAGTTATAGGGAGTGATTTTTAAAACAAGAAAAAGAAGTTGCACCTGAAAGTCAGTGGCTTCCACTCAACTGCTCAGAGGATCCGCTAAAAATAAGGCGCATTTCATAGTGGAACAGGATGGGGGTTGAGGGGGCTGGGCTGGGGAGGAAATTAATATGTATGTGCATATTTATCCGGGAAATGATTACTTGCTGGAGCATTCATTAATCGTTTTTCATAATTCATTCTGTGCATATTCTCTTTTTTATTGAATTTAAACAAACCCATTAACGGGGATTAACTTCCCTGAATGAGACTTTGGTTCTCTTCCCAATTGCTTCCAAAAAGGGCCCCTTGTTCCGTCAAGTGGAATTACTTGCGAGCGTCTCCAATCTCCTCGGAAAAGAATTATGGAACACAAGGGTGTGCTACACCGTTCCTTCTTTTCCTTTTTGCCACTCTCCCTCAAGTCAATTTATAATCACTTTTCAAAGGATATATCATCTCATTGTTCTTTTTTAAGCAGCCGGTTGCGTGGAAAACGTTTTTGCAGGGGTGAGAGCATTATTGCATGTTGTTTTTAATAACTGCTAATTTGTGTTTGACCATCATCACCATCTCTCCCATGGTTGTCAAGTTATTCTTTTTGGCCTTTGTTGCTGCTTATTACATGGCATTAATTATAGCCGGAAGAGAATTGCTTTCCTCAACCCTGACCTCTTCCTTCCACTTAAGGCCACGGAGAGGATAAAAAAGGAGCAAGAAATGAATGAGAAAGCTCAAGGAGGGTATAGGGAGCTTTGTAGCTGATTAACCATAAGGCATACATTAATGATAATTGGATGAGAGGATGTGAGTGGAGCCATGAGCAAGAGATGCACTCGTTTTTCAAAGGAGTGCATCTCTTGCTCATCTCTCTGTTCATCACTGCTCTTTTTCTCCCTTCCTCAAAGAGGGAGGAGAGCCAAACAAAGAGTGTCATCAAGTCTGGGTGGAGGATGTGACTACCTTGGGGGGCAACATGGAAAGACTTTTGTCTTTCCAAGACATTGTATTGCATTGTAATTCTGTCCTAAATCTTTAATCACAGTGCATACTGCTTATTATTCTGTATTCGTAAATTGATTTGCATTTCCATGTAAATTATATTAATTTATTTAATTATTCCTAATAATGCATGCACATCTATTGTATCTTTTGGTATAATAATGAATTTGGGTTAAAATATTGTTGAAAGGTTGAATAAAACTAAACTGTCTAACAAAATGTACAGTATATGATAGACAAATATTGTACAAGCTCTGGGGGTGGAAATTATATGATTTCAGACTTCAAAATCAAACATTAGTTCTATTTTCACAAAGTGAGCAAATGTCACCCAATGAGGTAGTTAAATTCAAATTTCACTGTATGTAATCTATAAAAACTAAATGGCTTTCTCCATCCAAGTAGGTGATGTGTCACCCAGGGGTAAACATGGCTGCCAGCATTATTGTGCAGGGTGATGAGTCTCTCAAGCAGGTGCGCCTGTAACTACAAACCTCAAATGAGCACAGCAATAAAGCAGTTCTGAGCCTGCACCAATGCAGATACATCCCACTAAGGCACTACTTACATGTGCCAAGGCATGGGAGCATAGTAAAAATGCACACGCATGCATGACCACATATGTGTAGTACATGCAGCCGCAGCTTTAGAATCAGTGAGTTTTTACGGATTGTCTACCAGATTAAACATACTTGGCCTTTTGGCAAAGCTTGAGAACAACATGGAAATGATGCCAGGCGAGCCAATTAGCTTTGATTCAGACATGAGACAGGAGGCCAGATATCACACAGGACAGATAGATATTGCCTTGACAATTTCCAACATGAGCGCATCAAATGGTGCCCAAACTAGAAACAACACAAAAAAATATTGCACTTGCTAGTGGTTGGAAAAATAATGCATGCAGGTGAAACATAAATAAAACACGACGGGTAAAAAATAGATCTTGCTCCAGTGCAGGATACATAGGGTATAGGTACATAGGGTCTCTATGCACCCATACCTTCGTCACTCACTTCTCCACCTCTCTCCCCGCTCATTTCATTCCCCCTGGAGCCCTTGGGTGAAAAAAAATGCCAAATGATCACGCTTCTGTGAGCACCATCTGGCAGCTCCTGCACTTATAGCAGCCATCACATCTCTCACTTTCCTGCCAACCTACTACACTACAGTAGCACAGTTAACCCTTTTTTCTATGGAAATTAATAGGAACAGCTCACAATGGCTCCTTTCTTAGCATGAGCATGTGAACACTGCAACCCGGTCACAGCCAAGTAAATAAGCAATGTAAAAGGTTGGCAACTAAATGGAAGTTCTTGCATTTAAAATATGTCTACTGGAGGTGCACATGTGACTTGGGCTGCATAGCAATTAAATGCAAAACACCTGAAATAATTCTTTAATTAATTTCAGTCTAGGATGACTCACACTGATTTTGTGCCGTCTCATGCAAATCTCTGCAATTACAATGGTTGTTCAGGTTCCTCTTTCTACACTCACTACAATATCTAAAGTTTTTGCACTGAGGAGAAATCACAGAAATGACAATGGTCTTAAATTTCAAGCTTCTACAAGTGAGTGTAGCTTGTAGACTTCTTTTACAAGTGGGTGTAGCAATGTCGATGTGTTTTATCGCAGGGGTAAGACCTCAAGGCAGTGGCTAAGTGTCAGAGACTCGTGGTTGGTTATTCAAAGGTTTTATGAAAGGAGTGCTGTGTATACGGTTGTGTGTGAAATGTGGTTGTTGATGATTGATTGTAATTTAGGTTTTGATTTTAAACAAGAGGTTTAAGATAGAAACCTAAAGAGCATTAAAAGTGACACCAAAACATCATCTATTTCTAGCCCTAACCTCAGTACTTTTCTTGCCCAAACCCAACCTCAGTGGGGACTTCGATATCAAACTCGGGTGTTTGGTATGTCAACCCTGCACAGTGCATACCTGCTTTATTAATACATGTAATAAATGCACTTAATTCACAAATAAAACGTACTCAACTACTCGTGTATCAAACCAACACTGACGAAATAAAATCCTATCAGTGTAAGCTGGTTCATAATTGTGAAAGACCAAAAATAGGCTAGATGAATAGAATAACGCTCATCTGCCGTAGCACTTTAAGACAGTCAGTCTTGTCAGTTTTAAATTGCTTTGACAAAAAATGGTTTAGATTTCACTAAACCTTAGGGTTATGGTTAGGATTGTACTTTAGGGTTTGAATGAATCATAGGATTGAGTAAGCATTTCTAAAAGATACGGAGCATTGTAAATTATAAGGATATTTAAATTATATGGACAACCAGAATAAATGATGTTAACACAGACTAATTTACAACACTAAGTTTAGTGCTATATTATGGCATTATCTGTAAATGTTTAGCCAATAAAAGGGTAACGCAGAATGTTTAAATCACTTCCTCAAGCAACCTAGAAACTGCAAAGAATCCAGTGGCTCTGAATTTTCAGTTTGAAGATAGAGTTGATTTTCACTGCATATTGTATCGAGCAAAGTGTTGCTGCAAATGTGCTAATCGGGTTCTTCGACAGTGCCCTATGCCAGGAACAATTGAAACAAGGCTGAAATGGACTGTTAGTAGAAACAGATAAGATGAATAATTCTGTGGCAATATGGTGTTCAAATATTTATGTAACATTGTGTATTAAACAGTTCAACATGGCCTTGAATGTATTTGTGGTTATTGCACAACTGAAGGGTTAGTTGAATGCATTTGACAAACACTCCCACTGGGGTTTGGTTTATATGCAGCTGACAGGCCAACAGTTTTGGATGGGTCACATTTTCATCACTGTTGTTACATTTTTATGTTTTTATATGCAATAATGAGTTTAATGCAAGTCAAGGGTACAGCATATCCCATGTCATTAGTTTCAGATGCACCTTGAAATTAAAAATGTATTTCTGTCAGTCTCTTTGATGTAATTAGTTTTGACAACGCTTTTTTTCCCCCTTTTTATTTCCTATCTGAACACATGCTTCTCCTGAGGCAAGCAGTAATACAGATTTTATTAAAACTGAAGCACAATTTGCCACTTTGTATAATAGAAAAAAAAACAAATCCTGTTTGTACATTACCATGAAATTCATGTCCCCACAAAGTCATCCAACACTTTCAACTCTGCTGATTACAAAATATTGGTAATTGAAGCATTAGCACCTGGATTGAATAGATGACTTTCTTCCACCCAACAGAGTTGCAATTTGAATTACTGGTGGCAGAAAAGCTGTACAATAAATAAATAAATTCAGAAAGTGCTATCTGACACAACTTTGGCAGCTGCAGAGGAATTTGCTCAGCTGACAGGTGGAAGGTGAGTAAGCAAAATCTGGAAACATGAGAGATTGAAATGGTGGGTATGGATGTAGAAATGAAAGGACACGAGCCAGCAAAAGGCACAAATAGAGTGACAAGCGATGGAGCAAGCAAGAGAAATTGTGGAAGAAAGTGAGGAGGAGTGCTCTTTCTTTTGGACATGGATCACGACAAGACAAAATGAAACTTTCCTCCTGCTTTAATGCAGCAGCCACAATTTATAGCCCTCAAACCTCTTTCTCTCTAATGGTTGAAAGAAATGACTGTCATTCCATCACAGATATTTTCTGCCCACAGGTATTTTCATAGGTCACACTGAAACTAAAGTGAATCACGACTTACTTGCTGTGAATAAAATCCCTGTTCAAATTCGGGTTTGAATTTTTACAGTATAAATCTCAGCTGCCACTTTTTTTGTTTGCACATTTTAGCATATTCACCCAATTCAATTTTATGACTTTTCTAATAAGCCATGATAGCAGCTTTGCAAAGCTTCAGGTTGCAGTGTTACTGTGATCTAAATGCTAATATCAGTCTGCTAACGTGGGCACATTGTATGCAATGTATGTGCTAACATGCTGGTTAGCACAGGCTAACATGCTATCGATGAACTTGCTAAGTTCGTCATGCTAACATGGTATAATCACCTTTGTATTCACTAACACAAATGCTGCCAGTATCAAAGGTGCATATACGGTGTGTAACACCATGACTTTAAGGGGAGCTGCAATAAAATGTGTTTGCGCACTTTTAAACAACAAGTCGCCGTGGGGGGTTTCATTATCTGGGGACCATGAATGTGTGCACAGAATTTCATGACAATCCATCTAAAGACTGTTATACTGTTTTTGTTTGTACCACACTGGACAAATCCACCACAGAGCCATGCAGCCGACCTGGCTAAAAGGTTTGTGTAGTAAACACGGGGAATTTTTTACATCTAAATTATGCTTATCATCAAGGAGTTAAGCAGGCACACCATGACCCTCCAGCGGGAAGTCCCTCGAGCAATAGCACAGACACACACAGACTGCATGATTCCTTGTGTTTTAAAGGAATATCCAGGAGCATAATAAAATGGTGGACTGGATGGTGGGTAGCTTTGTGTCTTCTGGGTACAGAGAGCCCCATCGTTAGACTACTGATGCATTTTAATTTCACAAACTGTCTTAAAAGTTAGGATACACCATCTGTTTGAAGGAGAACTTTTCAGATCCTTGCTGTTTGGTAAAATCAAGACATTCTGTACAGTAATTTTGTTAGTTTTAATGGTTGGATGAAGCAGGAACCATGCTATCACCAACGCCTTCTTATAAAATGCTCATTTCTAGCAATCATGGTAAAAAATCATCAAACTCATCCAGGTCCAAATACAACAGAAAAATAAGAATAAGTAACTCTAATACAAATTAAGTCTATGTTTGCTGCCCAGACCTCACTTCTTTTCCTTTTTGTATCATCATTTGTCAGCTAGCTAAATTCTGCATATTTTATTTGAGTGAGAAAAATAAATATATTCAGCCTTGTTTTAGCCAAACTTAAGTAAACGACTTCAAATAAGATTTCAACCGATTGATTTAAGCTAAACGAAAAATAAAGACTATAAGAGGTGTGCAGATAATGAAACTTTTATACCGTATGATTTAAATTGATTTCAGATTAATGTCCATCATTCAAATGGACAAGTTACAATTTGTGCTGCAAAATTATCTCTCCTCTCACAAGCACCCCTTTTGCCTCCTGACTGTGAAATTGATGCGAGCCCAGCTATTGAGTATTTTACTGCCAGCGTCTTCCCTGTAATTTCAATCAAGACTTTAGTGGGACAAATCAATAGGACAGGGTCTAAATGAGAGAGTATAATGCTGACTCTCCTCCATATCTGTCACATGCCCAGTGTACTACATCCATCTCAAGCAAGATTTCTAATCACCCACGGACTAATGCCAGTAACTACTTACACACGCACTACAGACTGAATATACTATTGAGAACATCAGGAAAGGTGATTTCTGGAATAGTACACATTTTTACATGCGCTAACAACTATAGAAGATGAGTCAGAGGCACCAGATATAGTTGCTAGGGTTGATCGTCTCCTTTTAGCGGGACACGCTGACCTTCTGTGGCATTTCAGTTCATAACTTCACCACTGTGGTTGATTCCTGGACCTGTGCAGATCATTCATTGGTGAGAATTTCCTTGTCATCGCCCACATTTGCTGTTTGTCTTTGTAGTTTGTGGACTGACGACACCAGTGAGCCAGCATGAGTCAGACCCGGGATTTTCTGGCAGTAGAAGCCAAGTAGAATGTTGTTTGTCTGGGCCTGCAGCCAAGTCTTCCATTAGGCCTTTGGCCCAGGTGAACAGTAATTAAACAAGGCTGCGCTGAGTCGACACTCCACATCTCTGCCTCTGCATTCACATTATTTTTGTTTATGTTGCTCTCTGGTGAGTGTTTTTTCCTCATTGGAGATCTCCACCATCTGTTTTTTGGAGCTGTATGTCACGGTGCACATAAACATTGTTTTAGCGTAGAGGTTTTCAACATGTGTGGCTTCAACCCTTCCTTCTGGAAATACGGTAGGAGAGATGTGAAGCAAACATACTGGGTGAGGTAAAAATGACAAGTGCATGCCGGTGGTCTGAAAACAACACGCTTATGATATTTATCCCTGATTTAGCCCATTTTACCAATGCAGTCAGCACACTGACCTGCAAAACTGGCTGAAGGCAAATGAAAACCCTCAGGGAGCCATAGGGCCTGATTACAACACTTTGCATCAGAAATAATTCACATATGTTTTAACATATTTGTACATTGAACATGACATTTTGTGATGGTGTCAAAGAAATAATAGAAATGTGCTTTTTATAACTCAAGAACTTACCTGGGAAAAAGTGTGGGGGGGGGTTAGCATTCATGTGATTTAGAAATCGTGATTATAGTGTATGCATAGATGTACAAATAGGTAACAGATATCAACTAATTTGACATGATTTTAATTTACCTTTACTTTACTTTACTTTGCTTGACAGACGCTTTTATCCAAAGCGACTTACAGGGAACTAGTGCTGGTTGTCTGGCTCAGGGACACACCTGGTAGGGGATAGATTAGGAGTCAGACGGGGTTCGAACCTGCGACCTTCTACATCCCAGTCTGACGCTTAACCCATTGAGCTACCAGGCCACCTATCTTTATAAGATCCAGAATCTGGTCAGTAATTCTAATAATAGAGGGGTTAGTTCTAGTTTACTGTCCCTTTGGAGGAAAGCATGTAGCATGTTATATTATTATTATTATTATTATAATATATATTCCATCAGCAAAAATGAAACATGAAGTATTCATAATGTTTTCATAGTGTAAAAAGAAAGAATCACAGTGTTTCTTAACTTGAACAAAAGTTTTGTACCATGAAGTGAGTGGAGGACGCCATATTTCTTATCAATTGTCTGATCTTTGTTAACTGGTTGCAATATGCAACCTCACCTGAAGATATGGCTGTTATATTGATAATATGGTTTTGTGTGCACAGATGTGGAATGACACGTGACATGAAAACAAATTTATAAAATATGGTATGATTAGTGATCTGGTGTGATTAAGAGACCTGAAGAAGGAGCCACAAACGTCCTCCATCTATAGACCTCTTTCTGAATCCGATTTTAAGACATTTCCAGATCCTACAAAGATGACACATTTGATGTGAATGTCTATCCTAACTGTTAATTGGAAGGTAATCCACATGTATCATGCCTCTTTAAGGGCTTCATACTGAAATTCTTAGTATTGTGATATCAGCTCTTTTTAAACATATAGTTACATTATATTTGACATTCTACATTCTGCAGGTACTGTCACGGTTTAAGCGGCCTCACTCCTAACATGGTCATTTCCTGCTTGTCATTCTGCTTGTTCACTTGTCTGATCAATGTTGTCATTAACCATTATCCGTTGCACCTGCTCTTTCCCTCTTTTAAACAGCACCTCCAACCCCGGGCGCCTGCCAGATTGTCTGCCACTAAACCCATAGTGCAAACTCTCCAGCGGTCTCTGACTGATTCTTCGTGCCTAAACCCTGCCTGTTAATCTGACTTTAAACTCTCGGACACCGGACCTCGGCTCTGTAAGAATTGGACCTTTAAATTATTCTGGATAGTGATGGATAAACTGAAGCTTTCTGAACCACTGAATCAATATGAACCAACTGTTTCGAAATGGTTCAGTGTTTCGAAGCATTTGATACAATTTACTATAGAGACATCTGCTGGTCAGTCCTCTGCACAGCACGT